>CM042841.1:11064473-11569473 GCA_023653725.1 Bungarus multicinctus
GCAGAATCTGTACAGTTCTGTAAACGCTGTCGGAAGAATTAAAACCATAGTGAAAATAAGCCAGACTCTTGAAACTTTGACCTGGCACCTCATAATAACTGGATCGCAAGACTGCTGTTTTTTTCGTCTAGGTGAGAACCTAAGGTCTAGACCAGGGGTGTCAAGGTCAATTTCATTGAGGGGCGCATCAGGGCTGTGGTTGACCTTGGGGTGGGGTGGGGTGGGGTGGCTGACTGGGTGGGCGTGGCCAGCTTGACGCCACTCCCCAAACTAATGGCACGTTTCCTCTTCTCATTGGGTATGTTGTGGTTCACCGGCAGCCTGTGCAGACGGCAGCGGAATAGGACAGTGGGGAAGAATGGGGACCAGTCTGGGAGTCTGGGGAGGATTTGGAAGAGGTTCTGTGTCCAATGCAGAGATTGGGCCAGGACCATCTGGGAGTGGGGTGCTGCCTCAGGAGCCTCCGGAGTCTGGCAGCAGCGAGGCAGGGAAACAAGGGGAGCCTGTTTCCCTGTGCAGAGCTGCCAGAAGGCAAGAACAGCCGAGACAAAAGGGGCAACTTGGGAGTAAGGCTTGGAGGTGATTGCCCCTCCCATAAGGTATAAAGGACAGGCAAAGGTGAAGAAACCTTTGCAGGAAGCAAAGTCATTTGCTCTGTTTGGATTAATCCTTGAAGCTCTGTGTGGACTTTGTACTTCGGTTGTTGTTGTTTTTTAATAGTTCATTTGGCACTTTAGTTGTTGGCAGCACTTCAAAGGAGAGAAAGGTGGGTGCTTATCTCAAGGGACTGTTTGGGACTCATTATGGGTTGGGAATGAACATAATTCCCAGCACTGAAATAAAACAAGAGTTGTTTTAACTAAGCGTGTGCTTAATTACAATCTCAGGAAGCTTTGGTCAGAATAGGGTGAACCGGGCTGAAGCCACACTGGCCTGATCTTTCCTCTTTGCATTGGGTAGACCAGGGCTGGATCTGACCACATCATGGACCACATCCGGCCTGTGGTCCTTAAGTTTGACAGCCCTGCTCTGAAGCTTCTTTTCTTTTCTCCAGGATGTTCTGACTGATATAGTACAATCCTTCTCTCATGGGGATGAAAACGTTCAATCAATTGATTCTTCTTTCATTTGGGGTTGTTCTGAATGGAACTCATATTGATCGGGGGGGGGGGGGCTGGGTGATGATTCGTTATTGGAAGATAGTCAATCTTTTTTTTTTTCCATGTTGTGAAGCAGCTTCTCTCTTCAATAGCATAATTGCAACCATAAGTCCAATTATGGGTTATCCTTGTTATAAAAATAGCCCAATAAGGAGGAACAGGAAACAGCAATACAAAAAAACCCCCAAACCCACAATTCTTACATTAAGATTCAGAGGTTTATTTCATGAGCAATTTGGAACATGAATAGCCATCATAACACAATTTATATCAATAACTCATTGCAATGAGGTTCAGAGATAGCAGTTAGATCCAGCAAGGAATAGCTACTATCAGTGGCCCTGAATACCTCCAAAGGCGTTCTTTTTATACTTTTCTGCACGCACTTCACAACTTATTTCCCCGTTCTTACTTACAGAGAGACAGTCTCCACATATACCTATGTACATCTCAAACCTCTATCCACTGGCTACTTTCAATTCCTTATTTCTAGTGGTTTCATCCTTCTATGTCCAAATATATTTATAAAACTACATACTTTGCAAAATCACGTCTCACAATTAGCAACGGCTCAGCAGGATTACAGATAGTTCTGGTACATTTTGAAATCATCCTATCATGAACTTTGGTTCATGTCTCTTTATTCTGGGGCCTGCTATCATCCAAAAGCCTTGTTGTATCTGATAGATCAATAGCCTATATTTTTCTTTCCCACATCCCCTTCTTTAAATTGAGAAGGTAGATTGTTTTGGACCATAGACCTAATGGCTTCAAGATGTCCAGGGAAGGGTGAAAAGGACATTTCTTTCTTTCTTTCTTTCTTTCTTTCTTTCTTTCTTTCTTTCTTTCTTTCTTTCTTTCTTTCTTTCTTTCTTTCTTTCTTTCCTTCTTTCTTTCACTCTCTCTCTCTTTCTTTCTTTCCTTCTTTCTTTCTTTCTTTCTTTCTTTCTTTCACTCTCTCTCTCTCTTTCTTTCTTTCCTTCTTTCTTTCACTCTCTCTCTCTCTTTCTTTCTTTCCTTCCTTCTTTCTTTCACTCTCTTTCTTTCTTTCTTTCCTTCTTTCTTTCACTCTCTCTCTTTCTTTCTTTCCTTCTTTCTTTCACTCTCTTTCTCTCTCTTTCTTTCCTTCTTTCTTTCTTTCTTTTCTTCTTTCTTTCTTTCACTCTCTTTCTTTCTTTCTTTCTTTCCTTCTTTCTTTCACTCTCTCTCTCTCTCTTTCTTTCTTTCTTTCTTTCCTTCTTTCTTTCACTCTCTCTTTCTTTCTTTCTTTCTTTCTTTCTTTCTTTCTTTCTTTCTTTCTTTCTTTCTTTCTTTCTTTCTTTCTTTCTTTCTTTCTTTCTTTCTTTCTCTTCCTTCCTTCTTTCCTTCATTTATATCCCACTTCTATTATTTTCACAAATAACTCAAGGTAGCAAACATATCCAACACATCATCCTGAGGTGAGAAGGTAGATTGTTTTAGACCATGGACCTAATGGCTTCAAGATGTCCAGGGAAGGATGATCATTCCTAACTAGTGTGTCTGAAGAAGAACTGTACAATAGAACCTCTGGTCATGAGCGCTTCTGACCATGACCAAATCGGGTTCCGACCAAAAAATTCACAATTTTTTTCCCGCGGCCGATTTTCCCTTCCACATCATTTTTTTTTTGTAAGTGCCAAATTTCAAAAATTAGGTTCAGGTCATGACCAAATTGGGTTACGACCAAAGTTATGGAATGAATTATGGTTATGACCAGTGGTTGTTTGTTTGTTCATCCATCCATCCATTTATCCATCCATCCATTCATTCTTACATCCATCCATTCCTCTATTCCTCCATCTATCCAATTCATTCATTCATTCATTCATTTCCCACTTCTATTATTTTCACAAATAACTCAAGGTGTGAACATATCCAACACACCTTCCTCCTCCTATTTTCCTCACAACAACCCTGTGAGGTGAGTTGGGCTGAGATAGAAGGATAGGCCCGTGGTCACCCAGCTGACTTTTATGGCTAGGGCAGAACTTGAACTCATGATCTCTTGTTTTCTAGCCTGGTGCCTTAACCAATAGACCAAACCGAATAATATTTTAAAAGCAAGAATAATAACTTTTTTTTTATTAAGAGTTTATTTCAGATACAACTTTTCCCTTCTGGGCGTGCCAGGCCTGTGGAGAGTGCATAGAGATACAAAACAGAACTAGATTTTTCCTTTTCTAAGGGACTTAAGGAAATGCATTCACTTTGCTGCTTTTAAAAATGAGGCTAAGCCTTCCTTCAGGCACACATTGCAGATTTTTGGTGCTTTCTTGCCAATGTGGCAGGAAAACTTAAAGCCTATTTATAGGAATTGGTGTCAGAAAGATTTCTGGAAGCAGAAAATAAAGGGGGAGACTCGAGTCCCAGCTCCTGTTCCATAACCACCCAACCAGCCACTTCCTGAATTATCAGGTTCAAGGAGGGGTTAGGGGTTAATTTATTCCAGAAATTGAACATTGCGAGTTCTAAGTTCCCATTGGGAAAAGTAGGATAAATCAATAGGAAGGAGATTTGGGCTTTTGGAAAATGAACCCAGTAACTGTTTGCAAGATTTGTGGACCCACCAAAAGTTATAGTGCAGGATCCAGTCTGAGTTGATCATTGGGACCAAAGTTTTATTCTTCCAAGTTTTTGAGCTTGTGCTGGAACCCATCCTCAGGTAATTCTCTCCCTCTCTCTCTCTCCCCCTCTCTCTCTCTCTCTCTGTCTTTCTGTCTCTGTCTCTCTCTGTGTGTGTCTCCCTCTCTCTCTCTCACTGTGTCTCTCTGTCTCTTTCTGTCTTTGTCTCCATCTCTCTCTCTCCAATGTATGTGCACCGGGCTGTACTATACATTGTATTAGAATGTGTAGAACAGACCAGGGCATATGTCCTAAAGAGAAAAAAATTCCCTGAGGATGGGCTCCAACACAAGCCCAGAAGCTTGGAAGAATAAAACTTTGGTCCCAGTCACCAATCCAGGTTGGATCTAATATATAGATCGCTTGGATTATTCTTTGAAGATGCTCAACTGATTGAAGTGACCAGCTGGCAAGACCCAAACGGCTTTTTTTTTTTTTCAAAAGACAATTGGACTTTATTTTTCCTTGAAGACATTTCATTTATCATCCAAGAAGCTTCTTCGGTTCTTCTTGGATGAGAAGCAAAATGTTTTCAAAGACAAAACAAAGTCCAGTTGTGTTAAAAAAAAAACATCTTTGGGACAACCATAACTTGAAGGACTGAGAATCTCCATAGGCATTTAGAGTGGCAAATGTTTGATTTAGATAATCATTTAGTCTGTAATGGCTTGGTGCAAGTCCATGTGTGTGAGAGAGAGAGAGAAAGAGAGAGAGAGAGAGAGTGAAAGAGACAGAAAGAAAGAGAGAGAAAGAAAGAGAGAGAGAGAGAGAGAGAGAGACACAGAGACACAGAGAGACAGAGAGACTGAGATGGTAGATAGATAGATAGATAGATAGATAGATAGATAGATAGATAGATAGATAGATAGATAGATAGATAGATAGATAGATAGATAGACATACAGAGAGGAAGGGAGAGAGGAAAGGAGGGGAAGACAGAAAAGGCAGCCAGCTAATTATATACCAGTACAACCTTCTCTCTCCCTCCCCTCCCCAATTTATGAAATAGATGTATTTACTTTAAGAAGGCTGAGGTGGCACTTAAAAGTCAGAAGACATTTCCAGTTGTGATCTCCATGCCTGGGATTCATCTCTCTCTGATCTAGACAGTGTCATTGTTAAGCCAATTTACATATTAAAAAGGAACCTTGTCAAGTTGAAAATAAATCACCAGGTAGTTACAAAGCATTTTCTCCCTTGTTCCTCTGCTTGGTTATCATCCGCGCTCCCATCTTAGAGATAGTAAATGAGTTTCTGTAATCAGACATGCTACTCACTAGATGCATTAGGGACTTTCCTGTTGATAGTCCTTTTCTCCTTGGTGCATTGACCTTGTGAAGGACCTTTATTCAGCTTTAATACAGCTTATTTTGCTCTCTTCTGCTACATCTTGTGGGATTGTGACCTAGGAGAACCACTTTTGATGATCTGTTGTTCCAAATTCCTGTAAAAGAATTAATGTTTCTGTAACCAGGGGAGGGGCCGTGCAAGAGGGTCTCAGTTTTCCTCGTTTTGGGTTGGCAGGGTTTGACTTGAACCCCATCATCTACAACGCCTGCAAACAAATTTTCATTTACCTTTCCATGGACAACAGGGATTCCCTATGTCTGCAGTGGATTGAGATACCATTTGTCCATCTAAAATTCACTATGTGATCGTGGTCCTTGTAGTAGACCAGCTGTCAAGTTCTGAATTGCTTCTGTCTGAGTATGTGTGTGTGTGTGTGTGCTGTATGTGTGTACCAAGTTGCCAAGTTCTTAGATTTGTCGTGAAGGTTTGCATGTCAGCGGTTGAGGTTCCTTCTCCAGAATAACAGAGTTGGAAAGAACCTTGGCGGTCTTCTAGCAGGAGGCTCCTATACCATTTCAGACAAATGGTTGTCCAGTCTCTTCTTTAACAACTTCCAGTACCTACAACTTCTGGAGGTTAGATTAATTGTTCTCACTGTTAGGAAGATTCTCCTTGGTTCTAGGTTGGTTCTCTCTTGAATTAGTTTCCATCCATTGCTTCTTGTCCTGCCTTCTGGTGTTTTGGAGAATAGCTTGACTTCCTCTTCTTTGTGGCAACCCCCTGAGATATTAGAACACTGCTATCATGTCACCCCTAGTTCTTCTTTTTCATTAAACTATACATACCCAATTCCCACAACCATTCTTCTTATGTTTTAGACTCCCGTCCTCTAAACCATCTTTGTTGCTCTTCTCGAAAAACACTGTGTATTGCAAACACTTATTTATATTTGATTTCTAAATTTTGATTGACCTCACATGGGCTGGATGTAGCTTGGGGGGGCATAAAATGCCCAGTTCTGCTTTAAAAACTCATGTCACTTCACAGAAAACTCCAAAGAGGGGTAAGGACAAAATCAGCTAATGGCTTTACGTTCCTGAAGGTTTGCATGTCAGGTTCATCAAGAAAAACTTGGAGTGTCAGAGCGATTTTAGTTTGCAATGCAAAGTTTCAGACAGACATCTTTCTTTCTTTCTTTCTTTCTTTCTTTCTTTCTTTCTTTCTTTCTTTCTTTCTTTCTTTCTTTCTTTCTTTCTTTCTTTCTTTCTTTCTTTCTTTCTTTCTTTCTTTCTTTCTTTGTCAAACATGGACAAAATAACAAGTATAGGTTTGAACATAAACATGAACAAAGGAAATAAATACAGACAAATCGGGATAGTAAGATAGGGGCGGTAGGCACATTGATGCGCTTATTTAAGGATCCCCTTTAAGGACCTCTTAGGAATGGAGTGAAGTCCACGGTAGACAGTTTGAGATTGAAGCTACGAGGGGTTGAGGGGCTGTAACAACGGAGTCAGGTGGGGCATTCCAGGCGTTGACTACTCTGTGGCTGAAGTCGTATTTTCTGCAATCGAGTTTGGAGCGGTTTACCTGGAGTTTGGATCAGTTGTTTGCCTGTGTGTTACTGTGGTTGAAGCTGAAGAAGTCATTGACGAACAAGACGTTGTAGCAGACAATTTTGTGAACGATGCTTAGATAGGACCACAGGAGGTCTTTCCCAGTTCTGTTAGTTCAGGCTGCCTTGCTTCTCTTTTTCATTAAGTTTGGCTAGACTAGAGAATAGAAGGGCTAGGTGGGACATGATAGCAGCATTCCAGCATTTGCGTGGTGGTGCAGTGGTTAGAATGCAGTACTACAGGCTAATTGTGTGCTAACTGAAAGGGGTTCAATCCTTACTGGCTCAAGGTTGACTCATCCTTCCCTCCTTTTGAGATCAGTAAAATGAGGACCCAGATTGTTGGGGGGCAATAGGCTGACTCTGTAAACCATTTAGAGAAGGCTGTAAAGCACTGTGAAGTGGTATATAAGTCTACGTGCTAGTGCTGTTGCCCTTCCTTCCTCCTTCCCTCCCTTCCTTCCCTCCCAGTAGTTAGAATGCAGTATTTCTGGCTAACTCTGCCCATTGCCAGCAATTCGATTTACACTGGCTCAAGGTTGACTCAGCCTTCCATCCTTCCGAGGTCGGTAAGAGAAATCTAAGCGTCAAAGATAAGGTGTACCTCATGATAGAACATGCCGTGGTGGCACAGTGATTAGATGTGGTATTGTAGGGCTAGCTTTGCCCACAACCAGCAGTTTGATCCTGACCGGCTCAAAGTTGACTCAGCCTTCCATCCTTCTGGGGTCAATAAAATGAGGACCCAGATTGTTGGGGGCAATATGCTGATTCTGGAAACCACTTAGAGAGGGCTGTGAAAGCACTGTGAAGTGGTATATAGTTTTAAGGGTTATTGCTGTTGCTCTTCCTTTTCTCCTTCCTTCCTTCCTTCCTTCCTTCCTTCCTTCCTTCCTTCCTTCCTTCCTTCCTTCCTTCCTTCCTTCCTTCCTTCCCTCCCACCCAGTGGTTAGAATGCAGTATTGCTGGCTAACTCTGCCCATTGCCAGCAGTTCGATTTCCACTGTCTCAAGGTTGACTCAGCCTTCCATCCTTCCAAGGTCAGTAAAATGAGGACCCATATTGTTGTGGGGAGGATGCTGACTCTGTAAACCACTTAGAGAGGTCTGTAAAGCATTATGAAGTGGGATATAAGTGCTATTTTGCTATTTAAGGGGCTGTCACAAAGAGGAGGGGATCAAAATTCTCCAAACCACCAGAGGGCAGCACAGAAAACAATGGGTGGAAACTAATCAAGGAGAGAAGCAACCTGGAATTAAGACAAAACTTCCAAACAGTTGAGGACAATTCACCAGTGGAACAGCTTGCCTCCAGAAATTGTGGGTGCTCCATCACTGGAGGTTTTTAATTGAAATGGTCTAAAATGGTACAGGGAGATTGATCTAGAAGGCCTCCAAGTTTCCTTCCAACTCTATTCTGATTGATTGATTGATGTTCATCCAGCTATTCCAGGGATCATTAAACCACCGTAACTCAGAATTTTAGATCTAAGCTTCATTGACTGAAATGCTCTAAGCAAAGATGCAGCTATGCAAAAAAAAAAAAAAAACCCTTCTCCTTAATTCTAGTTTTAGCACAGGTTAATATTAGCTGATGGTGGACTCTTTCCCCCTGCCAGTCCATTTTTAAAAAATGATTCTGAAAGTCAGGGGTCAGAAGTTTAGAAATATAATTTCTTTTTTGGTTTTGTTCCAGAAACATCCAAGAAAAAAATAAAGCTCTGAAAAGCATAGACTGGAAACATGCTTTGCTATTAGATCGTTTTCAAAACATTTCACATTTTGGTTCATTTAATTCAGTTTTGTCAAATCAACCACAACCAGTTGGCTTTACACCTTATGACAAGCCATAGCCATTTACAAACCCTGTAACCTGATTCAGGCAAACTCTTAAGCCAAAACAAACTATTGAGATAGTTAAGTCAAGGATCTAACTTAATAATAATAATCAATAAGATATTTGAATGCGCCGAAATGGACAGATTGACGATGCTATTGGCAAATAAGGAAGAAGGAGAATATTCAAGGTATGGGATGCTTGGTACAAATGGCTAAGGAGAAGATGCAAAGGCATCCAATGATAGTATACGAGAAAGTACAAAGTAATACCTTATATGTGTTAAAATATGTATATATGTATAAAAATGTTTAGAATGAGGAAAAATCTAACACAGCTATGGATAATACAGCTATAAATGTTATTAATCAATGTAAACACTGTTACAGTATTGTTGCAGAGTGTGGAAATCTCTTTTATTTTTAAGTGTTTAAACTGAATTGTATAAATAAATATAATAACAAGGATCTGAAATATACACAATACCGATAGTCCTTGACTTACAACAGCTTAGTGACAGTTCAAAGTTACAACAGCACTGAAAAAAGTGACTCATGACCATTTTTCATACTTATGACCATTGCAGCATTGCAGGTCCCATGATCAAAATTCAAACGCTTGGCAATGGACACCTATTTATGATGGTTGCAGTGTCCCGGGATCATATGATCCCTTTTTGCAACCTTCTGACAAAGCAAAGTCAATGGAGAAGCCAGATTCATTTAACAACTGGTTACTAAATGATCAACTGCAGTAATTCACTTAACGACTCTGGCAAGAAAGATCGTAAAATGGGGCAAAGCTCGCTTAACAAATGTCTCACTTAGCAACCAAAATTGTGGCCTCAATTGTGGCTGTACGTTGAGGAATATTTGTATTTCAGAAACACACAAATCTCTCTCTCTCTCTCTCTCTCTCTCTCTGTAGGGTGTGTGTGTGTGTGTGTAACTCTCCTGGTTCATACCGGTTTGGGGGAACCCCTTGTTCCAACAATCAGCTGGTTCCAAAGCGGTTCACTCTGACGAGCATGTGGACACGCCCATCCTCCCACCCCTGCTCTTTCCTAAGCTTTATATCTTCAGATTCAGATAATACAGATAATCAGAGTTGGAAGGTTGTAGGCCATCTAGTCCAACCCCCTGCCCAAGCAGGAGACCCTACACCATTTCTGACAGATGGGAGTCCAATCTCTTCTTGAAAGCCTCAAGTGATGATGCTCCCACAACTTCCAAAGGCAACTTCTGTTCCACTGGTTGATTGTTCTCACTGTCAGAAAGTTTCTCTTTATTTCCCGGTTGAATCTCTCCTTGTTCAGTTTCCATCCATTATTTCTTGTTTGGCCTTCAGGTGCCTTGGAAAATAGCTTGACCTCCTCCTCTCTGTGGCAGTTCCTCAAATATTGGAAGACTGCTATCCTGTCTCCCTGGTCCTTCTCTTCACTAAACTAGCCAGGCCCAATTCCTGTAACCGTTCTTTATATGTTTTAGCCTCCAGTCCCCTAATCATTCTGGTTGCTCTTCTCTGCACTTTTTCTAGAGTCTCAACATCTTTTTTATAGTGTGGTGACCAAAACACCTGATTCGTGTGGCAGAGCAGAGCAAAATGCGGAGCATGTGTGCGAAGTGCATGCTCATTGAACCGGTTGTTATACCAGTTGAATCGCACCCCTGATGTGTATGTGTGTTTCCTTCTTGTCCCCTTCTTCTTGTCAGGGCTCCAAGCAACAGCCCACAGGAAATCAAAAGTCCAAGGCAGCGTCCCCCAAAGTATAGACTGATTAGGCATGTCACATTGGCATAGCTGGTGAAAACCTGAATCTGAAGTCCCCCGGGGTTTTCCCCACCTAGTTCAAAATCCAGAGTTCTTCCCCCCCACATCACACAACCATCACATGATCCAATCAGGTCTCTCTCCCCATCCCAAATGCCTCCCCTCAACTCCCCTCCATGTGCTGGGGAGAGTGTCCATGGTTTCCAGAAGAAAGAGTGTTATTTTGTCTACATATCCCCCTCAACTATATCTCTACTCCCCCTTCCCTTTCCCACAGCTCCAGCCAGCCTCGTTGTAGCAACCCTGAAGATGCTCAAAGATGGCTCCAGGGTTGACACCTCTTCTCCCATTTCCAAAGGGGTCCCCTGTGTAAGATCCTCTCCTACAATCTTTTCCCCAAACAGTTAAAGCCTTAGTAAGACCACACCTAGAATACTGCATCTAGTTTTGGTCACCACATTATAAAAAAGACATTGAAAAAGTACAGAGAAGAGCAACCAGGATGATTATGGGACTGGAGGCTAAAACATACAAAGAACAGTTACAGGAACGAGGCATGGCTGGTCTAGTGAAGAGAAGGACCAGGGGAGACAGGATAGCAGTTTTCCAATATTTGTGGGATGCCACAGAGGGGAGGAGGGGGTCAACCTATTTTCTAATACACCCGAAGGCCAGACAAGGAATAACGGATGGAAACTGATCAAGGAGAGATTCAACCTAGAAATAAGGAGGAATTTTCTGACAGTGAGAGCAATCCACCAATGGAACAGAAGTTGCCCTTAAAAGTTGTGGGAGCTTCATCACTGGAAGCTTTCAAGAAGAGACTGGACTGCCATCTGTCAGAAATGGTGTAGGGTGTCCTAGGGGGATTAGACTACACTAGATGACCTACAAGATCCCTTCCAACTCTGTTAATCTGTACTAGATAAGGCAAAATTGAATCCTAATTTAGCCAATAAGCTCATTAACTGTGCTGGGTTGGTTCTGCTTAGAATAATTATATGTTTAGCAGAAGAGGTTTTCCTTAGCATATAATTCTCATAGCAGATTTTAAACTGGTTCACACACACACACAAAAAAAAGGTTCGTGAAAGAGGCCGCAAAAAAAATTAAAAATGCAGGAATGCTGATGAAGCATTTTGGTGGATTCTTACTAATCACATCGCCCACGTGTGTGGCAAATCCCAGTTTTTAAAAAAGAAATAATGATGTTTCCTTTCCTTTGTGGCTTTGTGGGAGCTGCTGGGTCACCCAGCTGGCTCTGGCAATGGAATCTCCCCATTTGCATGAGGCTGGTGGCCAGCTCTGTATTTCCTAATATGATTTCCCTGTCTTTGCATCTGTCATCAAAGGAAGAATTGGGGGGGGATAGAGATTGGTGGGATGTTATTAAAGCAGATTGAGAAGGGTTGCTGAATATCCCATGTGTGTGTGATGTCTCTCTGTGTGTGTGTGTATGTGTGTGTAGATCATTTTGTAGATCAGCCATCACGGATCAAACGCTGTCATTCAACCCTAGTTTTTGAAGCGCTTGCCATTCTTGGCAAGCTACTCTGCATATTAGTTCAAATAGATATTGATTTTAGAAGGGAACTGGATTATCCTTCTCCTCCTCCCACTCCTGGCAGAAAGGGGGGTTATTTAAGGACAAGCTTTCAGATCAAAAGATGGGGAGGCATCTGAACAAGGCTGCCTAGGCTTAGGTCGCAACTCTATGTGATGTCCACAATCGAAGAGGAACTGTGATTCAATGCTAGAATTTGTTGTTTAGTCACCAAGTCGTGTCTTTATATGACCCCATGGGCCATAGCGTGCCAGGCCCCCTGCCATCCCTTGTCTCCTGGGACTTGTCCAAATTCAGCATGGCTGGTTGGGGAATTCTGGGAATTGAAGTCCGTCAGCAGTGGGATCCGCATGCACGCAGCTTTCCTCACAGCAGCTGAGGTGTGCAGCACCAATCGGCTGAGAAGATAAAGAAGAGAAAAGCACAGGATCAGCTCTCTCACCCAGCCCTGCACTTTTCTCTTTTTTCTCCTCCTTTTTTTTAAACTACTAGTTTGGCCAGATTGGTAGGAATTTTTGCTACCGGTTTGGGTGAACCGGGTCAAACCGGTAGCATACCACCACGGAAGTCCATGCTCCTTCAAGCTGCCAAGGTTGAGAGCAGTGGTGGGATTCAAACATTTTTACTACCGGTTCTGTGGGCGTGGCTTGATGGGCATGGGGTGGCTTGGTGGGCGTGGCTTGGTAAGTGTGGCAGGGGAAGGATACTGCAAAATCTCCATTTCCTCCCCATCCCATTAACCTGCTTTCCAGCTCTGTTCTCCTGTGCAGGGCAACAAAAGAAGACCCAGCCAATCAGTTGGGACTCAGGAGGCAGAGAATAGATGGGGTTGGCGGGGCCAGTCAGATGTGGGATTTGCCAGTTCTCCAAACTACTCAAAATTTCTGCTACCGGTTATCCAGAACTGGTCAGAACCTACTGTATACCACCTCTGGTTGAGAGACATTGTATAGATAGAAAATGCATTGTTTATGTACAGTGCTGCAGAAAACAAACTTTGTCTGTTATTTCCCTGTTTCTCATTCAGTTTAACGAGACACTGTTTACTTTTAAAATTTATTTCAAAGGAAGAAACTCCTCATGGGTGGAAGGCGGCCCTCTTGCATTGATTTAATGACTTGGTAACTGAGGTATGTGTGCAAATACACTGACTTTCATACCACAATATATCTCCACAGGTTTGTAGCCTCCTGTTTCCTGTGCTAATATTAAATCTCAAATGGAGTATCCGGTAAAAACACCTGCCACAGACCTTCCACAACAGTGGCATCACAATTTCCTTGCAAATGGGGAGTTTACTCTGAAGAAATTTAACCCACAAATGTAGGGCAGGATTTCAAAAAAGGTCATTACAGTCCATCTCTAGCTATGGTGCTTATACTCAGCTACCCAAGAATCAATCCCATTCAATTCAATATGGTTGAATATCAGTGAAATAGGGATTGGGTGGTTGATTTTCCTCTTGTTTTTAACAATTTATGATTTTCCTCTTGTTTTAAATCATTCAATACATAGCATTAAAAGCACACAGTAATGCAGTAACATTTCCCAGAATGCATAGTAATTTTTAGACAATGCGCTGGAATATCTGGCAGACTCTAGAAACACCAAGGAGAGAGGAGAATCGTGGCATAAAAGATTTCTTAGTCCAGGGGAAAGAAGAAGCATGAGAAAAAGACTCCAGAACTCTGGCTTAAATATGCTAGTTATAAGTAGGTCTGGACAATTGTTTTGGTAGGGTTTCAAGATTCTGTTACATTTCTCCACTAGCAATAAAGATCAGTTCAGAATTCCAAGTAGTTCTTGGTCTAAAAGTTTGCCAATCTCCAAAAACTTGAGAGAGCACATGTTGAAGCAGAGTAGCTGAATGGTCTTTGGTGCTTTCTGAGCTTGGTTGTTTTCTAGTGGTTGTTTCCATCAGAAGATGATCAGGACTATAGTCTGTCATTCTTCCAGATGCTGAAAACCCACCCCAATTTTCACACTTTTGCAGACACCTCTGATTTGCACTCTGGCACCTTTCTTAAATAGCTTCCTATAAGACCCTTGCTTGTGTTGGAGAAAGATGGGTTAGTCTGTGGGCTGGACTGGAGGAGGCAGTTGCTAGGATATGACTGTAGGCAGAGATGGTATTCAGCAGGTCTGACCAGTTCTAGAGAACTGGTAGCAGAAATTTTGAGTAGTTTGGAGAACCTGCAAATGACACCTCTGACCGGCCCCCAACTCTTCTCTGCCTCCCATTGAGTCCCAGCTGATTAGCTGGGTCTTCTTTTGTTGCCCTCCACAGGAGAATGGAGCTGGAAAGCAGGTTAGTGGGGTGGAGAGGGAATGGGGATTTTGCAGTATCCTTCCACTGCCATGCTCATCAAGCCACTCCATGCCCAGCAAGCTATGCCCACAGAACCAGTAGTAAAAAAATTTTTTACTGTCTTTACAGTTCTTGATTCTAGAATCTCTGGCTCAATCAATTCATAGAAAAGTTGTATGAAGAACTTTCATGCATGTAACACTATATCAATTATCGCTGATCTTAGAGAGGAAGAGATGGAAACAGTCTGTTAATTACAGGTTGCTAATCTAAAGCTAATTTTTTTAAAGTCCAATTTTAGGGGAAATTCTCTGTCTGATTCTTAGTTTGGTCCTACATTGACAATTAATTGCTTTAGAAAATGAGTAGAGTACTGATAGAAGAGAATATCTGTAGCTTGATTAGGGTTGAACTGTGGGGTCCTTGGTACTTTTTGAGCTTGATGGTTTTCTTGCAGATGTTTGATTACCAAACTAGGTAACATCATTAACCTGCAAGAAAATGAGCAAGCTCAGAGAGCACCAAGGTCCCCACAATTATTAGATACACCTTCACCTTACCTCTGTAGACATTCTGATCTGTGGCAGGAATTATTACATAATTTCTATATAGATATGAATAATTGTGAAATGGAAAGACCTCAGAAGACCTTTGGGTTATACCAAATGACTACTGGAAATACAGGTTGTTGATTGAATGGTGGAACAATCAGGTGGCTTAACAGATTTAACAGATTAACAGAGTTGGAAGGAACCTTGTAGGTCATTCAGTCCAATCCCCCACCCAAGCAGGAGATCCTACATCATTTCTGACAGATGACAGTCCAATCTCTTCTTGAAAGGCTCCAGTGATGAAGCTCCCACAATTCCCAAAGGCAAGCTGTTCCATTGGTTCATTGTTCTCACTGTCAGAAAATTTCTCCTTATTTCCAGATTGAATCTCTCCTTGTTCAGTTTCCATCCCTAATTCCTTGTCTGGCCTTCGGATGCTTTGGAAAATAGCTTGACCCCTTCCTCCCTGTGGCAACCCCTCAAATATTTGAAGACCGCTATCCTGTCTCCCCTGGTCCTTCTCTTCACTAGACTTAGCCATGCCCAGTTCCTGCAACAGTTCATTGTATGTTTTAGCCTCCGGTCCCCTAATCATCTTGGTTGCTCTTCTCTGCATTTTTTCTAGAGTTTCAACATCTTTTTATAGTGTGGTGGCCAAAACTGGATGAAGTATTCTAGGTGTGGTCTTAAACACCTCTGACAGGCCCCCAAATTGCACTGGAAAAAAAAAACCCTTAGTGTGTTCCTTTGGCTAAAGGTTGGCAAACATCATATGTTCACATTAGCTGGGACATTCCCAATGCTGTGATATTTATACAGTACATATTGTGATTCTCTAAATACCATTCTATTTGTGTGCACAGCTATAGTTTTATCCTACTGCGCTTGAATGGATAGCAAATATTTGACAGAGAAACTGGCGTTGAAAATATAAGCGCTTCACATTTTCCAAAAGACCCCGGGATTGGCTACAGCTGCAAAACCTATAAATATGTACTTGGAATAAATTCTATTAAATTAGTGGGGCTTAAATCCAAGTAAATAAAACCCTGATCATGCAGTGCACTTTCTCACTATTTCCAAGTTCTCCTCTTCGCTTGGCTGCAAAAGCACCGCTTATCTTGCTCATCACTGGGCTTGCAAATTTGCTGCTAGGTCCTGAATATTGACATTCCGAATATTTAAACTCTCAAAACAGTTTTTTTTTTTTAAAAAAAGATTGTTTACGAAGTGCCATCAACAAACAAGACTTCTTGCAAACACGAATAAGCAGAGAAACCTGAAAATCGGTCTCTCTCTTCATTTAGCTTTCAATTTGAAAATCTGCTAGTCTGAAAAACAGCAGCAAGGTAATGTCGAAGATAATAGGGACATAGTGGCTAAGAAGCTGAGCTTGTGGATCAGAAAGGTCAGCAGTTCAGTAGTTCGAACCCTTAGCGCCACGTAATGGAGTGAGCTCCCGTTCCTTGTCCCAGCTTCTGCCAACCTAGCAGTTCAAAAGCACGTAAAAAAATGCAAGTAGAAAAACAGGGACCACTTTGGTGGGAAGGTAACAGTATTCCATGCATCTTTGGCATTTAGTCATGGTGGCCATATGACCATGGAGACATCTTTGGACAGCGCTGGTTCTTTGGTTTTGTAACGGAGATGAGCACCGCCCCCTGGAGCCGGAAATGAGTAGCACAGATTTGCGAGGGGAACCTCTACCTTTAATGTCAAAGATAGTTTGAATCTTTGAATTCCAAATTACAGGAAGTCCTCGACTTACAACAGTTTTCTTAGTGACCATTTGAAGTTATAAGGGCACTGAAAAAAGTGACTTATGACCGTTTTTCACACTTACAATTGTTGCAGCATTCCCAGGCTCATGTGATCAAAACTCAGATGCTTGACAACTGTTTCATAGTTATGACGGGAGCCATGTGCTGGGGTCATGTGATTACCTTTTACGGCCTTCTGACAAGCAAAGTCAAAGAGGAGGCCAGATTCACTCAACAACAGTGACAAGAAAGGTTGCAAATTAAGACAAAGGTCATTTAACAAATGTCTCGCTTAGCAACAAATGTTTTGGGCTCAATTGTGGTCATAAGACTACTTGTACAGGGGCATGTTGGTACTATAGTTATTGTTCCTTTGTTGGCTCTGCAGAAGTACTCAGTAGATTAGTATGGGAAAACAACCTGAAGTTCTGTCAAGAGTACATTCATGAACTGAAATAGAGCTTGGTAACAAGATCAGCCAATGAATAGGCATAGCAACTAAATCAGCCAATGAGGACTGTTTTTGGAAACTGAAACTAGAAGTAGCCTAGGCTGGAAACTGAAACTAAAAGTAGCTTAGGTGTGGTTCTATGTTAAGCTCTGCAACTCTGCAACTATTTTGAGCGCTGAGTCTGAAACTAACTTGCTTGCTTGTTTAAGACTGGAGCTCTGCTCTGAACTTGCAACATGTTTGAGTTTGCTCCATGTTGAAGAAATCTACAGCTGGTTTGTAAAATCTACTTATGTTTATAAAGATGTTAAATGAAGCATCAGTCATCTGTGTTTCTTTGTCTGCTGCTGAATTATCGCTGTGAAACTCTCAATAAGTTCTGTAGAACCTTAGTTCTTCTCCACATTTTTAGCAATGAAAAATTACATAAACGTGAAAGTGAAACTTTACGTATTTATCATTTTGCAGTTAAAATCCTAAAGTTACCGAGTTAAGGACCTTGAACGTTATGTAGTCCCATCTGGCAGGATGTAACTTTAGCTATTTACCTAATTCATTTATTTCACATTAGATGTTGTCAGGATATTTGTAAAGTCTTTAGATCTTATAGACACTCAAGACAATTTATTGATGTATAGATGAATCTGTTTCCTTGCAATTTCAACTCATTACTTCTTGGCCTATCTTGTAGGAGGCATTGGGGTGGGGGGGCAGAAGATGCCATATTTTGCCTTGCAGCCCTTCAAAGATCTAAAGGCAGCTATCGTGTCTCCTGTTAGTCTTCTTTAATCCAGTTCTTCTCCAAGTCACAGCTTTCTTCCGTATCCCTCACAGAACCTGATGTTTGCCTTGTTCATTGGATGAACTCCAGCTTACCTGCCTATATGAGAAATGACAAACTTTTAGCACTCCGTAGATTAACTACATTTTTCTGATCCTAGGCCATGTTTTCTATGACTAATGGGAGTTAAAGTCAGTTACAGCAGGAATACCATAACATTCCTACTCTTAATTTGAATCTTCTCAAAAGGATCCCTGCAGAGTGAACCTATCTGTCCAAACCATTCTAGTTGTTGTAATCCAACTGTCATCATTGGTCAGTATTGGCCACGCTTTCTACAGGTAGCAGTAGCTCAGTGGTGGGATTCAATTTTTTTTTACTACCGGCTTGGTGAGAGTGGCTTGGTGGGTGTGGCAGGGGAAGGTTACTGCAAAATCCCCATTCCCTCCCCACCCCACTAACCTGTTTTCCAGCTCCATTCTCCTGTGCAGGGCAACAAAAGAAGACCCAGCCACTCAGCTGGGACTCGAGTGGCAGAGAATAGATGGGGGCAGGGTCAGAGGTGGCATTTGCTGGTTCTCCAAACTACTCAAAATTTCCACTACTCGTTCTCCAGGACTGATCAGAATCCGCTGAATACCACCTCTGCTGGGCAGCTATAATTTGGCAAAATCGGGATTGTTACTGGTTGCAGCTGATTTGGGGCAATGGATAGGGATGACTTGAGAACTTCAAGCCATCCTAACTAGGGGATGCCTTAAAGATGGGTTTGTACAGTAGATTTCTGCAGTTCAGCATTTTCCTGGAATGCAGCCATTGTCTTACCAGGTTGCATGAATTATTTTTATTTGTTTGTTTATTTGTATCCTGCCTTTATTATTTTTTTTATAAATAACTCAAGGTGGTGAGCATATCCAATACACCTTCCTCCTCCTATTTTCTCCACAAAAACAACTCTGTGAGGTAGTTTGGACTGAAAGAAGAGGATTGGCCCAAGCCACCAGTTGGCTATCATGGCTAAAATAACAGTTGCAGGAGCCAGGCATGGCTAATCTAGAGAAGAGAAAGACTAGGGGGAGACAGGATAGCAGTGTGTCAATATTTGAGGGGCTGCCACAGAGGGGAAGGGGTCAACCTGTTTTCCAAAGCATCCGAAGGTCAGACAAGGAATAATGGATGGAAACTGAACCAGAAGAGATTCAACCTGGAAATAAGGAGAAATTTTCTGACAATGAGGACAATCAACTCATGGAACAGAAGTTGCCTTCCGAAGTTGTGGGAGCTTCATCACTGGAGGCTTTCAAGAAGAGATTGGACTGCCATTTGTCAAAAATGGTGTAGGGTTTCCTGCTTGGGAAGTGGGTTGGACTAGATGACCTACAAGGTCCCTTCAAACTCTGTTAATCTGTTACCTCACAATTTCTGGGTGATTGGGCCAAAGTTGCACAGCCAGTTTTCATACCTAAGACAAAACTAGAACTCCCCATCACCTGGTGATTAGCCCAAAGTCACCCCTCTGGCTTTCATGGCTAAGGCAGGACTAGAACTCACAGTCTCCTGCTTTCTAGCCTGGTGCTTTAACCACTAGACCAAACTAGCTCTAATGAAGGCAAACAATGGTTTATTTAATTGGGCACAGCACAGGAATCATATTTCATTATGCTACCTGCATAGGTTACTAATGTGAATATGACCAAAATATTACAAACAGGTTAGATTTTAAGCAAAAGAAAGCAGAAAACACACAATTTCAAGACAGAGTTGTTGTGTCTCACCCCATGACTGTTGGACTGGGACCATGGAGCTGCCCATCTCTTATCTATTCAGTCTTTTCGCTACCTCACCTTTGCGCTGCTGATGAAACGGAAGCAAGGAAGACCTCTGGAAGGAAAGGAGAGAAACAAATAAGTAGTATTTTTCATCGGCCTGAGACTCAATGCTCAGGAAAGTCACCTGCAGCCAGCCACCCTGATACAAAAAGTCTGTGAAAATGCTTCAGGAGGAAGAGGCTATGATGTAAAGTCTCTTCGTGCTGTTGCTGGAGACTGCTGAAGAATTTAAATGAACAAAAAGCAGAACAGTGAACCAACTGATAATGCCACCATCCCTTGAAGCCAAGTGTGTGTGTGTGTGTGTGTGTGTGTGTGTCTGTCTGTTAGTAGGCTTCCAATCTGCACCACAAGGGAATAAATCCCATTTAAGAGCAACAACCTCTTGCCTGCCTGCTAAGCAGCTGCACAAAAAAATCCAGTCCCCTTTCTGTATTTCAGTCAAGCTTCTCATTCATTTGGGTGGGCTTTCCTGTGACATTAACACTGTGCTCATCTCACTCATCACCCACCAACTGACTGGTGTTCTAAATGGCCTTTTCATGCAAGGAATGCATAATCTTCCTTTTAGTGAATACAGACGCCTCAAGTGAGCAGATAAGTGAGTCCAATTATAGGCATTTCATTCAGAATAGAGCTGGAAGGGACCTTGGAGGTCTTCTAGTCCAACTCCCTGAAGAATCAGGAGACCGTATACAAGTCCAGACAAGTGGCTGTCCAGTCTCTTTTTAAAAACCTCCAGTGATGAAGCACCCACAATTTCTCAAGGCCAGCTGTTCCATCAGTTAATTGTCTTCCCTGTGAGGAAGTTTCTCCTTAATTCCAAGTTGCTTCTCTCCTCGGTTAGTTTCCATCCATTGTGTTTTGTCTTGCCTTCCGGTGTTGACACCCCTCTTCTATGTGGCAGCCCCTCAAATACTGGAAGACTGCTATTACATCATCCCTAGACTGGCCACACCAAACCCTGCAACCGTTCTTCATGTCTTTAATCATATTAGTTGCTCTTCTTTGCACTTTTTCCAAAGTCTCAACATCTTTTTTTTTGTAATGTGGTGACCAGAACTGGATGCAGTACTCCAGGTGTGGCCTTACTAAGGCTTTATAAAGTGATACTCATACTTCGTGAGATTTTGATTCTGTGCCTCTGTTTATACAACCAAGGATTGTATTAGCTTTTTTTTTGGCTGTTGCCTCACACTGCTGGCTCATTTTTAGGTGATTGTCCACTAGGACTTCAAGGTCCCTCTTACAATTACTATTTTTGAGCCAGCTTTTGCCAAATCTGTACTTGCACCTTTTGGTTTTATTTTTAATTTTTTTAATTTTTTTTGTCAATTGCTTACAAGATAATAGGTATACGTAAAAACATATTTATGAATACATGGATACATATAAGAAAAATAAAAGAAATAATAGGACAGGGACGATAGGCACGTTGGTGCGCTTATGCACGTCCCCTATAGACCTCTTAGGAAAGGGGTGAGGTCAATAGTAGACAGTCTAAGGTTAAAGTTTTTGGGGTTTGGGGAAGAAACCACAGAGTCAGGTAGAGTATTCCAGACATTGAAGACTCTGTTGCTGAAGTCGTATTTCCTCCAGTCAAGTTTGGTGCGGTTAACCTTGAATTTGTATCTATTGTTTGCTCTTATTGTTATGATTGAAGCTGAAGTATTCATTGACAGGTAGGACATTTCAATGTATGATTTTATATACTATACTTAGGTCGGACCGAAGGCGGCATAGTTCTAGATTTTCTAGGTCTAGAATTTCGAGTCTGGTGGCATAAGGTATTCTGCAATGAGTAGAGGAGTGGAGAACTCTTCTTGTGAAATATTTCTGGACTTTCTCAACTGTGTTAATATCAGATACGTAATGTGGGTTCCTGACTGATGAGCTGTATTTGAGTATTGGTCTAGCAAATGTCTTGTATGCTCTAGTTAGTAGTGTAATATTACCAGAGAAAAAGCTATGTAAGATTAGGTTAACAACTCTTAATGCCTTTTTGGCTATGTAGTTACAGTGGGTTCTAGCACTTAGATCATTAGAGATGAGTCCTTCAAGATCCTTGACAGAGTTTGGATCATCAACAAGGTCTTGACTATTCAGCCTGTATTTGAAGTTGCCATTTATTTGACCATTCTGATACACATTCAAGGTCTTTTTGAAGGGTAGCAGTATTACCTGTGATGTTGAATAGCTTTACATCATCAGCAAAGAGAACGCAGTTGCTCTTGATATGATCACAACGAACGAAAATGTTTTTCCTGCCTAGGTGTAAAACCTTGCTTTTCTCCATATAAAATTTCAAATTAAATATCATTTCCCAGAGACAACCAGCATTTAAGGGCTGAAACACTATGAAATAGGAGCATCTAATGCTCTAAGACAGGCGTGTCAAATTTGATTTCATTGAAGGTCACATCAGGGTTGTGTTTGACCTTGGGGGTGAGTGGGCGTGTGGCCAGAGTGGGCGTGGCAAGCCTGACGTCATTCGTATCAGGTGGTACCTGTGGAGGCCCGAGCTCTTGCCAAGCTCCATTTTCGACTGGGGCAACCTCCTGCAACCCTCACGAACTCTGTTGTCTCTCACGGAGGCACTGCAGGCTGGTCCTTCACTGTTTCTAAGGCAGCCAGATTTAAGTACCCCGGGGTCTGGAGCTGGCTCGCAGGCCTTGAGTTTGATGCCCTTGCTTTAAAAACAAGAATCTGAGATCTTAAAGTTGCAGAGATCGCCCCATGTGAATCCTGTGTGCATTTCCCACAATGCTCCTGCTTTTATACAGAGCCCCAGCACACTTGGCAAAAAAATTAATCTTCGCTTTCACTTGTAGTTAGCTAGTGTATCTGCTTTAATTATTATATTTTACTGGTGAATTCTTCACAAAGCGCTTCACACCTAGCATTATTAGGCAGCTACCTAAGGCATAGCCATCTTCTCTTCTCCCCCTCCCCCCCCCCCTTATATCCCAGGTCACCAGGAATGGATCAGAAATCTAATTACTACTCTCAAAATTCACTGCTGCAAGCCAGTTGTTTGGAAAATGGAAAAGAAAAAAAACTGGGCACATTATTTGCCAATAAAGTAAATGGAGCCAAGGATGCTGTGAACTGTGGTAGCTCAAGTCAACTCAGAGAGAATTATGGGAATTTCTTAAGCAATGAAAGGAATATTGCTATTAGCTGTAGGAATCCCCTTAATCCCCAAAACCCACAAAATCACCATTTGCTTGCAGATGTAAACACAGATGCCTGGTTAAGCATGCTTCTATTTTTATTTATTTTTTGTTGCTGTTCAATGCAAATATGCATTTTTCTCCCAGATGCTTTAAAATGACGTCTAGTTACATTTTATGCGTCTGTTAAGTACTCTGAATATTAAAATGCAGCCATTAGGACTCTGTAAACAAATGCAGACTCGCATCCACAATCTTGGGAGTAAAATGGACTTTATTCTGTCACACTCTTGGGGGCAAGCTGATTTCACATTACGCTTCTAGAAGCTACAGGAAGGCTGGGTTTTCACACTGCAATACACCATAATGTGATTAGCATGGTCTAGGCTCAGCAAACTAGTGGCTTGCAAACCATGATTTGTTGTTTAGGGAATCCAGACAATTTACCTTTATTTAATATGCCATGGTTAAGCAAAACATAGTTTAGATGGTATGTTGAGGCAGAGAATTTCAAGAATATATATATTTTAGAGAAGTGTCTTGGAAACTCATTGTCACTCAAAATAGCATAAATTTTATGAATAATACAAGAGATACTCTTTTATGTTTTCTTAGCCCACTCATTCATTCATTTGTTCGTTCATTTGTTCATTCATTCATTCATTCATTCATTCATTCATTCATTCATTCATTCAATAATTCATTCATTCATTCCAAAGGTGCTTTTTCAAGAGGCAATTGGATTTTCTGGTTTTTCTTTGAAGATGTTTCACTTCTCATCCAAGAAGTTTCATTCATTCATTCATTCATTCATTCATTCATTCATTCATTCATTCATTCATTCATTCATTCATATCCCACCTTTATTATTTTTATCAATAACTGTTATTTTCCCTATCTTCTTCAGCATGTGGCTGGAACAATACTGTTAGCTCTTTGGGAGTAATGTAATAATCCTATCGGGATCTCAGACCTCTGCTGTCCATGGTCCTGATAATTCCTTGCCTTGTGCTTCATGAAACAAAAACATGAATGCTAATACGCTAAATCAGCATTTTTCAATCTTGGCCACCTTAAGATGCCTGGACCTTAACTCCCAGCATTCTCTAGCCAGCATGCTGTTTGGAGAATGTTGGAACTTGACGTTCAGACATCTTAAAATGGCCAAGGTTGAGATATGTTGCTTTTTTCTACTGCTTTAGCCAAGCCAAGCCAAGGAGAAAGCATTTTTGGAAAATGTAAGAGCATTTATAGTTCTTCCTAAAATCTAGCTCTCAGGATTATGATTTTATAGATCCAAAGCAAGAAAACAGTGAGCCTATTAGCAATTTTCTTTCCCAGGGCATAGCAGAATTGCTCCTTTAAAACATGACATGAGTCTCCAGCATTTGATCCTTAGAGTATTGTATCAAAAGCTTGAGCTGTATCTTAAGAGTTTTGGTCTAGAGTTCTCTGTGAATTTTCCACTTCAGTTTCATAAGAAGAAACCAGCATGCCTCTGGGAATCTATAAATAAGGCATAAAAAAGACATTCTTCCTTACTATTTAACTGCGCTGACACTCAAAGATTGGGAACCAACCTATCTGTATTTTGTTTAGATCATGCATATTAACTGCCAGGCACTTATTTTTTTTCTTAAAATATGCATCTTTGGCCACAGCTTTTCCATATGCTTGGGTTGGAAAAATTCCCTTAAAAGTTGAAGAAGCAATTGCAGGATCTTTGTATGCCAGCCAGTTCATGTAGTAGTTTAAGAGCTGTGCAATAGATAATTCACATGAAAACATGAGAAGGATTAATTCTCCCATTTCCAGTACAGCAGTGTTTTGCTTCAGAGCACAGAGGTCTCAGAGTTTTCTTCTGAAAATTTGTCTAATCCTGAAACATCTAAGTCGTTTGCCACTACTCATGCTAATGCTTTCTCTAAGTTAATTACCCATTGCTTGATAAAGTCAGTGCTGCTATAATTGGCAAACAAAATAAAATGTCTATATTTCTGGGTAAATCGGCGTAGTAGTTTCCGTGCTCAGAATTTACATAATTGGGGGATGGGTGGGGGCTTTATAGAATGGAAGAGGGAAGGGGGGAAAAGAGAGAATTCCATTTGGAATAAAAAAAGACATTATCTGAATCAGATTTTCTTGTGGCATCGAAGTGCCAGTCTCATTTGCTTGGTAATAGCTTGCTGTTTGTGATAGAATGAGAATAACCTGCCTTAAGAATAGAGGGGGGAAAGAGGCATTTGGTCTGGATTGTAACAGTTTGGGAAATGAAAAGGAAATAAGGGAAAAAATGAGAAAATGAGCAACTAAATCTGAACAATATGGGTTTGTGCTTGGGTTCAGCTAACACAGACAATGACATATATTGGTAAACTGATGAGACTCAAGAAGACTCAGTAAGTTGGCTTGTTTGCTTAATTGAGCCCATCATTTTCAGAACACAGAGAGAAACAGCATCTTATGCCTTTGTATATGATGCTGAATCTCGGCGGAAAAATAAGATATTATCTATATTCAATCAAGACTTAGCATAGAGTAGGTATACTGCAGCAGCTATCTCTGGGGGAAAACCACAATAATTGGAGCTCTTTAGCTTAGCAAAAAAGCAAAGCAGGCAGGCAAATTTTGATATAATGGAAGAGTACATGATGGAGGAAAAACAGATTGCATTCTAGACTGGCAGTGATAGTTTCTATCTATCAAACAGACCCTGAGCACTTTTTTCAAACAGAAAAGCAAAGTTTACATGCAAAGAATAAGTACAAGTGACTGGAAACAGAACTGGGTGGGGGAGTATTGTGAGAGTATATCATTAAAGAAGGAGTTTGCTACAAATAACAATTACTTGGTTGGTGAAAAGTAAAGGAAGTCCACAAAATAACAGAGTTGGAAGGAACCTTGGAGGTCTTCTAGTCCAACCCCCTGCCTAGGCAGGAAACCCCACACCACTTCAGACAAATGATTATCCAACATCTTCTTAAAAACTTCCAGTGTTGGAGCACCCACAACTTCTGAAGGCAGGTTGTTCCACTGATTAATTGTTCTCACTGTCAGGAAATTTCTCCTTAGTTCTAGGTTGCTTCTCTCCTTGGTGAGTTTCCACCCATTGCTTCTTGTCCTGCCCTCAGGTGCTTTGGAGAAAAGGTTGGTCCTCTTTTCCTCATGGCAGACTCTCAAATACTGGAATACTGCTACATGTCACCCTTAGTCCTTCTTTTCACTAGACTAGACATACCCAAATCCTGCAACCATTCTTCACATGTTTTAGTCCCCTATTCCTCTTTGTTGCTGTTCTCTGCACTCTTTCTAGAATTTTAATATTTTAATAACAGTTTTAATATCTATTTCTCATAATATCTACCTAAGTGCTGATGTTATATAGAAGACTTATCATATCTTCCTTTGTGAAAGATACATTTGGTTTTACAACTATATTCTCAGAGTGCCTAAGACTTTTTTCTCCAAAATTTCTTTTTTCTTATTTTAGCTCTACTCTTGTTCTTTCAAAACATCTGAGGCTACGTGGTTCTTCTTATTTCTTCACCTTCTAATATATTTCCTTGAGATTTCAATGAAAATATGAGAAGCTGGATGGGAGACTCTGTAAAAAAAATAATGCACTTCATTCCTTAATATTTTTTTAAAAAATAGTCTGAGAATTTCCCAGCATTGTGTACTCCACTGGTATTGTTATTTCAGGTACATGCATTTTTGTCAGCTCATGTGAGAATTGGTTGGAACGTATTTGCATCGCACTAGTGTTTTCATCCTAGAACAGGAGCCTTCAAACTTGGCAAGTTTAAGACTTGTGGACTTCTACATGGCTGGCTGGCTGAGAAATTCTGGGAGTTGGTCCACAAGTCTTAAAGTTGCCAAGTTTGGAAACCCCTGTTCTAGAATATAAAATCGATGCTTCAGAAGTACAGAGGAATATAACTTTGCCTTAAATCGTGAATATAACTGCCCCCCCAACTTGTAAACATCCAAGAAACCTCCTAGTTGATCACTCAGGGAAGAAAAAGCTGGACAAGATAAGAATTTGGTCTTAAGAAGTAGATCTTGGTGATGGGCTTCTGGTATTTTCTTAAAACCCAAAGTGATTCTTTTCCAAGCTTCCAATCTCTTTAGCAAGGTTCATTGAGAGGGCTGAAATGAAGAGAATTTCCAAACTATACCCCATTCTAAAACAAACACATTTCCATAATACATTAAGGTAGAAGATTTTATGGTCCAAGGTCTTTTCACTGATGACAAAGGAGATTGCAGGTGTTTGTTACATGGTTGCCTCCTAAATTTTTATCACTCAAAAGAGCTGACCATTAGACCCTAGTGATAGTTAGTGTGATTTTTAGTTCTCTTTGGTAGATTCATTACTTCCTAGTATGTACTTGATGCTGCTCCTTAATTAAGCTATCACTGCTTAATTGATGTATTATGATTTTATGAATCTTTGTTGTCATTTTTGCCTCCTTTGAAGAATCACTGGACAGTCATTCAGGATACTTAGGATGGTGCTTAGAATGTAGATGTCTGTAATTGTATGCTTACCTTGCATGTTTTATTTAATTATCCTTAAAGTCTCATTATTACAACTGTCAACACTCTTGGGAGTTTGTGTGTAAAGAATAAATATAAATAAATCAAGATTCAATAGAATCTGTTATTTTAAAAAAATAACCATATAAAAAATAAGCCATATATGGAATCCAGGAGATTGTAGCTTTTGTAGCTAAAAATGAATGAAACTTTGAGTCTGGATATTAATAAGATGTCGGCTAGCTATCAGACAATTTTGGAGCTGCCTAGGTCTCTTGAGTCCACTTTAATGTATTGCTCTCAACTTCACTGAGAGTTTGTTGGCTTAATAAAATTCTTCACAAGAATGAAAGTGCCCCGTTAGTTGAGGATAATCAAAACAGTCTTTTCTTATTATACTGCTATGGATGTATGGAATACTATAAGGTTTTCTCATCAATTCATAAAAAATTTCAAGACAGCCAGACCACTTCTGTGTTTCTTCTCTATTATCAGTTAAGTTCTCAAGTATTTATGGGTTAATTTTATCTTACATTGCTATGCATGAAATAACAGTGACATTATTATCAAGCTAATAAATCTGGTGATATGGGTCTTTAACATACTTCTCACATTGCTATATAGGATTGTCTTACTTTAGTTTGGCTGAAACAAACATTCCTGGCCTTTGTAATAAAGTTTTCATTCATTCATAGGTGTCTTAGAAAATATATTGATCTCAGATCACAACAAAATTAGGATCCAAATCTTAGATATCACACTTCATTTTCACTACCTTGCACTCTGTTAATTGTGTTTACTGTAGATGACAACTTTTGTTTATGCAAGAACATGAAGAAGCCACGCACCTTAAAAAAAGAAAAAAACCACTGGATCAGTTATGTTTGAATGGCACAAACAGAAAATATCAATGGTGCAAGTGTTATGCAATTAAAAATATGACAAAGTTCATCAACAATCTTCTAAAGCTGTTTAATTACACCATTATTCTTAACATGTTGAAGTGGCTTGTGCACTGAATTGTAATTATCCATTTTCTTCAAGAGTAACTTTTATATGTGTTGGGCAAGCTACTTCGAAAATTTTGGGGAAATGCTGGGAAAATTTATTACTTTCTATAAGAACAAATTATTGACTTTTGATGAAGAAATGGCAAATGGCAGACATCTGAAGACCATTATGAAATGAAGAGTCAGAAAGTAGCTTGGCTCTCTGTAATTCCTCTCTGGACAAGGAGAAGTCTTGGATTGCCCACAAATGCTCCAAACACTTGGAGCATCTATGCGGTTTCTAGTGGGCTTAACAGAATAACAGAGTTGGAAGGGACCTTCTAATCCAACCCTGCTCAAACAGGTGACCCTACACCACTCTCGATAAATGGCTGTACAATCTCTTCTTCAAAACTTCCAGTGTTGGAGCATTTACAACTCCTGGAGGCAAGTTGTTCCACTCATTAATTGTTCTAACTGTCAGGAAATTTCTCCTTAGTTCTAGGTTGCTTCTCTCCTTGATTAGTTTCCATCCACTGTTTCTTGTCCTGCCCTCAGGTGCTTTGCAGAATAGCTTGACTCCGCCTCTTTGTGGCAGCCCCTCAAATATTGGAACACTGCTATCACATCACCCCTAGTCCTTTTTATTAAACTAGACATACCCAATTCCTGCAATTGTTCTTAATTTGTCTAAAGTTTAGAGCTTTGGAAGATGAGGGAACACTGTCTTAGTGTTTTCAAAGGTCATTGCTCATTTCATAGGATTCTGAGTTCACATACTTCCTTTTATAGTTACCTTTAGAAATTGCTTGTTAATTGCTTTTTGGCTACCAGAAACCTTTGTAATGACAAGTTTTATAGCACTGGGTGAGAATCCTTTCAATCCTTAGCAAAAGAAGTTTAAATTTAAATTTATGGATTAAAAAAAACTTTTATGGGAGAAAACAGATTAAGAATGCTGATCAGTTATAAATGGACTAAGGGTCCAGATGGATTTGAAATAAGATTTTATAATTAATTATAAGAATCCTTCCTGTGGGAAATTCTATGTTTTCAATTCTTTAAAAAATATAATAGGATGGGACTCTGTAGGTTGCATACTAGGGGGCGTCAGAAAGAACAAAAAATTACAATTAAACGAGAAAACTATTAATATTTGACTTATATAGAATGAAGCAAAATATTTTGGCATTGGATGCATTTTTAAACAGTCCAGCATGAAACTCCCCCATTACACTTCTTGTGATGAAAGGAGAATTAATTTCTTTACATATTTTTATTTTTTTCTTTGGAATATTATTTTTTCTTTTCTATTTTCTCTATTTGTTATTTCCTGCACTATTTTTTCTTTTCTTTTTTAATTTGCATTAGTTTTTATCTTTTTAATTGTAATGCTTAATAAAATTATATTAAAAAATTATTGTAGTATTTAATTGTCTAGGGGTGCAAACAATAAGGCCATACCGTATCTATATAGCTGCTGAATCAGCTATATATACCTTCTCAATTTAAAGTTTTTTAAAATTATTATTCTTTCCTGGTTTTGCTTATTTCTTATATTTTCTAATTTGCCTAGTTTATTAAT
This sequence comes from Bungarus multicinctus, assembly GCA_023653725.1. Classification (NCBI taxonomy): domain Eukaryota; kingdom Metazoa; phylum Chordata; class Lepidosauria; order Squamata; family Elapidae; genus Bungarus; species Bungarus multicinctus. The sequence continues at coordinate 11,094,318 of CM042841.1, forward strand.
TGCCTCAAGCAGCTAGGATTCTGTGCTTTTCTTGCTTAGAATGGAATAATGCAATAAAATAAGTTTTTGTTTTTGCAAGGTGGCACATATTTTTTTAGCAATGCTAGAAAACATTCCCATGGTAAAATCGCTTTCTTTATATAGCATCTGATTGGGTAAGATCCAAAAAAAAGGAAAAAAAATAATTATTCAGGCTAAATCATAAACCAGGCTTGTATTAAAAGACTTGAGAATATTCAACAAATTTGAGACAGTTTGGAAAACAAGTTATTGGTGTCTTGTTGAGTATCAGATGTAGAAACTGTTTCAGAAAGCCATATGGCCCTCTTCTGAAAGCTCAGAGCAGCAGAACCTTGACTGGTCCTCACCCTTCAAGCTTCAAGGTGTTGGAAGAAATATCCATCTGGTTCAGTTCCAAGCTGGGAGAAAGGCACTGGAAACATGGAGGCAAATTGGAAAGATGGTTTGATGATGAAGCAGAACCACCTGGATTTATCGTTCTGGACAGCTGACCACATGGAGTTGAGAGTGAGGGGCTTTTATATCTTGGGCTTTACACTTGAACTTCCTGTTCCTGTGCAAGAACATATATTTTATTGGCTGTTGTCAGACTCCCAGGGGGCCATGTATAAATCCTAGTTTGGGAAGCAATATTAACACCAGAAGCTTCCATGCTGCCACATTCCTGTGCCTGGGAAATTAGGAGGGGGGATTTTTAGAGTATTAGTAAGATATAATAGTATTCTTCTTTTCGGTCAAGGTTATGTGATTCTGCACCCAGAGGAAGAGTGGTTGAAGGGATGTCTCAAGTTGGGACAGATGGTGATTGGACCATGTGATGGACTATTGGGTGCAGGGGTTGAGTTTTAGCTTTTGAATTACTGAGGGGAAACCCGGAACTCTCCGATTCAGGTTTTTCCCAGATGTGCCAGTATGACTTTTCCAATAAAAAGAAACTTTGAAAAAATGCCTGTCTCAGAGTCTTTGATTGGAGTTTGGTTTTGCTGGAATACTGATACCTAGGAGTTTGTCTGAGCTAAGTTTGGTTGAAGTTTGAACTGCTGGGGGTGGTGCAACGCATATAATGCAATGAAGGAGCTTGGGAAATTCCTATTGTGGCTGAGGGCTAATCCTATCTTTGTTGGATCTTAGGTGAGGTCATTTGCTTATGAATAGAGCTAGCTATCACTTTATCTCTTAAGGGCTGACATCTGCTGTGGGCTATTAAGGAAGGTGTGGGCTGCTTTCCAAGAGCATGTTTCTCCATTTCTCATCCAGGGAAAAATAATATTCTGCCTTTTTAATATTTCTCAAAATATTTAATTCTTCTAGTAGAGTGGTAACTTTCTAGTGCTAACTTTCTATAAAGACATTCCAGTGTTCAGAAGAGGTTTCCAAAATAAGACCTTCCCAACAGTGATATGTGTCACGAAACATCTCAATGAGACAACTTGGGTTATCTCTTGGCCTTGTCAAAATGAATTATGCCTTTCTTTATATTTCTAGCTGCAACATTCCCGGTTCCAATTATAGTATGTAGCAGACAGAATGTTTTCTTTCCTTTCCCCATATATTTTTTGTAAAATGTGAAGGAATAACTTCCTAACTATGATGTGCTTTGAAGCCAGAACATTTATTCATGGATCAACGGGTGGCATGGTGTGAGTGAATTTAACGGCCTTGCAAGTTTTTAATGCTGTCAGTGGAAGTTAGAGTGCAGCAGGTTTTAAATAAGTCTTGAGAAAGTAAGAAATTACTTTCAGTAAGAAATTCAAGATCAAAGAAAGGTCCCAATTAGAGAGAGTTAACAGGAAGGGCTTCTCCTCTTCCTTATCCTTAGCATGTATTCCCTGAAAACTGTTTGGTGTTTTGATCAACACCATAAAGACTAAATTTTTAAAGGTATGAGACCTGGATTTGCAGCTGAATCCAAAACGTATTGATTTTGACATCAATCTTGTTCATCTCAGTGGGATATTTGGTGGTAACAGATTGGAGCTCCAGAATATTACCAGAGAAAAAGCTACGTAGGATTAGGTTAACAACTCTTAATGCCTTTTTGCCTATGTAGTTACAGTGGGCTCTAGCACTTAGATATTAGAGATGAGTACTCATACTCCACCAGAGGAAATGATTATTCAAAAAATACTAAATTGTGCAGAAGTTGGTAAATTAAGCCTAGCATTAAAAGAAAAAGAAACATCAATGTACTATGAGAGCTGGAACTGCTGGCATGAATGGTTAGATAAAACATGGGCTACATAATATTGCAAAAAAGGATAAGTTATAGTCATAGTGGTAATTATATATTCGCATTAAGGATTACTTGTAAATATGGCATAAAATAAGGATAGAAATAATGACCCATAAACTGTCGAAGATGAAATTGTTTTTAATCACTTTTTGATTTTTTTTCTACTCTTACCTCTTTTTTCTTTTTCTCTCTTTTCTCTCTTACTTCTCAACTCTGTTTCTTCTTTTCTACATTTGTGTATGTGTTGTTTGTTTATTTTAATTGTAAAATTAATAAAGTTTGTTTAAAAAAAAGAGATGAGTACTCCAAGGTCCTTGACAGAGTTTGGATCATCAACGAGGTCTTGACTATTCAGCCTGCATTTTATTTTCTGATTTTTTTTCCCAATATGTAGGACAAAGCATTTATTTGTTGAGATTTGAAGTTGCCATTTGTTTGACCATTCTGATACATAGTCAAGGTCCTTTTGAAGGGTAGCAGTATTGTCTGTGGTGTTGAATAGCTTTACATCATCAGTGAAGAGAACGCAGTTGCTCTTAATATGATCACAGAGGTCATTTATGTAGAGTATGAAGAGAGTTGGTCCTAGAACACTGCCTTGGGGGACACCACTGTTGACAGGTACAGAATTTGATAGGATGCTCCCAATTTTGACCATTTATCATCTGTTTGATAGGAATGCTTCTATCCAGCTATGCAGGTGTCCAGAGATATCATAAGATTTTAGTTTTAGGAGTAGTTTGTCATGTACCACTGAATCAAAGGCTTTACAGAAGTCTGTAGATTGTGTCTGTTGCTTTGCCCTGATCGAGTTGTGTAGTCTATATTTATTTTATTTATTTATTTATTTATCAAACACTTATATACCGCCCTTCTCCCGAAGGACTCAGGGCGGTGCACAGCCGATTCTACCCCAATAGATAATACAAAAATTAAAATGAATTAAATAATTTTGGGCTGTTAAATTAAAAATCCACCCTCCCCCATAAATATTTAAAAACCTCAAATTAAAATCCAAATTAAAACGGGAGACGGTTAAAATCTCATATCAGCCCATGTTTTTGCAGTGTAAGAGTTGCAGATTACAGGATAGTTTTTTTCTGAAACTAAATTGTTTATTAGAAAGTAGGTTGTTTGTCTCTAAGTGGAGGATAATGGGTTGGTTAATAATTAATTCCATGACTTTATAGGTGACGCAGCATAAAGTGATTAATCTGTAATTTTCAACTAGGCTGGGGTCTCCCTTTTTGAAGATGGGGATGACTGTAGCTTGTGACCATAGGTTTGACAAGAAGCTGGTCCTGAAAGATTTATCAAAGATTATGCTTAGAGGTTCTGCTATGGCAGTGGATAGCTTTTTAAAGAAGTAGGCACATATTCCGCCCGGTCCAATAGATAGAGATAGTTTTAGATTGCGTAGTGCTTTTTCAATATTGTCTTCTGTAAAATCGATATGTATTAGATCATTGTAGTTGTCTGTGGTTTGACTAGGAAATACTGGGCATGATCCATTACTGTTTACAAATACTGAGCCAAAGAATGTGTTAAAGAGGTTGGCTTTAATGGTGTCGTCATTGCAGTCTTTACCATTACCTTTCAGAAGTTGAATGGACCTTGAGTCTTTTACTTTGTTGTTTACAAAATTGTAGAAAGCGCGGGTGGAATTGGTGCATAGAAGGTTTTCCTCTTGTTTAATGTGATAATTGGTGCATTCAGTCTTTATCTGGTGGCATAAATTTTTGAAGTTGGCAACGTGACTAGATTTGTTTTTCTGCCAAACTGATCTCTTTTTGGATTGAAGCTTCCTTATTGTTATGGGTAATCTGTTTTGTCTGGTTTTGGGAGTTGTTATTGGTACATATCGTTTGATGAATTCAAGTCCCACCTTGGCCATGAAAGCCAGCTGGGCAGGGATGGGCTTCAAAAATTTTAGCAATGTGTTGTCTGCCCAGTTGCTAGGTGGGCATAGCCATGGTGGATATGGCCTAGTTGGTCTCCTGCATCATGGTAGGAGGACATTTTTGCCCTTCCTGGGTTCTGGAGGCTTTCCTCAAGCCTCTGAGAGGGCAAAAATGGCCTTCCCGGGCTCCGGAGGTCTCTGGAAGCCAGAAACGGGACCATTTCTGGCCTTCCTGAACTTCCGGGAGGCCCATTTTTCACCCTCCCTGAGCCTCTGTGTGCGCCCTGCCCTTACCTGCATCCAAAACGGGCCACGTAGGGACTCCAGGGAGGGGTGGTGACGGGTGGGCGAGGCCAGCCAGGAGTGGGATTTGGGGGTTCTCCAAACTGCACAGAATCTTAGCTAGGGGCTCTCCCAAACCCCCACGAACCCCCAGCAGCCCACCCCTGCAGCTGGGTGACTTTGAGTCAATCACCAGGAGACTGAGAGTTCTAGTACCATCTTAGCCATGGGTGTCAAACTCACCGCATCACATTGATGTCACGTGACCCATCGTGACGTTTTTTTTGTCTTCGCAGAGCTGGGCGTGGCCTGTGCATGACGTATCGGGCCCATGGCTCACCAGTTTGACACCCCTGATCTTAGCCATGAAAGCAGAGGTGGTATTCAGCAGGTTCTGACCAGTTCTGGAGAACCGGTATGAGTAGCTCAGAGAACCGGCAAATCCTACCTCTGACTGGAGTTTTTACAGTATCCTTCCCCTGCCACGCCCACCAAGCCATGCCCACAGAACCGGTAGCAAAAAAAATTGAATCCCACCACTGCATGAAAGCCAGCTGGGTGACCTTGGGCCATTCACTAGGAGACTGGGAATTCTAGTACCCCCTTTAGCCATGAAAGCCATCTGGGTGACTGGGTCAGTCACTCTCTCACACAAGGGTCAGTCTCAGCCTACCTCACAGGGTTGAAGGGATGATGGATATCTTCGCTGCCTGAGTTATTTGTAAAAATAATAAAAGCAGGATATAAATAAATAAATAAATAAACTCTGAAAAATAGGCTGGCTACATCTATAGCAGAAGATCATTCATGCATGTGTATGCGTATGAGTAAATATGTAAAAAGACAGGTGAGTTCTGATTACTTAAGCGGTTTATGACTCCACATAGCATCTCTTTAGCAAAGGTAAGGACTCAAGGTTATTTCCACCTGCTAAATTAGTACCTCTCTCTATTTTCTTCTGTAAAAAGTCCTCCTGTTTTTTCATGCATCTTTATAAATAGCTCCTTGGGGGTAAAGAATTTACAATCGGAGTTGCTTGTTACTTCCAATATCACTCAGACCTTTTACACCGCAAAGTATTCATTGTTGTTCTGGTTGCACTTTGGATTTCAAGAAAGGGCACAGTAATCCGAATAACAACTCACGTACGTACCTGACGTTGTTTCCCATTGAAGGATGCTTTAACTAACGCAAAAGTAAAATCATGGTTTTATTACTCCAGCTGAGTTACTGATGAAGTCATTTTTGTGTGCAGCTTCAAAGTTACTTCTTGCAGATCTGGGGGGAGCTGGGATTTGGAGACGAGAACAAGGAAATTAGATGTTTAAATTAGATGTTATTCACCCCAGAAGGTTAAGTGTTGGGCCCTCTATCGATAGTAGAAAATCTGTGTATTAAAAAAAACTATGGAAAGCTTTGGAGAATAGCTTTTTAATTTGCTGCCTTAAAAAAGGATAATGTTGTAGGCCAGGAGTTCCTTATTTACACATCTATTATTGTGCCATTTTTTTGTGTACCTGTAAGGATGAAAAGATATCTCCAGTTTTGCATTCATTCATTTAAACCTGTAGCCCATCTTATATTCTTACTATTTGGCAATTCTTTTAGAAAAATCCACATGTGAACTTGCATATATTTTAAAATATAACACACATTAAAAGGCATATTGCTTTGTTTGTGAGTTAAGCCTAGATTGTGGAATTTGGAAAAGCTTGGTGCTTTTTCAAAAGGCAACTAGATTTTTTTTACCTTGAAGATGTTTCACTTCATCCAAGAAGCCTCTTCAGTTCTATTCCAATCAGAACTGAAGAAGCTTCTTGGATGAGAAACGAAACATCTTCAAGGAAAAACAGTCCAGTTGCCTTTTGAAAAAGCACTTTTGGAACAACCATGACCTGGATGATTGAGAATCTCCTTAGACTTGACATTCAAACTGTGATTATGTTCAGAAGTGGACTTCAAATTCATTCATACTTTGAATTTTTAAAGATCCATGGACTTCAACTCACACAGTTCCCCAGCCAGCATGGGAGTTGAAGTCCACAAGTTTTAAAATTGCCAAGGTTGGATACCTCAGCCTAGAAATGGTTTGATAAATGAAAATGGAGAGGCCTAAGAATAGAATTAAGCATCTCAAAAGAGACTGTTAGAAGAAATATCCATCTGCTTCTGTTCTAAGTGGGGACAAAGACACTGGAAACATGGAGGCTGATTGGAAAGATGGTTTAATGAAGCAGAACCATCAAGCACGTGTGATTCTGGGTAGCTGACCACATGGAGAGGAGAGTGAGGGTTATTTATACCCTCTCTTGGGCCTTGCCTTTGAGCTTCCTGTTCCTGTGCAAGAAATGTATTCTATTGGTTGTTATAGGGGTCACTGCTAACTTTGTAGGCTGTCTGAGTCCCAGGCTTGGTTGAAGTTGCTGGGTGATGCACTGACGGGGCGTGTTGTGCTATGTGGTGAGCTCTACTGCTAGATGGTAGAGGGCTAGTCCTATTATGTCCTGAGGAGTCATATCTTAATTCCATCACTCTGAGCTGAAGGTTTTTTGTCTTGTAGATAGGCTGGCCCAATCCTTCTTAATGGGCACCAAATATCTGTTGTGGGGCAGGCAGCTGAGGCTGAGTTTCTGTTTCCCTTAAGATTTCCATTTCTCTTTTAGGGGAAATATCATATTCTGTCCTTTTAAATATGTCTCAAAATATTTCATTCTTCTAGGAGGGGAGATGATAACTTTCTACAGGACCCTCCCTAATTCTCTGGAAAGTAAAGATAAGGAGGCAGGGAGGTGCTGCTATCAGACTTTTGTAATCTTACAACGAAGGTACTGTTATTAGTCATGGTTTTGCTTCCTATCCAAACTACCTTAAAGAGGTGATAGAAACCATGAACAAATCCTAAATTGCAGACTATTCTGGAAAATCAATAAAGAGTCTCAAAGGAAGGCACATTTTATCATATGTGGTGGATTTGTGGCAAAAAAGGGTGGGACAATAGATGGCTAGAAAAGATAATAAGGCAACATGTAGATTTTAAACCTGAACTGTTTTTTATTAGAATAGAATAGAATAGAATAGAATAGAATAGAATAGAATAGAATAGAATAGAATAGAATAGAATTTTTTATTGGTCAAGTGTGATTAGACACACAAGGAATTTGTCTTGGTGCATAAGCTCTCAGTGTACGTAATAGAAAAGATACATTCATCAAGAGTCCAGAATCATAAGGTATAACACTTAACAATAGTCATAAGGTACAATAAACAATCAAATCATACTAGGAAATTGTCAATGTAAATCGTAAGGATACAAGCGACAAAGTTACAGTCATACAATCACAAATGGGAGGGGATGGGCAACAAGGAGTGATGAGATTAATAATAATAGTAGTGCAGACTTTGTAAATAGTTGAACAGTGTTGAGGGTGAATTATTTGTTTAGCAGAGTGATGGTGTTCAGGAAAAAACTGTTCTTGTGTCTAGTTATTCTGGTGTGCAGTGCTCTATAGCATCGTTTTGAGGGTAGGAGTTGAAACAGTTTATGTCCAGGATGTGAGGGGTCTGTAAATATTTTCACAGCCCTCTTTTTGACTCGTGCTGTATACAGGTCCTCGATTGAAGGCAGGTGGTAGTAATTGTTTTTTCTACAGTCCTAATTACTCTCTGAAGTCTGTGTCTGTCCTGCTGGGTTGCAGAACTAAACCAGACAGTTATAGAGGTGCAGATGATAGACTCCATCATTCCTCTGTAGAACTGCATCAGTGGCTCCTTGGGCAGTTTGAGCTTCCTGAAACAGAAAGAACATTCTTTACTGTGCTTTTTTGATGATGTTTTTGATGTTAGGTGTCCATTTTAGGTCTTGTAGTATGATAGAACCTAGAAATTTGAAGGTCTCTACTGTTGATACTGTGTTGTCTAGTATTGTAAGAGGTGGTAGAATGGGAGGGTTTCTCCTAAAGTCTACCACCATTTCTACAGTTTTGAGTATGTTCAGTTCCAGATTGTTCTGGTTACACCACGAGACAAGTTGTTAGGGATGATATCAGATAAACTGGATAAGAGAAGTGTTCTGGATTGGTTATTTTATATATTTGAAATACTTACTGTTCATTGGTCTACATTCCGGCGGGAGATCCTCGCCCCGTCATTGGCTGACTTAGGTGCGGGAGCCCTTTAAAAGAAGGGCTGCCGCGCCGCCGAGTCGAGTCGGTGTTCCTACAATAAAACAAGAAGACCTGAATCACTAACCGTGTCTGCCTCGTTATTGCCACTCCAAAACACTGGCGACGAGGGTGGGATCGAGGCAACACGTTTAGAGAGTGAATAGCGGCGGAGAGCGAGCGGAATCATGTCCGGAAGCAACGCCCCGCCAGAGAAATTCAATCCGGCAAAGGAGGAATGGCAGACGTATGTGGACCGCTTCCTCATGTTTTTGGAGAGTAGTGATCTGAGCGGAGTGTCGGATCATCGGAAGAGAGCGGTTTTCTTGACCCACTGCGGCCAAGCCGTTTTTCGGATGGCGAAGGCATTAGCGTCTCCAATCGATGTCAAAACGCTAACCTGGCCCGAGCTAGAAAAGATCCTACGAAAACACTACGCTCCCACAGTCTCCTGCCTGATTAAGCGCCATGAGTTTTACCTCCGGAATCAAAAAGAAGGTGAACCTATCGCTGACTTCGTGGCAGACTTAAGAGAAATAGGAGGGGAGTGCGAATTCTCGGATTTCAACGAGGCTCTGAGAGACCGGATCGTATTAGGCTTAAAAGATCCAATATTGCAGAGTAAGTTGCTAAACCGACCCAAGATAACAGCCACAGAGGCCATTGAAGAAGCCACCGCAGCCGAAGCTGCTCACAAATCGGCGGCAAAAATGAAACAGATTAATCAAGCGGCACACCACAATCCCAAAGAGGCCACCAAAACTGAAGGTGAACGGGGAAAAACCTCAACACACTACGAGGATCTGGAAACTGAGACCAGTAGTGAAGAAGACGAGGTTTGCCACCTAAAAGCCGCGAGAGGGAAAAAAGAGCGGGCAAACAGGCGGTTTGATTTTGAATGCAACCGTTGTGGTGGAAACCACCCCAGATCAGAGTGCCGTTTCATAGACGCTATATGCAGAAAGTGTGAAAAGAAAGGGCACATCGCAAGAGTATGCAGAGCCAGATCAAGCTACAGCCCCAGGCGAAGAGAAAGTCCCCCTCCAAGAGAGAAAGAAAAGAAAACAAGCAGCCGTTGGAGCCAGGAAGGAAGGAATAGAAAATTTAAGGAGTCATCTTACAAGAAAGAAGAAACTCACCAAACAGTAATAATTGGACACTCTAATACAAAAAACGTTAAAAAAGTCCACGTTCAAGTAAGAATTGAAGGAAAAAATTGTGAAATGGAAGTGGACTCGGGATCATTCCTTTCCATGGTCTCGTGGGACACTATCAAAGACTTGATCCCAGACATACGGCGAAGCGAACTAGACAAACAGAATTTAACGCTTAAAGACTACCAGGGAAACAAAATTCCGGTAGTAGGAATTGGACATTTCCAGGTAACCTTCAAAAACCACACCGAGATTCTACCCCTAACAATTGTTGACCGGAACAGACCAAGCCTTTTAGGACTGGAATGGTTCGAACCGCTTGGAATAGGGATGACCGGTATCAACCATATTACAGACGCTGACTGGGAGGCAGACCTCATTCAAGAATTCCAGGACCTGTTCAGCGAAGAATTAGGCAAGTACCGGGGTAACCCGATATCTTTTAACATAGACCCTAAGGTAGCCCCAATTAGACTAAAGGCAAGACGGGTACCTTTTGCCTTAAAGCCAAAAATAGAAGAACAACTGGATAAATTAGTCAAGCAAGGGGTCCTCGAACCAGTTGACCACGCTAAATGGGAGACCCCTATAGTGACCCCTATAAAAGCGGACGGGTCGGTTCGTATTTGTGGGGACTATAAGGCGACCCTTAACCATGCATTACAACAGAGCGCATACCCCGTGCCTGTCGTACAACACTTGTTACATTCTATCAAAGGCGGAAAAATTTTCGCTAAACTCGATTTGGCTCAGGCTTACCAGCAACTGCCCGTTGACGAAAAAATAGCTGAAGCCCAAACTATTGTGACACACCGGGGCGCTTTTAAATGTAATCGCCTCCAATTTGGCGTTAGCGTGGCACCTGGCATTTTTCAATCTCTTATGGAACGCCTCCTTCAAGGAATTCCAGGGGTCATCCCATATTTCGATGACGTCCTGATTGCAGCTAAACACAAATTGCAACTGCGAGACCGCCTAAGAAAAGTGCTTACCAAATTTACTGAGGCTGATTTAAAAGTCAAAAAAGACAAATGCACCCTAATCACAGACAAAATAGAATTCTTGGGATACCAAATCGATGGCAACGGCATCCACCCAACAGCAGGAAAAACCCGTGCCATCAAAAATGCCCCCACCCCAACTAACAAAGCTGACCTACAAGCCTTCCTAGGGTTAATAAACTTTTATCATGTCTTTCTGCCCCAGAAAGCCACGGTGGCGGAACCCTTACATAGACTTTTGGACAAAGACACGTTGTGGAAGTGGGGAAATCGGGAAGAAACAGCATTTAACAAAATTAAAGACATGATCACTTCAGCAAAGGTACTAATACAATATAACGAGACTTTGCCATTGTTATTAACTTGTGATGCCTCGCCTTTTGGGATCGGAGCTGTCCTGAGCCACCTTCTACCTAACGGCAGAGAAGCTCCGATTGCCTTCTATTCAAAAACCCTGTCTAAAAGCCAAAGAAATTACAGTCAACTGGACAAGGAGGCACTAGCCATCATTTCTGGTATTAAACGTTTCCATGAATACCTGTATGGCCGACCATTTTCTATTATCACCGACCACAAACCCCTACTAGGTATTCTGCCGGGAGACAAACCAACTCCTCACATTTTATCACCCAGAATGACAAGATGGTCAGAGTTCCTTGCCGCTTACAGTTACACCTTGTCTTACCGTCCGGGTCCGTCCATCACGCACGCAGATGCTTTAAGTCGTTGCCCGTTACCAGACACTGATCCTGAACCAAACCCCAGCACCTCAACATTTTTGATTGAAACCCTGCCAGACCTCCCGATGACAGCAGCAGACATCGCGCACGAAACCTCTAACGACCACCTACTGCATACCGTGAGTAGGTGGATCATAAAGGGATGGCCAGACTCTGATTTACAAGAACATTACAAACCATTTAAACAGAGACAAATGGAACTTTCCGTGCTAAAGGGTTGTGTACTATGGGGGGATCGAGTGGTCATTCCACTAAAACTTCGAAATCCCATATTGAGACTATTGCATGAGGGACACCCCGGGGTGGTGAAAATGAAAAGTTTAGCCAGGAGTTATGTATGGTGGCCTGGGTTAGACAAGGATGTTACCGACTGGGTCGCGGGTTGCCAGCCCTGCCAGACATCCCGGCCCTCACCCCCAAAGGCACCAGCCACTGAGTGGGATCTACCTAGGGGCCCTTGGTCTAGAATCCACATAGATTTTGCGGGTCCGACTAAGGGGCGTACTTTCTTGATTCTGGTGGACGCTTATTCAAACTGGCTAGAAGTGAGCCTAATGAAATCAACCTCTTGCGAGGCTGTCATACGACAGCTCAGTCACTGGTTTGCCACCCACAGATTACCAGACGTCCTGGTCTCAGACAACGGCCCTCAATTCACGGCTACAGAATTTGAGGGTTATTTAGCAAGTTTGGGCATACGCCATGCCCTAACCGCGCCGGCACATCCGGCAGCGAATGGACGGGCCGAACGCATGGTACGGTTTACCAAGGAGACCCTTCTTAAGTTAGACCAGGGCCCTATACAAGCACGCATCGACAAATTATTATTTATCCAACACACTACACCTAGTAGCACTACTAATAAAACTCCTGCTGAATTACTTATGGGGAGGAAATTACGTTCCCCTCTAGATAGACTACACCCTACATACTCTACAGACAAGCCTCTAGATTCTTCAACCAGAGTCCGAACATTCCAAATTGGGGATTTAGTTTACGCTAAAAACCTGGTAGGGCACCCCTTATGGGTGCCAGCCACCATCACACATCTAACCGGACCACGTTCATACCGGCTTACCACTTCTGATGGCAGAAGCTGGAAGCGACACATAGACCAACTTAGAACTCGCACCCTTCCCAGACCTTGCGATTTTCCTGGGGGGGAAGGGGAGCAACCACCAAGCAGTCAAGATAAGGCAAGCCCACTAACAAACAATGACGCCCTAACTCACACACACACACCCTCAAATCTAGCTCCGGTCGGGTCTCGCTGCTACGCACCTGATCCTGGAGAACGTCCCGTTGAAACATCTGACAGGACCGACGATAATCCAGGCTGGGTAGGGAGCGGCATGGCCACATCAACTAGCCTAGCTAGGCCCGTTGGTAGTGACGCAGCCGGCTCGACCTGCCCAAAGTTTCCAGGGCCGGAGGCGAGAGGAGCAACAGGTCCTTCCGCACCAGCAGGTAGCAACGACGCAACTGAGCCACGCAGGTCCAGTCGGGCCCACAGGAGCCCCGCCTATCTACGTGATTACGTAACATAGGCGCGGCTCCTGATTGGTCAGACTGGACCAAGGAGGGAGGGGTGTTCTGGATTGGTTATTTTATATATTTGAAATACTTACTGTTCATTGGTCTACATTCCGGCGGGAGATCCTCGCCCCGTCATTGGCTGACTTAGGCGCGGGAGCCCTTTAAAAGAAGGGCTGCCGCGCCGCCGAGTCGAGTCGGTGTTCCTACAATAAAACAAGAAGACCTGAATCACTAACCGTGTCTGCCTCGTTATTGCCGCTCCAAAACAAGAAGTATGCATTTAGTATTACATATTTTAAGAACAGTAAGGATTATCTTTGCACAGTATTGGAAAGATGAAGAAATACCTCAAGACGGAGGGGTAATTAAGAAAATATAAGACTGTGCAGAAATGGACAGATTTACATTGAAACTCAAACAGAAAGAAAACACAGAATATTATCAGTTTTGGAATTTATTTTACCAGTAGTTGGAAAAAAGGAGTGGAGAGTAAGAAGGGAATTTTATTGTTAAGCAACTTAAATACCTAGACAACCTGATGTTTATTAAGCACTAAGTAATGTAACTAATAGAAAATTGATAAAATTGATAAAAAAAAAACATCCTTAGAGGAAGAAACAATGAACTACATCCACCTGACTGCACCAAACCCTGTAAGGGTATATCTATCATGTTCCCTGGGTTCAGGCTTCAATCAAAGAAGACTATCTCATTAAGAAAATTAGATCTCTCCTGCAATCAGCCTAGAAATCCTAATTCTAAAAATATGATCTCCTTATCTGTCTTGTGGCAAACAGGCCAGGATTTTTTATTTTTTCCTAGACGGAGGGATCCGGCATTAACATTCAGGGAAATAAATAATTTCTCCCACAAGGTTGGTGACTTCTTATATTAATTAACTTCCCTGCTTTCTCTGCTCAATAAACTTCCAAGGGCCTCTTCTTTGGACGAGTGCTCAAGCAGCAACTCTTGATGGGATTCATATTTATGCTTCAGAGAAGAGACGAGGCACAATAAAACTGGCTGATCGCAACAGCCAGGAATCACAGGTTTCATCATTGCTATAAAATGTCAGTTTTTTTAATTGCAATGATTACAAGATTTTCCTGTTGCCCTACCCATTTTTTTTCTCCTGAAGCAACTGCAATTTGGGAGGCATTCTGCTGTAGTTCCAAAAACTCTGTGCTTTGGACTGCAAATTTTATCTATCCCAACTGATAGAAGGGTTCCAATGACTGTGATACTAAACAGTAAAATGAATGTCAATGAAAAGTAAGAACAGTTCTAAAGTCCCTTCCTTCCTTCCTTCCTTCTTCCCTTCCTCCGTCCCTCCCTCCCTTCCTTCCTGTCTTCTTTCTATCTGTCTGTCTCTCTCATTTCTTTCCTCCCTCCCTCCCTCCCTCCCTTCCTGTCTTCTTTCTGTCTCTCTCATTTCCTTCTTCCCTCCCTCCCTCCCTCCCTCCCTGTCTTCTGTCTCTCTCATTTCCTTCTTTCCTCCTTCCCTCCTGTCTTCTTTCTATCTGTCTGTCTCTCTCATTTCCTTCCTTCTTTCCTTCCTATCTTCTTTCTATGTCTCTCTCTCTTTCTCTCTCATTTCCTTCCTTCCTGTCTGCATTCCTTCATGCATTCCTGCATGGTTGCCTTTACACCTGAGAAATTAGGCAGCAGTCTATCTACTTTTATCATATCCCCAGACAAAAGCTGACCCTGGCAATTGACATAACAAATAATCATTAAGAACTCAAAATGGCTGCTAAGAAATACGTTAGCTTTTCCACAAAAAAAGAAAAAAAGAAACCACTTGTTACCTAATTTAAGCTGAAATTCCATTTCATGCAAACATTTGTCAGACCATGTAAGGACGGTGCATCTCTGGCGCAGGTTCTTTTAAAAGGATTTCTTTATTAACTGTCAAGCTCACAGAAGTGCAAACTTCTTAATAACATAATGAACTAATAAAAAGGTTAGGGGCTGCTACAGTTCTGAGGCAATTATATTGCCGCTACTATTCTGCTGACATTCCTTTCTGCCCAAATTAAACTAACATTTGGAAAGGCTTGTTTGAATTGGTGTAAATGAATGTCACCAGTTGAGACCAAAGGAATATCCTGGAAAATAATGTTCTTAACGCGAGTCAACAGTTTTCATTAACTTGTCAAATGGAATAATTACATTGCCGCTAAATATCTATTTAAAAATTGCAGTTCCTCATCTTCGAGTTCTACTATTAGATAATCACCAAGGGTTTAATTACTGAATAATAGTATATTGCTAAATCCTTCCACACATGCAAACAGGCAATACAGACCCTGTCCCACGCTAGGAAAATACACCCATAAAGGAAGAGAGGATGCAATGTAAGTAATAAAACCCTCGTCTGCATATATTGCAAGAGGGATTTTGAATGCCGGGGTGATTTGCAATTCAATTTGGTCTAGTGAAAAGCAGTAAATGACTAGCATAAAATATACAACCGCCCTTCCCTGCTGGAGTCAAGGGGCTTCTGGTTCATGATTTAGTTTATGCTTTTGTGCACCCTTCCTCTTCTTTCTTGTTGCTTCTAGTGCTGTGGTCCATAGAACATAGAATAATAGAGTTGGAAGGAATCACGGCAAATCCCCTCAAACGTGGGGTTTACTTATTTATTTATTTAATTAATTAATTAATTTGTTAATTGTTTACAAGATACCGGTATAAGAATAAACATAGTTTTGAATACATGAGATAGATACTTATAAGAAAAATAAAAAGAAACAATAGGACAGGGACAGTAGGCACGTTGGTGCGCTTATGCACGCCCCCTACAGACCTCTTAGGAAAGGGGTGAGGTCAATAGTAGACAGTCTAAAGTTAAAGTTTTTGGGATTTGGGGAAGAAACCACAGAGTCAGGTAGAGTATTCCAGACATTGACCACTCTGTTGCTGAAGTCGTATTTCCTGCAATCAAGTTTGGTGCGATTAACCTTGAGTTTGTATTTATTGTTTGCTCTTGTGTTGTTATGGTTGAAGCTGAAGTATTCATTGACAGGTAGGACATTGCAACGTATGATTTTATATACTATACTTAGGTTGGACCGAAGGCGGCATAGTTCTAGATTTTCTAGGTCTAGAATTTTGAGTCTGGTGGCATAAGGTATTCTATAACGAGTAGAGTAGTAGAGAACTCTTCTTGTGAAATATTTCTGGACTTTCTCAACTGTGTTAATATCAGATACGTAATGTGGGTTCCTGACTGATGAGGTGTATTTGAGTATTGGTCTAGCAAATGTCTTGTATGCTCTAGTTAGTAGTGTAATATTACCAGAGAAAAAGCTATGTAAGATTAGTTCTAGATTTTCTAGGTCTAGAATTTCAAGTCTGGTGGCATAAGGTATTCTGCAACGAGTAGAGGAGTGGAGAACTCTTCTTGTATTAATAGGATTTAGAGCTTCTGTTTTCATTGTCATCTGCCCATACATTGTGGATCATTTAAATGGGGGGCTCTCCTTAATCTGCTGATGTAATGGGAGGGCAAATGCCACAGTGAAAGTCCATGGAGTCTTTTCATAAGTGAGTGAGGATTTAGAAGAAGACACTTGACTGAAACTGCTCAAGGCTGCTAGGTGTGAAAGGCTGGAGGAAGCTGGGAAAGGAATGGAAGGGAGAACAAGCATAGAGAGACAGAGGGTGAATTAATTGACAGCTTAACTCAAGTGGAGAGGAACTAGGAAGAATTATTTCAAATCAATGAGATTCCCCTTAATAAACTCATCATAAATTACATTGGAAATGCTCATGAAATTTCTAGGATTACCTTTGTAAAATCGCTGTAATTCTAGTTTATTTGATTTCGCCTAATTTTTGCCCAGACTTGATGTTTGGTTTGCAGCAAATATTGATTAGAGATTAGAGAAATAGTTTTGTAGAGAGTCTAAATTGGCAAGTAGCATCCTATGGGAGCAGTCCACTGTATATTCATCATTGATTTATGATCTATGATCTATCACTTTGTTGTTGCATGTATGTACACTGTGAGCTTATGAACTGGAAACAAATTCCTTGTGTGTCCAATCACACTTGGCCAATAAAAAATTCTATTTTATTCTGTTCTGTTCTATTCTATTCTGTTCTGTTCTGTTCCGTTCCGTTCCGTTCCGTTCCATTCCATTCCATTCCATTCCACTCCACTCCACTCCACTCCACTCCACTCCATTCCATCCCATTCTGTTCTTTCTGTTCTGTTCCTATTTCTATTCTGTTCTGTTCCTTATATCCTGCCTTTTTGCCCATATGGGCAGTTAAACAATTGAATTTGCAGGATATATTTTGTTGTGTTCTTTGAATCTCATATTTACCAACTTGCACTAGGTAAAAGTGATGAATGGAAGATTTTTCTGGCAGAATTAAACAACATGATACTGCATTTTTAATGTTGCTGAAACGAAGTTCCTATATTTCATGCAATAATTTTTTTTTGTTTACTTTATGAAAGCTTGTCTAAACAGCATGTTTGAGATGGATCTGTACATCAACCAAGGCACCATCTGGTTTGTTTAGTTTTGCTACACAAATCCCATTACAAAAATTTACAAATTGCAGGTAGTCCTCGACTTACAACAGTTAATTTCCTGATTGTTCAAAGTTACAACAGCATTTAAAAAGTGTCTTATGAGCATTTTTCACACCACTGTTGCAGCATCCACATGGTCACGTGATCAAAATTCAGATGCTTGGCGACTGACTCATATTTATGACGAGAGGGTTATGCCACCTTCTAACAAGCACACTCAATGAGGAAACCCGATTCATTGAACAACCCTGTTACTAACTTAACAACTGCTGTGATTCACTTAACAATGGTGGTAGGAAAGGTCATACAACGAGGCAAAAAATCTGTCTCACTTAGCAACATAAATTTTTGGGCTTATTTATGATCGTAAGTCAAGGATTTACAGCTTGTGATTTATGTTGTTATGAAAATCCAGCTTCTTCAGTAAACCTGGAGTGACCAAATTAGGACTTGGAATCCACCAAGTGTTTGTCTAAAATCAGGAGTGAAAACAGAGTTGGATTCTGCCCAATTGAAAGGATAATTTGAACAAGTGTTGAGCCAGTCTAGCTAAGAAAGAAAAATAGAATCCTGTCTTAAATATACTCCACTTACCTTGGGATCCATTTTTGGATGCTGTTGTGGTTAGCCAGCAACAGGTGTGGATGGCTGAGGAGAGCGAGGACTCAGATGAAGGGTCAGGACCATTAGGGAGTGGACTGCTGCCTTCAGAGATTGTGGGGGCTGGCAGCAGCAATGAGGAAGTTCCCGAGGAGCCTGTGCCCAGTGCGCATGTGCGCAGGATTGCTCGGAAGAAAGAGCAGCACGGGCAACTCGGGAGTAAGGCTGCAAGGTAATGGCCCCTCCTTCAAGAAGATAAAAGCCAGCTGTGAAGCAAACGTTCTTTGCAGGAAGCAATGACGTTTTGAAACTCAACCTCATGGATATTAAGTTGGTATTTAAAGACTCTTGTATTGTGAAATATTTCTTATCTGTGATTCTTGGCAGTCTCGTACAGTTTTGGCAAGGTTTGTGCTTATCAAAGTTTATTAGTTTGCAGCAGCTTTTTAACCGGGGATTCGTAAGACTCATTAAAAGGTTTCTGTTCCTTTTGGTTATTGTTTGTCCTATTGGAAAAGGGATTGGGTCAGAACAGATGCAAAACGGCTAACAATCCAGGACTGTGGACATTATGGATTGTTACTGCCCATTAGCCAATATGAATGCTCTCTTCCACAGTATCAAAGGCCCAATTAAAACAGATTGATTGGGTTAAATACATTTGCTCTAGGGACCGATGTTTTTTTAAACTTCACATTAAGATCTTAAAAGAAAATCAGAGTAAATTTTTCTCCTTCTGGATGTTCAGGAATGAGTGAATGCGCAATTCTGATAATGCTTGAGGCTGTTGATTGATCAATGATTGTCTAGGAAATTGTCCATTGAGTTGCCAATGAAAGATGTTCGTGGATTGAACGTACGTGTGTCTATCTTCAGGCTATAAAAATATATCAGAACGAACCCCAATAGTTTCTTATAGTGTTTGTACTCCCTTTTCCTCCTGTTAGCAAAACAGCTGGGCTTCAAGGCTGCCTCCAATCAGTAGCCAAACGACGGGTTTCTGAATCACAAAAATCAATACCCTTTGATGATACAAAGGATCGCTGCAGCCTATATTCATTTGTGTTACTTGCTCTAAAATCTCTGCTTTGCTACTGTTGCTCCCTAGCAAGAGATTTATAGAAGCTGCAGGTTCCGTGTTCCTAGATGCTTAGATGATAGTTCTCTCTCTGCAATATGATGGGATTGAAGAATGAGAACATTGGGTAGAGGTTTGTGAGCAGGGGTGTGATTCAAATTTTTTAACAACCGGTTCTGTGGGTGTGGCTAGGTGGGCATGGCCAAGTGGGCATGGCCATGTGACTGGGTGGGTGTGGCTTCTTCTTCTTTTTTTTTTGCAGCCCTCCCCCAGGTTTCTTTGCCTCCTGGGCCTCAGGGAAGCCTCCTGGGGTATTTTTGCTCACAGGAAGCTTCCCTGGGGCCCAGGAAGGCAAAAAAACAGAGCACAGGAGTGGGGCGCACAGCTCCCCTCTGCTCCTCTGCCGCTTGCGTGCCCCTTTTTGCCTTCTGGGCCTCAGAGAAACCTCCTGGGTGAAGCAGTAAGGCAGCAAGGGGGATCCTGGCACAGCTGATCATCAGAACAGCTGATCGTTGGGAGAGGGGAAAAAAAGAAGTATCTTAAGCAGTGACTGGGCAGTGGAGAACGCAGTCAGCATTGTTGGGTATGCGATGATAAGGACTGACTGGGAGGGGATGGGAGGGGCAGATGGAGAGGGGCGGGGCCAGCCAGGGGCACGATTTGCTGGTTCTCCGAACCGCACAGAATTATAACAACCAGTTCTATAGAACTAGTCTAAACCAGTAGAATCCCATCCCTGTTTGCGAGTGGAGCTTTGCAGTTGAGGAATGGGGTGTATCTGTGAGATTGTGTGAGAGTTTTGCCTGTGATCTCTAGACTCAGAACCACAGCCTTGTAATTACTGGTGATATCAAATCAAAATAGGCTGTCCTGAGGCCACAAGATGACACGCTGTTTCTGAGTTCAATCAAGTAGACAATCTTATCTGTAAGACGAAACTCACGTTGATAGTTTATTGCTCTATTTATCGCTTGCAATGCCTCTCATGCAATTATATCCTGCTCAGGAACCAAATCATGGGTCCCTTTCAGGGTGGCATTCATGCAGAGTGTTACATACAACTCCGGAGCAGAATAGGAGCTGGCAGTTATTAAATAAGCACAATCATTTCTCCTTACATAAATGTAGAGTTGAAAGAAATATATGAAACATATCCATCCTTTCCTCTTTGGTCTGATGGCCAAGGATGATTGCCTTTTAATAACAGAGAATATTTGTAGCTCAGGGTTGAAATGAGGGGTCCTTGGTACTCCCTGAACTTGGTTGTTTTCTTGCAGATGTTTCATCACCCAACTACGTAACATCATCAGTGCTAGAAGGAAGAGGGGTTTGTGGAGAGGAGGAGGAGGGGGAGAATGGTGGGGTCCTTGGTGCTCTCTGAGCTTGGTTGTTTTCTTGCAGACATTTAATTACCAAACCAGGTAATATCACCAGGGCTATAAGGGAGTGGGGTTCGCTGAGCTTGATTGTTTTCTTGCAGACATTTCATTATCCAAATTAGGTAACATCATCAGTGCTAGAAGGGAGAGGTGTTTGTGGAGAGGAGGAGGAGGAGAATGGTGGGGTCCTTGGTGCTCTCTGAGCTTGGTTGTCTTGCAGATGTTTCATCACCCAACTAGGTAACATCATCAGTGCTAGAAGGGAGTGGGAGAGGAAGAAGAGGAAGAGGAGGATGACTGTGGGGTCCTTGGTGCTCTCTGAGCTTGATTGTTTTCTTGCAGACATTTCATTACCAAACTGGGTAACATCATCAGTGCTAAAAAAATGTATTTCTCTGCCACAAACATAATTCTAAAAATAAATGCTCTACAAATGTTTTGAAGTCCAGAGATTTGAGTATGCTAGTGTCAATTTTGTTATAGATGAAATCTGGACACATTCCTGCTTAAAATAGTTTCTCTACTACATTAAAATGCCTGCAAGCTTCAATCCCCATAACTTCATTGAGAGCAAATTCTTTGCATGTGCTTTATTATGTATGTATTTAAATGCAGTCTTATCCGCTTTGACAGAATGATATTCTGCTTCCTTGCTTCTCCGGGGAATTATTGAACCAGCTATAATTAGTAACACGACAGGAACAGATACACAAATTTGCTGCACCAATGTTTTCCAGGGGACTTGTCCACTGAGGTTCTCTTGGCTTAGAAATCAACATAAATGGAGTTTGCACTTCATGGTAAACTATGGCTTGGCTAATTCTGGTTTACTGAAAAGGACAGTTGGCTGGGTTTGTGCAGCACATTAAGTCTTAAACTGTGGTTTATTGAATAGGGTGCTTGGATTTCTATAGCATATAAACCAACAGCCAACAGCAACCAAATCATATTATGGTTTAGTTTGCATCCCACGTATTTGCTCATTTCGGTTTTTTGAACCCAATGAATTTTCCCATTTGGTCAGGGTAAAACATGGTTTGCTATGTTTTTAGCTTAGCCTGTTGGGTGACCTATCCATTGTGTTTAGGATGGGAGAGGAGATGAGAGGAAAGGAGAATTCTGGAAGGGACCTTGAAGATCTTCTAGTCCAACCTCCTGTTCTAACAGGAGACCCTATACCATTTCAGACAAGTGACTGTCCAGTCTCTTCTTAAAAGCCTCCAGTGATGGAGCACCCACAACTTTTGAAGGCAAACTGTTCCACTGGTTAATTGTGTTCCACCTGTCCACCATGTTTCTCCTTAATTCCAGGTTCCTTCTCTCCTTGATTAGTTTCCATCCATTGTTTTTTGTCCTGCCTTCTGGTGTTTTGGAAAATAAGTTAACTTCCTCTTCTTTGTGGCAGCCCCTCAAATACTGGAAACTGCTATCATGTCACTTTTCTTTCTGTAGACAAACCCAAATCCTGTAATGGTTCTAGTTTTGGTCTCAAGGTCTTTTTTTTCTGCTCTTCTCTGCACTTTTTCCAAAATCTCAACATCTCTTTTGTAATGTGGTGACTAAAATTGGATGCAGTATTCCAGGGGTGATTTTACAAATGGTATTAATACCTCACATGATTTTGATTCTATATCTCTGTTTATTGGATTGTATTTGCTTTTTTGGCTGCTTCCTCACATTGCTGGCTTATATTTAAATGATCATCCGCTAGGACTCCAAAGTCCCTCTCCCAGTGGTAAACTTGTAAAAGTTGTAAATTTGTAAGATGACTTAGCACAGTGCAGCAGTTCAGCCATAGAGGTTTGTTCAACGAACTATGGTTTAATAAAGGAGAATATTTGTAGCTCAGGGATGAAATGAGGGGTACTTTGCTGTCTCTGAGCTTGGCTGTTTTCTTGTAGGCATTTCATTATCCAAACTAGGTAACATCATCAAAGTACTGATGGTGTTACCTAGTTTGGGTAATGAAATGTCTGCAAGAAAACAACCAAGCTCAGAAAGCATCAAGGATCCCTCAGTCTATGGCTAGTACAGTGATGGAATGCAGGCAAAATGAGAGCCAGAAGTGCAAAATTAAAAAACAAAACAAAACAGGTATCCTTTCTAGACCTTTTACAAACATAAATAACATTTGGCTCTACCTGGTCTTTGTCCAGGTAATGATCAAGTAGCCAATGTTGGATGATCTTGAAAGTTATAGAACAGGGTTGTCAAATTCCTGTCCCATGAGCCGGATGCATCATGCACTGGCCATGCCCATGCCTGGTTTAGCGAAGGGGGAAAAAGTCTTAATATGTCATGTGACACTGCCATGAGGACCTCTGTTATAGAAGATTGGCCTCGTTTAGCCCTTGGATAGGCTACCATTTTGGAAATCCAGAGCTGTTGACTAAGCTGAGGACAAACACACATGCGAGAAACCCCATAAAGGCAATGGTGTACCTTTTTCCAAACTAAGCCATGAAAACGGCATGGCTCTATCCATCGGAGTCATCAGGAGTCGAGCTGAAGTTAAGGTGACTTGATTACTTGAAAGACTTTTTAAAATATGGAGGTGAAGGTCCCCTTCCATTAAATTTAAAGGCAAACTAATTTTCTCGGCTCTTGCATCTTGCTGTAGTAAGGAGGCACCTGTGGGCGGCCATGTGGAATTAGCTTTCATCAAATGGTGATTTATTCCGAGAGCCAAGATTCAGAAAGCCTTTATTTTCCAATAGAAAGGCTTTTGCTTCCATTTTCACACTGAAATCATTGCAAATGACTTTTTGTTTTTTAAAAAAAATTGAATATGGATTAATGATTAGGGCTGCTGATGCTAAGCACTATTAATTATAGGTGCATTCTATTAAAGTCAAGATGATTTGTGAAGGTTTTCCTTTTTTTAAAAAAAAAAGGAGAATGTGAACTTCATTAAATATGGTCTTTGCATAGGAAATGTGTGCAGGCATGTATACAGTTATTAGCTGAAGATCATTTGGCAAAACAAAGCTGACAGGGAGATAAATACCTCCGGAGGACATACTGCTCCATTTTACATCTTGGCAAATTGCGTTTGGAAGGTTCTTTCCAATGGGTGAAACTGAATTTTGCAATTGCTGAGATCTTTCTGACATTTTTTCCCCCTGTCTTGGAGGATTCTCCTCGAATAACAGATGAATCTTGATCCCTATTGGTATGCAACTAACACAGTTTAAGTGGGCTATGCTGTAAGTTGCAAAGGATCAGGGACATCCTGGAGTCTGGAGCATAGAGGATTTATTGCTTTGGACCTATACACAAGAATCTAGTCAGCTAAAGTTCAACACTAAATTGGCGCTAGACAATGGTAAAGATGGTGTTAAAGATGGCGCCGCTGATGGCTATACTCGGTGACTCCCTGTGAATTTCATACTCAAGATTGCCCAAGGATCAACTCATTACAATTAATGATTGTAACTATGATTTAGGACCTATGACTTATTATGTGGTATTTATATGTACACTGTAAGCTTTGTATACCGGAGACAAATTCTTTGTGTGTCCAATCACACTTGGCCAATAAAAAATATTCTGTTCTATTCTGTTCTACTCTCCTCTCCTCTATTATTTTCTATATTCTATATTCTATTCTATTCTCTATATTCTATTCTATATTCTATATTTTCTATTCCCTCCTCTCCTCTGCCCTCCCCTCCCCTCTCTTCCCCTCCCATCCCATTTCATCCTATCCTATACCATCCTATTCTTGTCAACAGAATTCAAGAGGGGTTGGACTTTGACTGCTTGTGAGAACGTAACAATTGTAAGCTGATGATGTGCTTAATTCTGCCCTCCAGGTTTATCTGCTCTTCTCTTACACTTATACTCTGTACAGCCTTTATTCTCTATTTTGGATGTGCTATTGGCAGGAGTACCGTGGGTAGAGAAAGCATTATCAAGTTCCTTTAGTTGGAGAATTGAGCTTGAAAATGGGGACCCCCCCAGTTCATATCAGAGGCACATTTCTTTGGAAGATAAATTTGCTAAAACCTCCTACCCCTCCCTATTCAGAGTGTGAAGTCATAGAGGCTACAGAAGAAAGAGATGGTAGCGTTGAATTCCCAAAATGAGAGCCAATTTGATCTAGTGGTCTAGATAGTGGGAGACATGAGTTCAAGTTCCGTTTTTGTGATGAAAATCAGCTGGCTGACTTTGGACCAGTCACTTTCTCTCGGTCCAACTCATTTCCTTGGGTTGTTGTAGAGAAAATAGAAGGAAGAAGGTATGTTGGATAAGCTTGTTGCCTTGAGTTATTTGTAAAAATAGTACATGGTTGATAAATGAAAGATTAGAGAGATAGAGATAAAGATATACTGAGACAGAAATTGATAGATGATAGAGAGATGATAAAGATAGATGATAGAAGATAGAGAGAGGATAAATAGATAGATGATAAATGAGATAGATGATATAGATAGATGATAGATGATATAGAGAGATGATATAGAGAGATAGATAGATGATAGATAGATGACATACATAAATGACATAGATACATAAATGGTATAGATAGATGATAGATAGATAGATAGATAGATAGATAGATAGATAGATAGATAGATAGATAGATAGATGTTAGATAGATAGATAGATAGATAGATAGATAGATAGATAGATAGATAGATAGATGATATAGAAAGATAGATAGATGATAGGTAGATGACATAGATAAATGACATAGATACATAGATGGTATAGATAGATGATAGATGATAGATAGATAGATAGATAGATAGATAGATAGATAGATAGATAGATAGATAGATAGATGATATAGAAAGATAGATAGATGATAGATAGATGACATAGATAAATGACATAGATACATAGATGGTATAGATAGATAGATAGATAGATAGATAGATAGATAGATAGATAGATAGATAGATAGATAGATAGATAGATAGATAGATGATATAGAAAGATAGATAGATGATAGGTAGATGACATAGATAAATGACATAGATACATAGATGGTATAGATAGATGATAGATGATAAATGATAGATAGATAGATAGATAGATAGATAGATAGATAGATAGATAGATGAGGTAGATAGATAGATAGAGATAGAGTTAGATAGAAATTGATAGATGATAGAGAGATGATAAACAGATGATAGAAGATAGAGAAATTTAGATAGATGATAGGTAGATAGACAGACAGACAGACATGGATGGATGTTTGTTTGCTGGTTTGCTTGTTTGTTTCTGGAAGTCCTCCTGAAGGCCTTTTCTCTAGAACTCCCTTAGCCTCAGCAGTCCCAATGGTTCAAAGCTGGCTTAAATCAGAGCCCTGGTCTGCTAATAAAAGCGCTAAGCGAAAGACCCATCACTGCATCCAGTGAGCACCAAATCGATTTGCTTGAATGATGCACAGAATCCCTTCCTTCCTCAGCCTTTGAATCATAAGAGCAGAAAGTAACAATGCTTACAGTATCGCATAGGTGTGCAAACAAATGGTTGAATTCCATGAAAATGGAGCACCACCAAAGTCTTTTTCTTTTACAAAGTGCGGAGGGAAAAAGAATTTGTTCTAGAACCACTCTGGGATCCCTTTTTTTTTTTAAAGGGGGGGCCCATGTTTCTTTAATAAAATTAGACGCAAAGCTAATTTGAATCAAAGTTACACTTCAGCAGTATGATTTTAATTACTATTTTTAATTAATGGGTTGTTGCTGTGTAATTAGGAGTGTATAACATATGCAGAGGAAGATTGTGGCAAGGCTGAAACGGAGATATTTGATCCAAACACCCTTTAAAAAACAAATAAGTAAATGTGGGTTACTATTTTAAGTGTGGTTGTTGTTTACAGCAATTGTGAAAGATTGTGGGAATTGGGACTTTTTTTTTTTTTTTTTTGGACTTGCAAATGGAGATGCTAATCATATTATATTTGTCCTTAGTTATAGACATACGAGCTTCCTGCAAATGTATATATTATAGGCCGGCATTGTAAACAGGGATGGGCTTCAAAGGGTTCTCTGCCTGGTTGCTGGGTGAGTGTAGCCATGGTGGGCGTGGCCTAGTCATCCTCCTGCACCACGGCAGAGGGGCGTTTTTGCCCACCCCAGGCTCCGAAGGCTTTCTTCGAGCCTCCGGGAGGGCAAAAATGGCCTCCCCAAGCTCTGGAGGCTCTCTGGAAGCTGCAAACGGGCCCATTTCCAGCTTTCCCAAACTTCCAGGAAGCCCGCTTTTTGCCCTCCCTGAGTCTCCGCGCCTGCCCTGCATTTAACTGCATCCAAAATGGGCTGCGTGGGGACTTGTGGGAAGGATGGAGTGGGGTGGGCAAGGCCAACTAGAAGTGGGGTTTGGGCAGGGGTGGGATACTACAGGTTCGCACCTATTTGCTAGAACCGGTTGTTAACATTCTAAGCAGTTCGAAGAACCGGTTGTTAGAAGAAATGACTGGCCTAATCCTGTAAGGAAGGCAGGATGGAAACATTCTAGTGTTGCTTACAGAAACTTCCTCTCCGTTAACCCTTATTACATTCTTGGCAGAACTAGACTTCCTGTCTCAGGAACTTCTCTGGAGTTTTTTTCCCCTCCTTTGCTGGTATTTTGCTTGTGTGGAGTGACCATTCAAAGTTACAATGGCACTGAAAAAAGTGACTTATGACCATTTTTCACACTTACGACTGTTGCAGCATCCCCAGTCATGAGAGGCCAGGTGAGGAGATGTATGCCTCGATGTGAGTGATGTTGAGTTGGCCATGCCCAGCCAGTCACATGACCACCAAGCCATGTCCACCCAGTCACATGACCACCAAGCCACACCCACCACCTAAGCCATGCCCACAGAACCAGTTGTTAAAAAATTTGAATCCCACCCCTGAGTCTGGGAGTTCTCCAAACTGCACAGAATCTTAGCTAGGGATCTCCCGAACAACTATCAATCCCCAGCAGTCTACCTCGATTGTAACCAAGTTTGGGGTTTGCCTAGAGAAAGATATCTTGTGCTATCCTCAATTCCTGTTCTTGCAGTCCTTGTATTGACTATTCTATGATCTGACTTAACGTGAAGTACTGACACACTAGCAGGATTTCATGGCCTATCATCAACATTTGTGGACAAGAGCTCTTACAAATACAGATGGTCATCGGCTTACAACAGTCCATTTAGTGGCCGTACAAAGTTATAACACCACTGAAAAACATTGAATTATCATCATTTTTCACACTTGTGTCCATTGCAGCACCCCCGGGGTCCCCCGGTCAAAATTCAAATGCTTGCTGACTGACTCATACTTTTGATGGTTGCAGTGTCCCGGGGTCAGGTTTTTGTGACCTTCTGAAAAGCAAAAGTCAACAGGGAAGCCCGATTCACTTAACAACTGTGGAAAGAAAAGTCATAAAATGGGGCAAAATTCACTTAACATATGTCTCACTTAAACAACAGGCATTTTGGGCTCAACTGTGGTCATAAGTCAAGGACCACCTGTAATCCTTATTTACATTGCTTTTACATATACCAGTGTTGGCAAACATATGTCAAGCGTACTGGAAGTGACACACAGAGACATTTCCTCCAGCATGAGAGAGGTCGCTCAGAAGATGCCCATTGCGCATGCATGTGTGCGCCGCCACCGTACAACTTATTGTCAGGTATCTGATGTGCATGCACAAGGGGAGGAGGGGAGTGCGTTGGAGATGTGTGCACAGGCGCAGGGACAAGCTGTGTGTGAAGGAGGAATTGTGCGCACATGTACAGATGCGTGGTGTGCGAGGGGGGAATTGAACACACATGCGCAGAGATGTGCAGCACGAGAGTTAGGAGTTGCGCATGCATGTGCAGGGGCCATGGGGGGGAGCATGCATTGCCTTCTGGGTGGTGGCACCTGAGTGCACACAAGCAAGCAAGCACACAATAAAAAATGGACAGCCGCATAACTGGATAGAAGCATTCCTGTCAAACAGACAACAAATGGTCAAAATTGGGAGAGTCCTATTAAATTCTATACCTGTCAACAGTGGTGTCCCCCAAGGCAGTGTTCTAGGACAAACTCTTTTCATACTCTACATAAATGACCTCTGTGATCATATCAAGAGCAACTGCATTCTCTTTGCTGATGATGTAAAGCTGTTCAACACCACAGACAATACTGCTACCCTTCAAAAAGACCTTGACTATGTATCAGAATGGTCAAACAAATGGCAACTTCAAATCTCAACAAATACATGCTCTGTCTTACATATTAGCAAAAAAAAATCAGAAAATAAAATATAGGCTGAATAGTCAAGACCTTGTTGATGATCCAAACTCTGTCAAGGATCTTGGAGGACTCATCTCAAATGACTTAAGTGCTAGAGCCCACTGTAACTACATAGCCAAAAAGGTGTTGAGAGTTGTTAACCTAATCTTACATAGCTTTTTCTCTGGTAATATTACACTAATAACTAGAGCATACGAAACATTTGCTAGACCAATACTCGAATACAGCTTATCAGTCTGGAACCCACATTACGTATCTGATATTAGCACAGCTGAGAAAGTCCAGAAATATTTCACAGGAAGAGTTCTCCACTCCTCTACTCGTTATAGAATACCTTATGCCACCAGACTTGAAATTCTAGACCTAGAAAACCTTGAATTACGCCATCTTTGGTCTGATCTAAGTATGGTATATAAAATCATACATTGCAATGACTTACCTGTCAATGAATACTTCAGCTTCAACCATAACAACACAGAGCACACAATAGATACAAACTCAAGGTTAATCGTACCAAACTTGATTGCAGGAAATACGACTTCAGCAACAGAGTAGTCAGTGTCTGGAATACTCTACCTGACTCTATGGTTTCTTCCCCAAACCCCAAAAACTTTATCCTTAGACTGTCTACTATTGACTTCACCCCTTTCCTAAGAGGTCTGTGGGGGGCGTGCATAAGCGCACCAATGTGCCTACTGTCCCTGTCCTATTGTTTCTTTTATTTTTCTTATATGTACCCATTTCATGTATTCATAACTATGTATATACTTATACATATTATCTTGTAAGCGACAAATCAAATAAATAAAATAAAATAATTATCGGCAAAGTTAGCCACCACTGGCCTACCTTGTGCTCAGAATTAGCTGCTGAATCTATAGTTCATGTTCTGGTACTCTATTCACTATAATCAGTCCTGATATACCTTCTTCTTGGTAGGCATATTTATTAGCCTGAGACCAAGATTACACAATTTTTGTTAGCCACACAATTCCACTGAAATTTCTCAGAAAGATGTTAGCTTTTGTTCTCCTGCAAGTACCATCAGAAATTAATGGGTTTCAACTCATTTAAACCTGCAGTGCTTGGATGTTTGAGGGGCTATAAAGTTAGCAACCCAACACAATTTATTCCCTTAATACGGCTGTTCATACCCGTATATAAAAATACTTTATTGTATTTTATTGGCTTTAGCCTATTTACCTGTTGTTTTACCACATTTGTTCTCCTAATCCACTTTCTGTTGTTTCCCAAATATTTTCTGTCTTGATTTTTAATTTGCTCATTGCCTGTAAATTAATTAATCAATACACTGTTGAAACAGGCCAAGAAAAGGGAGGGTTTTTTTAAAAAAAAAAAACAAGCCAAGAAAAGGGAATTTTTTTCACTTGGTTCAGATAGTTCTAAAGGCTGCAGGCCCTGCAGACCAACTTAGCCTGGGAAAAATTGTTATCTAATCATTGAACATAGAATAATAGGGTTGAAAGGGACCTTGGAGGTCTTTTAATTCAACCCCCTGTTCATGGCAGGTGATTCTATACCCGTGATGGCGAACCTATGGCATGCCATTTGTGCCGCACGCGAGCCACAGGCACACTTATCTCACTGCTCATGTGTGCACCTGACAGCTGACTTTTCTGCTGGTTTCAGGCGTTTTTCGACCTCCCCAAAGCTTGGAAAAAGCAAGGCTGCAAGGCTTTTCAGGATGAATAATGTGCCCATTTCATCACTTCCGGTATTACAGGAAGTGACAAAACGGGCATATTATTCATCCTGAAAAGCCTTGCAGAGGCTTTTTCCAAACCTTGGGGAGGCTGAAAAAGGCCTCCAACCAGCCAAAAAATCAGCTGTGAGGCGCAGTGCAGGTAAGGGGGTGGTGGTGGGGAGAATTAAATGTGAATGTGCAGGGGCGTGCATTGAATTCTGGGTTCTGGCATGCGAGTGTATGCTTGCTAGTGCACACACAATTTTTGGCACAGGAGCCCAAAAAGTTTAGCCACCACTGTTCTATATTATTCTGGACAAATGGCTGTCCAGTCTCTTCTTGAAAGCATCCAGTGATGGAATACCTACAACTTCTGTATGCAAACCGTTCCACTGATTAATTGTTCTCACTGACACGATATTTGTCCTCAGTTCTAAGTTGGATATCTCTTTAATCTTCCACTCATTATTTCTTGCATGCCCTGGAAAATAAGTTGACTCCCTCCTCTTTCTGACAGCCTCTCAATATTGGAAGAATCCTATCATCCCTAGTCCTTTTCTTTGTTAGACTAGACATACCTACTGTGTTTCTCCCCCAAATAAGACCCTGTCTTATTTTAAATAAGCACCAGATCTTGTTTTCGGGGGATGTCTTATCCACTTACTTTAGGACCATTGCAGCCAGGCCTCCCATGGCTGTGGTGGTCCTTAGGTAAAAGCAGGCATGGGGCATGCAGGGCAGCTCCACCCCCTGCCCTAGCTTGATTTTTATGCATGCGCCTGGCCCTAGCTTGTACAACCAGATGATGGGCAGGGCTTAACTAGGGCTTATTTTGGGAGTAGGGTTTATATTAGACACAGGCATGAAAATCAGGCTAGTGATTCTTTTTGGAGTAGGTCGTATTTTCAGGAAAACATGGTAGTGTCAGATTCCAGCAATCGCTCTAATTAAATAATGATTCTCAAGCCAAACTTCAAAAAACTTCCAAGGATTCATTAAAGGCGACATACTGGCACTGCCCTGTATGAAGCCAACTCTGGCATACGTAATTTACAGTCCCCTGTGACCCTCTTTCCCCCCTCCCCCTTGGGTGTCTCATAAACCAGATTCTCCAATTGAGCCCATTCCCAGGCTGGGTGTCATCATGTTCTCCAATTAAATATATTCATGGGCTAAAACTCTGGTATTTTAGATACAATCTTTTAAAGATAAGAGTTGGAATGTACTTCCGCTTTCAAACTGCTCTTCCAGATTTCCTTCCTCCCCCCCCCTTTTTTTTTTTTATGGCAACTACTAAAACAGTATAGGAATGTTTTATGAGTTGACAGGTAGTTCCTTCAATTGTTTATTAGATGTTTTCTTCTCCAGCCCTCTAATTGTCTTCATTGCTCTTCTCTGCACACTTTCAAAGGTCTCGACCTCTTTTTGCATCTTTTTGGTGTTTTTTTTCAAACTTGCCAACTTTAAGGTACGTGGATTTCAACTCCCAGAAATCCCCAGCCTCTTTTAAACGTTGCCCTAAGCTTTTTCTGTTGCCCTCAGTCTTCTCTCTGCTATTTCTCTCTGCTGACCCATGCCCTTTTCCGACAAATCAAACACAATTCAAAAAGAACAGAAACCTTGTAATGCTTTTACAAAATAATTAGCTGTGATAAGCACAAGCCTTGCCAAACTGAGCGAGACTTGCCAAAAGATAACAGACAAGAAATAATTTACAAAATAAAAATCTTCAAATGCAAACTCAGGATACTGGAATGTCCACGAGGCTGGAGTTTCAAAACATCTTTGCCTTCTGCAAAGAAGGTTAGCTTCACAGCTGGCTTTTATCTTCTTGAAGGAGGGGCCATTACCTTGCAGCCTTACTCCTGAGTCGTCTGTGTTGCTGCAGCTGCTCTTTCCTGCGAGCAGCCCTGCATGCATGCACAGTGGGCACAGGCTCCTCGGGAACCTCCTCATCACTGCTGCCAGCCACCACAATCTCTGAAGGCAGCAGTCCACTCCCTAATGGTCCTGGCCCCGCATCTGAGTCCTTGCTCTCCTCAGCCATCTGCACTTACTGCCAGCTAACCACAACATTCTTGCTGCTTTACAGATTTCCCATCGAGAATCCCATCCTTAACCTCATCCCCAGTCTGCGGGAGCAAGGAAAGGCCTACCAATGCGATTCCAATCTGGATCGCCTTAGGCTGTTCAAATTAAAACAAACAGACAAACAAACAAATCCATCTCCCAGAAAACGGCATTTATGAACCAGAGACTAGAATTTGAAATAAGCCATTTAAAAAAAAAAAGAATTCCCCTCCCCCTTTGTAGTCTCTCCATTCATTTACAGTTACAGCTTAATACATTTCCAGACTTGTGAACTAGGGGTGGGGGGAAATGTTAAATAATTGAGGTGACAATAATGTAGGGCAGTTTGTGGGGGGGGGCTTGGCTGTTCCATTTGTTTAACCGACACATTCAGCAGAGCAGCTGCTTGACACTAAATATGAATCAGTTCACGGTGCACAGCCTGGAAATTTCGTCAGCCGTAGCTCAGTTAAACACTTTGTTTCCACACTAATTCTCTGTTTCTTAAGATTTCTTCTCCACTTTGTCGCAGCTCTCCTTTTTTTGAAGATATATAAAAACAGTGGGGGTTTCCTAGATGTGTTTTCTGGAAGACTAATTGTATTTAGTGCATTTAATACTGTTGAACATCCTATGAAAAATGTTTTAGGTAATAATTCATTTGTTTCCATCCAACTATATATATATCCTGCTGCCATCCCCCAGTTAATCATAATCGGTCCAGGGGATGATTTAAAACATTTCTCTTGCTAATAATGCACATTACTCCTGTCTATCAACAAAATAATTCTGAAGGCACCTACAATGGAATGGAATGGAATGGAATAGAATGAATAGAATAGAATAGAATAGAATAGAATAGAATAGAATAGAATAGAATAGAATAGAATAGAATAGAATAGAATAGAATAGAATAGAATACTTTATTGGCCAAGTGAGATTGGCCAAGAAATTTGTCCTGGTGTAAATGCTCTCAGTATACATAAAAGAAAAGATACATTTGTCAAGAGTCAAGAATCATAAGGTACAACACTTAATGATAGTCATAGGATACAATAGGCAATCAAATCATACTAGGAAACAGTCAATTGAAATTGTAAGGATACAAGCGACAAAGTTACAGTCATATAGTCACAAGTGGGAGGGGGTGGGCGATAAGGAGTGATGAGAAGATTAACAGTAATAGTAGTGCAGACTTTGTAAATAGTTGGACAGTGTTGAGGGAATTATTTGTTTAGCAGAATGATGGCGTTCGGGAAAAAACTGTCCTTGTGTCTAGTTGTTCTGGTGTGCAGGGCTCTATAGCGTCGTTTTGAGGGAAGGAGTTGAAACAGTTTATAGTCCAGGATGTGAGGGGTGTGTAGATATTTTCACAGCCCTCTTTTTGACTCGTGCAGCATACAAGTCCTCAATGGAAGGCAGGTTGGTAGCCATTGTTTTTTCTGCAGTCCTGAAAAAGAATGGAAAGAATGAATGTTTTGCTAAGTTGCTTTTATTGTTTTAAGAGATCTTAAATTCAGGCTGCATTTAGATCATATGTTATGAAAACTATCTAGAAGAAAATGATACAGGTAGTCCTCAACGTACAGCCATAATTGAGCCCAAAATTTATGTTGCTAAGCGGGACCTGTGTTAAGTGAGTTTTGCACCATTTTACGACTTTTCTCACCACCCCGGTGAATCACTGCAGTGAATAACCTGATTATTAAGGGACACTGTGCAGCCGTCATAAATATGAACCACTTTGGCAAGCATCCAAATCCTGGTCACGTGACCACAAGGATGCTGCAATGATTGTAAGTGTGAAAAACAACTCTAAGTCACTTTATTTCAGCGCTGTTGTAACTTTGAATGGTCACTAAGTGAACTAAGTTGAGTTAACTTTTATCAAGATCAGTGGTTCTCAACCTTCCCTTCATCACGGATTCCCTTTGAGTATATTTTTATGGCCACGGAATCATGGCCACGGAGCTCCAAGACTTAAGATTTAAATCATAACATTTGTTCACGCCTTCGTGGACCCCCTGCAATGACATTTCTCCCTCCCCCAAGAGTTTATGGACCATGGGTTGAGACCCATGGATCCTTTTCCCTTAATCTATTTCAAATAGCCACCAGTAGTGGGATTCAAATTTTTTTTACTACCGCTTCTGTGGGCGTGGCATGGCTTGGTGGGCGTGGCAGGGGAAGAATACTGCAAAATCCCCATTCCCTCCACACCCCACTAACCTGCTTTCCAACTCCATTCTCCTGTGCAGGGCAACCAAAGAAGTCCCAGCCGATTAGCTGGGACTCAATGGGAGGAAGAGAATAGATGGGGTTGTTGGGGCCAGTCAGAGGTAGTATTTGCCGGTTATCTGAACTACTCAAAATGTCCGCTGCCAGTTCTCCAGACCTGCTGAATACCACCTCTGATAGCCACATTAAGAAGAATGTCACTATCTCAACCTGAATGGATATTTTTCATATTGGTCAAAATTCATTTCAGAGTAAAACACTGACTAAATTTTATTTGAAGCCTTATACCGAGTAGGAAGCACATTGAAATGTCAGACGGAATTAATCTTCAGAACGTCTGTAGAATCTTCAATCGGTGGACTTTATAATGATGTGAACCTTGCTGTGGAAGATGGGAAGGCGAGCTGAACTGACTCAGTAATCAATTCTGGATGTCTTTATTCTGTCCAACAGGAGAGGCAGCCTTTCATGGACATCCCCATTCAATGTCCTTGGCTGCACAGGGTCGAGATGAAGGCAAAAGTGAACCTAGCATTGCAGTTCAAGCTTCATCCTTTTGTATGTGTGTGCATTGTGAAACTTGTAGATGTGTGCTGGGGAAGAACTTCCATCCCAGGGGTGTGATGGTTTTAACCATTCTGAACAAACCATCCTATTCTGGGGACACCTCTGTCTGGGCTTACAAGTTGATGGAAGCTTTGGATGGCCCTTCTCTGATATTTTCAGCTGGATTGGTGATCAAGTTCTATAAGACGTGATTGGTATGGAAAGTCACAGAGGACCTTGGAAAAAACTATCTGGGTCATGTTTTAACTGCCCTTTAATTTGCTAGGTTCACCTACTATGCTAAGCCATAAATTTGATAGACTCAGCCCAAGAACAATAAAGAACAATCCATCCAGAGTTCAGTTCTCTATTTGCTCACACTCTATAGACAGAATCTTGCCAGACTAAATACTTAATACTTGCACCCTAACCGATATTCCCTGCAAGATTCCAAAGATTGGCTATCCTAACTCTCTTCCTCTGTCTCTTATCCAGCTGTGAACTGGGCTACCTCTTGTTTCACTATCTCCTTGGAACGAGCTGCTTCCTTCTTGGAAACTGGTCACTTCCCTGTAGTCCACCTCCCTTTTTGTAGACACAATCCATCACATCTGGTTTGGGTTTAGGGGTTAATAAATTGTGAGAACCACCTTACCCAATCAAGTACTTCTTAAATAAATGCCTATGGAGATTCTCAGTCATCCAGATCATGGTGGTCCCAAAGGTGCTTTTTCAAGAGGCAACTGAACTTCCTTGGTTTTTATTTGAAGGTGTTTTGCTTCTCATCCAAGAACCTTCTTTAGGTGAGAAGTGAAAAGAAAAAGAAGAAAGTCCAATTGCCTCTTGAAAAAGCATCTTTGGGACTACTTTTCAAAGACATTAATATAGAGGTCCCCAACTTTGACCAGACTTTATGACTTGTGGACTACAACTCCCAGAATTGCTCAGCTGGCTGAAGAATTCTGGGGGTTGAAGTCCACAAGTCGTAAAGTGGCCAAGGTTTATCCTTGTAACATTTTCAGTTTTATACTTGCTAATAGAGTTGGAAGGGACCTTGT
This sequence comes from Bungarus multicinctus, assembly GCA_023653725.1. Classification (NCBI taxonomy): domain Eukaryota; kingdom Metazoa; phylum Chordata; class Lepidosauria; order Squamata; family Elapidae; genus Bungarus; species Bungarus multicinctus. Next base: position 11,130,799 of record CM042841.1, read on the forward strand.
AGGTCATTTACTCCAACCCCCCTGCCCAAGCAGGAGACCTCACACCACTTCTGAGAAATGGCAGTCCAATCTCTTCTTGAAAGCTTCCAGGAATGAAGCTCCCACAACTTCTGTTCCATTGGTTGATTGTTCTCACTGTCAGAAAATTCCTCCCTATTTCCAGGTTGAGTCTCTCCTTAATCAGTTTCCATCCATTATTCCTTGTCTTGAAGATTCTTTTATTAATACACCCTGAAGCATGTGAAGATTGCCAGTCAGTAAGAACTCGTGTGAACTCCTACATCTAATTTGCACACATATAAGGTTTTATTTAACCTAGGAGAAAGCAAACCAGTGCCATTAGTGGAAAAATGATGTTTCTCAATTTGAATACCAAAGAATTATCACATGGAGCAGTTGCTAGCCTGGTGAGCACTAAATTTGTACCATGGCCATAAGCGGCAAAAGGAATCAAGGCCTCTACAAAATTAAGAATGGAGTCTAATAAGCATGCAAAATAGAGTAAAATGAAAATAGATTATGAGCACAGACTGCTGTTAATATCCATGAAATTAGGACTATGGGAAAGCAAAGAAGGATTTGGCAATGATCGAAATTCTTTGACCCATGGTTTGTGAATGCAACGCCCAATAAATGAGAAAGTTTATTGGCACCGATGAAAAGACTAGAGTTAAAATTGCTGGGATTTTTTTTTTTTTAGCTCTTCTTTGTGAAAGAATTTTTAGTACGGGGGATGTTAAATAGGAATTGTGGATATCTCACTGCCAGTGTTATTGCCATGGCTATTTCTACGCTAACATTGAATGGGATTTTAGTCAAATCTTGTTTGTTGACCAGCTGTGGCTACATTATTCAATTCTCAGCATATAGCTGAGCGTTGAAAAGCTTCAGGCATGTTCAGAGAAATTGAATACTGAATCTTTGAATTATTTTGGAGAATAAGGTACAGATTAGTCATCTAAGGTCTTTTCTAGGAGATTTGGAGAGGTTTGGGGACATATTACAAGTTGGGGTTATTCAAGTCACTTTTTGATAGAAATTTCCCAAATGAATATCAAGACAATATACAAACCATAATTCTCTTAACTTTCAGTATGTGTTCTTTCAAATATGTGTTCTAAAACTAACACGACAGAATACATGAAAATATGGAAATCTTTGCATAAACTTTTCCAAAACAGGTAGTCCTTTTAACCTCCATGGCCCCAAATTTGGCTGCCAGAATAACTTGATTTTAGGGGCACAGGGGCATGGTTTAAAATTTGTAATTTTTTAAATTTCTTATTGGATTTTATTGGTTTCTGTATTTTAATTCAGCCACTATTTAATAACTTTTTAATCTATTTTAACTTTTATTGACTGTATTTTTATCAATGGCTGTTCACCGCCCCGAGTCCTTATTTGGGAGAGGGGGCGGTATAAAAGTGCAAATAATAATAATAATAATAATAATGGCATCTTGTATGGTTGGGTGCTGGGTAGGAAGTCAGCAAGCCAGTGGTGGGATTCAAATTTTTTTACTACCAGTTCTGTGGGTGTGGCTTGGTGGGCGTGGCAGGGGAAGGATACTGTAAAATCTCCAGTCAGAGGTGGTATTTGCTGGTTCTTTGAACTACTCAAAATTTCCAGTACCGGTTCTCCAGAACTGGTCAGAACCTGCTGAATACCACCTCTGTAGCAAACCGATGTTCAAGATCTGAGCGCTGCCATGGACAAGGTTGAGCTCTCATCCTTTCTTCTAGCTCCTGCCAGGGACATGGAAGGACCTCCCAACTGGACATTCCCCAGACAATGATAATGTAATTGGATAATCCTTTCAACCTGGAAGTGCCTCAGTGCTTCGGACATGAGTGCTATTCTAGGGACATAGTTTTGGATGGATTGGCTCCCAGAGGTAATGTCTATGGAGATTCTCAGTCATCCAGGTCATGGTTGTCCCAAAGGGCATCATTTATCTCCAGTCTACAGCACAGTCCTTTTAACAGTTCCAAGAAGGCTCCACACCCTTTTGCACCACTCAGGTGACCCTGAGGACACAGATAAACCTCCAAGTGGCCTCAATGACCCTCTAAAAGGATGCAAATCTGTCTGCAAGGAGTATAAATCCTTCCAGTCCCCACCACCCAGCCAGAGCTGAAGGAGCTTCTTGGATGAGAAGCGAAACATCTTCAAAGATAAAACCAGAAAATCCAGTTGCCGCTTGAAAAAAAGCAGCTTTGGGACTCCCAGAGGAAAGTTTCATTTTCATCCTTGTTTTTTACAAAAAGAAACAACAACAAAAAGATGCCACTGGAAAATTGTCAGTTTACCCCTCAGTTCAGAAGTATGGTTCTTTTAGGGAAAGAGAGGTTGGGAAATGCTTCTTCTCATATGCCAGGGGTGTCAAACTCGATGTCATTGAGGGCCGCATTGGGGTTGGGTTTGACTTTGGGGGGGGGGGTGAGTGGAAATGACTATGGCCAGGGTGGGCATGGCCGGGTGGGCATAGCCAACTCCATGTCCTGCAGCCCTCTGCCAGAGAAAACAGAGCTTGGGGGGGGCCACGTGCAGCCCTCCCAAGCTTCATTGGGAGGAGGCACCAGAGTGGCCCTGCGGGCCAGATCTAAATACCCCACAGGCCACTTCCGGCCCACGGGCCTTGCGTTTGACATCCCTGTCCTATGGTATCCAACTCTCCTTTAGCACAAAATGCTTCCTACTCTTTTCTTGAAGGAAGGTGTTCCTGTTCTGACCCAGGCTTCCTCAAATGGACTTAATATCAAACTTGTTTTAAAAGCAAAACCTATTTTATTGCAACACTGGGAATTACTTTCATTCCCAGCCAGACCTAATTAGAAACAGTTCCCCAAGATAAGCACACTCCTTTCAGTGCTGTGGAATGTTGCCAAAAACAGAAGTATCCAATTATAACAGAAACCAGCCGAAATACCAGAAAAAACCAACCAGAGCTTCAAAGAGGACTCGGACTCTATTGAACTAATTTTGCTTCCTGCAAAGTTTTCCTCATTGAGGTCTGACTGTCAGCCTTCAAGATTTCTTCCTTTATTTCTTTTTCTCAGCTTTGCATCTTTCGGCTGCCATAAGTAACGGGAGGGGGGATATGGGCTATGATATATTTGGGAAGCGTGCTGGAGTGTGTAGGAAACGAAATTGTATATCTAGGGGGAGGGGGAGTTTTACTTAAGTTTCTATTCCTTGCTTTTCTATTCCTTGCTATGCGCAACTGCGACTCCTTATCAAAACTATGCCAAGGTCAACGGACAGAAGCCTCATCACCACCTGAAGATGCCCACATGATGCTATGCATATTTCCTCATTGGAGGAGCAATATGGACTGTTGGGGGTGGGAACGTTGCCATCACTTTGTATATGTGTTTTTCGCGCTCATTTCTTCAGATTCAGAATTCTTTTGTTGCTACCACTTTGATTTCCAGTAGAAGATATCTTTACTCTAACAAAATGGAGTTTAAGTGTTTCTTTCTTGGATATTGAATGGAGCACCAGCTGACATTATTCTGAATCTCAACTTTACCAGCCCACCCGGAGAAAACCCAAATTTTCTTCCGAGGGGGTTTGCTAACAAACAATGTCTAGCCCAGCCAGCGACCGAGAAGACCAGGGAGCGACTGGAGGACCTGAATCCCTGCTGATGGAGGGAGCAGAAGAGACTGACTTCTTAGCAGAGCTAAGTCTTGGCGAAACCCCAGCTGTGAAGCCTAAATGGTCCCTGGGAGTCGGTTGGAAGGATCCTGAGGAAAAGCCCCCTCCAGGAGTGACCACAACCCGTCGCCGAGGGAAAGATGAGCCATGGCAGGAGAAGGAACGGAGAGGCTTCTCACTAATGCAAGCCGAGCAATTTTCACATGAAGCTGCCAGAGAGGCTCCAGCTGATCAAAGGTACGAGGGGGAAGAAGGGGGGGTAGCCCCAGGCAGAAGAATCAGGGCAGCCCCCCCCATAAATCAACCCGGGCCAGCGCAACAGGCAGCAGCAGCAGCACAGGGCCCCCCGGCTGGGGGGATAATTGCCAGAAGGCGTAGAGCTGCAAGAGTGCCTCCGTTGGAAGTAAAATATGGAGGGGACCCCCAGGAATTGGGATTTTTCCTAGCACAAGTTTGGAGCCACATGGAGGAGTATGGGCAGGATTTTTCCTCAGAAGCGGCCAAAGTCAGGTGTGTGACCAGGGCTTTGGAGGGAACGGCTGCAAAGTGGATGGTAACTTTGCATAATGATAATGCCCCTCAACTGCTGAACTATAACCAGTTCATGACAGCATTGCGCACTAGATTTGAAGATCCCCTAGCTGAACGCAAGGCTAGAATCAGGATGAAAACCATAAATCAGGGGCGAAGGTCAGTAGCTGATTACACCCAGGAGTTTAGAGAGCTGGCGTGCCATATCCGCGGCTGGTCCCAGGGAGCCCTGATAGAGGCTTTTAAGGATGGGCTAAATGAAGATGTTTATCAATGCTGCGTGGCCAGAAGAGACCCTGGGGAGCTGCAGCAGTGGTACCTGCTGGCAGCAGAGGTGGAGATTGACCTAACCCGAAACAGACGCCGGGGGGGCTTTGTCTTGAGGAATCCCCCCCCTACCAGGCCTCAAGAAACCTTAAAACCCCTGAAGGGAAGACCAGCGGCAAAACCCAGAACCAGAGCGTGTTTCCGATGTGGGAAGGAGGGCCACTGGGCTGCAGACTGCCATGCCAAGCTGGAACCAAAAGGGGCGCCAGGAGGAGGGAGAAGGTCTGAGAGGCCTCCAGCCACGCCTCGTGGATCGGCGCTAAAAGCGGAGGAGGTTGTAGAGGTCACCCCTCTAAGAAGAGGGGGGTTGGGAACTCCAACCTCTTCTGAAGGGAGTGAATCCGAACTGGAAGACGACGCACTGGTAAGTCCGAACCAGGGCCCTATGACCATTCCAGTGAGATTAAAGGTATCCACGTTGGGGGCTGAAGGGGACATGTTGGCTTTGTTAGACTCTGGATGCACAAGGTGCGTAATCAGTGCAAAGATGGTAGAGAAGCTGGGATTAAGGCTAAAGACTCTGAAAACGCCCATAGCTTTTTGCCAATTGGATGGATCGGTAGCCGGGGGTAGACCTGCTCATTTTATAACGGAGCCAGTGGAGATGACAATGGGGAACCATAAAGAGACTCTGTGTTTTATTGTGGCCCCTGGGATGGAGCGCCCTTTAATACTGGGTTTGCCCTGGCTCCGGAAATGGAACCCCCATGTTAATTGGAGGAGGGGATTACTACGCATACGCACAGACCAACCCCCAGAAAAGGAAGGGAAATCCAAGCGGAGACCCAAAGCTCCCATAGAGTTGGCTTCTACTGGAACCGAGACTCTGAAAGGGGAGGAGAAAATTCCAGAGGAATACTGGGACTTAAAGGAGGTGTTCAGTGAGAAGGCCTTGGATGAGCTCCCCCCTCACCGCTCGACGGATTGCAGTATCGAATTTTTGCCAGGAGTGAAACTCCCAAAACCCAAACTGTATTCAATGACCCCACGGGAATTAGGGGAATTGCGGTTGTTCATTGAAAAAAATTTAGAACGTGGTTTCATCCAACCTGCTAGGCCCCGGGTGGCGGCTCCAGTGTTGTTCCGGGAAAAGAAAGATGGTTCCTTACGCTTGGTGGTAGACTATAGAAATCTGAACGCTATCTCGGTGGAGAACGTGTACCCCCTTCCCCTGATGAAGGACATGCTGGCCCACCTCGCTAAAGGAAAGATTTTTTCAAAACTCGACCTGAGAGAGGCATACTACCGAATCCGAATCAAGGAAGGGGATGAATGGAAGACTGCTTTCAACTGTCCGATGGGGTGTTTTCAATTCAACGTCCTGCCGTTTGGCCTACAGGGGGCGCCTGCGGTATTCATGCAAATGATAAACCAGGTGTTGCAAGAGCATTTGTACAAAGGAGTGTTAGTTTATCTTGATGACATTCTTATCTACACAGAGACTCGTGATGAGCATGTGAAACTAGTGCGGTCAGTCCTGGAGAAACTTCGAGCGGCCCAGTTGTATGCCAAGCTGTCAAAGTGTGAATTTCACCAGGAGAAAATTGACTATTTGGGCTATCGCATATCGCACGACGGCATAGAAATGGACCCGGGGAAGGTGCAGGCGGTTTTGGAATGGGCCCCTCCCCGTACCAGGAAACAACTGCAAAGCTTCTTGGGATTTGCAAATTTTTACCGTCAATTTATTCCTGCGTTTGCGAAGATCGCGATGCCTATCACGAATCTCCTTAAAACCAAGGGGGAGGTGAAACCGAAGCCCAGTACGCCATTGAAGTGGTCCATGGAATGTCAAGCTGCTTTTGAGAAACTGAAACGTCTGTTTGCTGCTGAACCCGTACTTAAGCACCCAGACATGGACGTTCCGTTTGTAATCCAAGCTGATGCTAGTGACGTAGCCGTTGGGGCGGTGCTACTTCAGGTAAATGAAAAGGGATACCTGCAACCATGCGCCTATACCTCCCGTAAACTAACTGAAACAGAGAGAAGATGGGCCATCTGGGAAAAAGAAGCTTTTGCAGTTCGATGGGCTTTGTTAACGTGGAGGCATTTCCTAGAAGGAGCCAAACACCCTTTTGAGGTCTGGACAGATCACAAAAATCTGGAAGCTCTGAAAACACCTCGAAAACTGTCTCCCAAGCAAGTTCGCTGGGCGCAATATTTTAAGCGGTTCCAGTTTTCTTTGAAGTACATTCCCGGGGGGAGAAACTTCATGGCAGATGCTTTGTCCAGATTACCTCAGTATAATAGTGCCCGCCAGGAAGTGATAAGACCTATCATCCCAACTGAACAGTTGGCAGCTCCAATGGTTACCAGAGCCCAGAAGAAAAAAGAGGTTGATGTGTCAAACGATTTATCGGCACAATTGAAAGAAGCTCTAAAACTGGATGATTGGTTCCTGACCCACTCGAATGACTGTACTATCAGAGATGGGTTGGCCTGGGTGGGGGCCAAATTATATGTACCGGGAAAGCTAAGGCACGAAATTTTACATCAAGCTCATGATTCTAAACCTGCTGGACATTTTGGGTTCGTGAAAACCCTACACTTGGTCAAAAGGCAATTTTGGTGGCCCACGTTGAAAAAGGACATTGAGACCTATGTCGCTAGTTGCCCTATTTGTGCTTCGGCTAAGAGGCCGCCTGGTAAACCAGCAGGCTTATTGCAGAACGTGGCTAGACCAACGGCCCCATGGAAGGAAATCTCCATGGATTTTATTGTAGAATTACCTGACAGTGGAGGAAATACAGTCATTTGGGTTGTGACAGATCTGTTTTCCAAACAGGTACATTTTATACCCTGCGCGAAGATCCCGTCAGCGAAGACGTTAGCTAAGTTGTTTATTCTGCATATTTACAGGCTACATGGAGTCCCTGAACGCATAATCTCTGACAGGGGTGTCCAATTTACCTCAAATTTCTGGAAAGAGTTCCTGAAGTTACTAGGCTCCGCCCAGGGGTTAAGCTCCACCCATCATCCACAAACCAATGGGGCCTGCGAGAGAACTAACTCGGTACTGGAACAGTATCTGCGGTGTTACATTAATTATCAACAGGATGATTGGACTGATTTACTGCCTTTTGCTGAGGTGGCATACAATAATTCGGTACATAGCAGCACCGGATTCACTCCGTTTAAAGTGGCCTCGGGACAAGACTTTGTACCCATACCCGAGCTTCCGCAAGAGGAAACTAATATTCCCTCGCTGGATGAGTGGATAAGGCATCTCCAGATGACTTGGCCAGTTGCTCGCAAGGCATTGGATGATGCTCATCAAGCTCACAAAAAGTTTGCAGATAAAAAGAGACGTCCACAGGAACCATACCAAGTTGGTGATAAAGTGTTTCTATCTACCAAATTTTTGCAGACCACACAGAAATCGAAAAAGCTTGGCCCTAAGTATGTGGGACCTTTTCCGGTTGAACGAGTTGTGAATCCTGTGGCGGTCCAATTGACATTGCCAAAAACTCTCCGTCGGATCCATCCTGTTTTCCATGTTAGTTTGTTAAAACCTGAACGTACATCTGATCTGAGGCCTACTCAGGTAGCCCCCCCTGTGCCATTGCTCATTGAAGGTGAACAACATTTCGAAGTTAAGGAAATTTTGGATTCTAGGAAGAAGCGGGGTCGAATCCAATATTTGGTGGCGTGGAAGCATTTTCCTTCTTCCCAGTCTGAATGGGTAGACGAGAGAGATGTTAGAGCCCCCCGACTGGTGCAGGCGTTCCGCACCATGTATCCTGATAAACCCTGAACATATATGCTGTTGTTATTTGTTTGTAATATCTTGTCTTTTACTCTTATATTTTTTAGGACTAACGTCTTTTTGCAGGAGGGCCGAATGTCAGCCTTCAAGATTTCTTCCTTTATTTCTTTTTCTCAGCTTTGCATCTTTCGGCTGCCATAAGTAACGGGAGGGGGGATATGGGCTATGATATATTTGGGAAGCGTGCTGGAGTGTGTAGGAAACGAAATTGTATATCTAGGGGGAGGGGGAGTTTTACTTAAGTTTCTATTCCTTGCTTTTCTATTCCTTGCTATGCGCAACTGCGACTCCTTATCAAAACTATGCCAAGGTCAACGGACAGAGGCCTCATCACCACCTGAAGATGCCCACATGATGCTATGCATATTTCCTCATTGGAGGAGCAATATGGACTGTTGGGGGTGGGAACGTTGCCATCACTTTGTATATGTGTTTTTCGCGCTCATTTCTTCAGATTCAGAATTCTTTTGTTGCTACCACTTTGATTTCCAGTAAAAGATATCTTTACTCTAACAAAATGGAGTTTAAGTGTTTCTTTCTTGGATATTGAATGGAGCACCAGCTGACACTGACTTTTATCCCTTATGGGAGGGGCAATCACCTCCCAGCCTTACTCCTGAGTCCCCCCTTTTGTCTCAGCTGCTCTTGCCTTCTAGAAGCTCTGCGCACATGCGCACTGGGAACAGACTCCCCTGGTTCCTCTACTTCTCTACTGCCAGTCTCCGAAGGCTCCAGAGTCAGCACCCCACTCCCAGATGCTCCTGGCCCCATCTCTGCATCAGATGCAGGACCTTCATCCGAGTCCTCTCCAGACTCCCAGACTGGTCCCCTTTCTTTCTCACTGTCCACACAATAGTTCCTTGGAAATGTTTTTCCCCCACTTGAGCTGTTTGTTTTTGTGGTTAGCCCAACAAGGATTCTTCTAAACACTCACACATTAACCCCTTGCATTGGAGCACAATCCACCACCTAACATCATTGTAATTATCGTTAAGGAACGTCGGCTCGAATTAAGCCTTCCCTTTGACTAATTTGTTGCTCTCAGCCAAGCAATGATCCAAGATCATCCCCATCTTACTTTTCTGGAAAATCTTAGGAAAGCTTTCTTTAAAAGGCATCGCTTGATTGAAGATAATTGATGTTGTTTGTCCAGCACATGGGGGATGGGGCTGTTCATTCCGGGGAAGTCGATATCAATCATGGTAAATTACGGAGGCTAAATTTCTTTGCTCGTAGCTTGCCTGGAGGAAAGCCATCGAGCAGCTTCTTAGCAAAACCTTGTTAAATACCCCTTGGCAGAGGGACCCTTAAGGTGCCACTGTGGTTTTCATCATCTTCAGCTGTTCTGCTATGAGAGATGCCACTCAGGGTTGATCCTGTTTACCTTTGAGAGTTTGCTAGAATGATTCATTGGCAGCATGCAAATATCCCAGGAATCCAGAGGTGGTATATTCAGCCGGTTCTGGCCAGTTCTGGAGAACCGGTAGCGGAAATTTTGAGTACTTTGGAAAACCGGCCAATCCCACCTCTGACTGGCCCCGCCCCCATCTATTCTCTGCCTCCCATAGAGTCCCAGCTGATTGGCTGGATCTTCTTTGGTTGCCTTGCACAAGAGAACGGGGCTGGAAAGCAGGTTAGTGGGGTGGGGAGGGAATGGGGATTTTGCAGTATCCATTCCCTGCCACGCCACCAAGCCATGCTCACCAAGCCACACCCACAGAAGCGGTAGTAAAAAACATTTGAATACCACCACTGCAGGAATCCATAGTCCTAATCTAAGAATTTTGCTGAATCTCTTTGGAATGCTGAACACCAAAATGTAACGTCTTATATGCAAAGTACAGGTAGTCCTTGATTTATAACAGTTCATTTCGTGACTGTTCCAAGTTCCAAGAGCACCGAAAAAAGTGACTTCTGACCGTTTTTTAACCCTTATAACCATTTGCAGCGCTGTACTTTAACCACTGCACCACCACAGCTCATGTATGTAAGGCTGTGCTTCTTAACCTTGGCCACTGGTCAAAATTCAGACGCTTGGCAACTGGCATGTACTTATGATGGTGGCAGTATCCTGGGGTCATGTGATTCCCTATTGTGACTGTCTGACAAGCAGAATCAATGGGTAAGCCAGATTCACTTAATTAGTGTTGCTAATTTAACAACTTTGATGATTCACTTAACAATTGTGGCAAGACAGGTGGAGAAAATGTGGAAAAATTCACTGAACAAATTTCTTGCTTAGCAACACAAAGGTGTTGTGGTTGTAAGTCCGAGGACTACCTGTGATAGGACAAGCCAAGCTAAGAATCCCAAGCCATTAAAAAAATCTGAAGGAGGGAACAAAGTCTGGACTGGAGTATACAAATAGTCCTTGAAGTATGACCACAAGTGAACCCAGAATATCTGTTGCTATGCAAGGCAGTTGTTAAGTGAGTTTTGCCCCCTTTTATGACCTTTTTGCCATGGTTGCTAAGAGAATCGCTGCAGTTGTTAAGTGAATCAGATGGCCATTAAGCAACTCTGCCATTTCTCCATTGACTTTGCCTGCCAAAAGCTGACAGGGAAGCTACAAATATTGGTGACATCACCCCAGGGCCATGCAATCCTCATAAACACCTGGTAGGTTCTGAGTGCCCAAATTTTGCTCACGTGACCATGGGAAATAAATTAATAAAATTTAATAAAAGTCACTGCAAATTTTTTAACAACCAGTTCTCTGGCTTGGTAGGCATGGCCAGGTGGATGACATCACTCATCACACACAGCTGAGCCTCCCAGCCACTCACCTCAAAGGAACAGTAGGATTCAGCTGGTTGGGGCTAATCCCATCACTGGCTGGCCCCACACCTGCCTGTTTTTCAGCCTGTTTTTGGACCATTTTCAGGCCAATTTTCCAGCCAAAATCATCCTGGAAACAGCCCAAAAAATGGCCTGTTTTTCAGGATGTTTTCAGGCCGTTTTGGGGGCTTTTTCAGGCTGTTTTTCACTCAAAAAACAGCCCAAAATGGCCCAAAAAACAGGCGGTGGTGGGGCCAGCCAGGGTTCCTTTTTGCTGGTTCAAACCGCGCAGAATCTGAAAAAGCCCAAACCTGCAACAGCCCAACTCTGAGTCGCTTTGTTTCTGCTGTTGTAACTTCAAGCACTCACTAAACGAATCTGTCGGGATTCCAAGTAATAGATCCATTGCAAACAAAAACTTCAAGGCAGGTGAATTTCTCAAAGAAAAGCTTTATTGGAAAGATCATATTGGCACAGATCTGGTGAAAACTGACTCTGAGAAGGCCCTTGGTTTTCACCTAATTAAAAGTAAAAGTTTTTCATCCCAACCCCAAATAATCAGTCACATGGCCCAATCACTCCTCCTTCCTCCGGTCAGGTATGAGAAAGTCCTTGGTTCTCAAGAGAAAATATTTTGTTTTGACTACACAAGCCCAGCTATCTCTAATCCCCACCCCTCCCTATCACTCGCTCCAGTGTGGCAACACTGAAGCTCCAAGAATGGCTTTGGCCGGGTCAGCTTCAGGGTTGACAGAACGGTTGTAAATCCAGGACTGCCTGTAGTGATTTCTATAAATTGTGTCTGTCTGTGTAAAGAGAACTGTTGCTTAAAACAATAAATAGGCCAGCTGCTCCCTTGAGAGGAAAGCAGAATAGGAATCGTGACTCTGGTATTAAAAAAAAATCATCAACAGTGTTTGGACTGAGCAGCTTTTAGGAGTTAGTCTCACTTCAAGCCCAGCTCCCTTTTCACATCCCAAGAGAAGAGAAAGAAAAGGGGGTTGGTTGGAGGATTTAGAAAAGGAATAAAGCAATAAATAATGCAGCGTGATTTTGTCGGATGTGATCTGACACCAGGACAGCTCTTTGAAAGGGAAGTCGTTCCAGAAATTAATCTGGTTTTTGAACTTCCACTGGTTTAGCAAATGCTCATCTTATTTTTCAGATACTCGGGGACAAGGCAATTAGCAAGTCGACAAATGAAGTCGATGTTGTGCATTCTCACAATTGCACAAAGGTTATTGCAAGGATCAAGGGATGCCCGTTCAATTATACAGGGAAGAACTTAACTCTCTTTTGATATTTGAAAGAGCGTTCTCTTTCTGGGTGCCGCAAGAAATCTGACCTGCATATATTGCTTGACAGGCTTTCTTTATCGTATTATCCTTCTGTTCCAAAGGGAAATGAACTTGACTTAAAAAGGAACACATTAATTGTATATCATATATCAGGTAGTCCTCGAGCTGATCGGTTGGGTCTTCTTTGGTTGCCCTGCACAGGAGAACGGAGCTGGAAAGCAGGTTAGTGGGGTGGGGGAGGGAATTAGGATTTTGCAATAACCTTCCTCCAGGAATGGGGAGGGAATGCAGATTTTGAGTATCCTTCCCCTGCCATGCCCACCAAGCCACGCCCACAGAACCGATAGAAAAAAATTTTGAATCCCACCACTGGTTCTAAGTGTGAAAAACGGTGATAAGTTGCTTTTTTCAGTGCCGTTGTAACTTTGAACAGTCACTCAATGAACTGTTGTAAGTCAAGGACTACCTGCACTTTGCACACAAGAGGTTATGTTTCAGTGTCCGGGCATTCCAAAGAGGCTCACAAAAAGTCTTATTGTCTTCACATATGTTGTGTGAGCAGATTAACTGAAGACCTGGCATTTGTGCAGAATGCCAACTTTGGTTAGTGTTAATCTCGGTTAGATTTTTCATGGTGTAATAGACTGTTGTGCAAGTCTATAAATGAGTTAATCCAGGAACCAGGTTGAAGTCATTGTATTAACTCAGCCTTGGAGAGTACTGTATATATGTATTGCATGTGTCAATTGTATTGAGTTAAGGAAACTGCTATTTCTGACGATGAATTTACAGGCTTCCTCCATTCTTCATGGTATCGGTAGTGTTAGCTCCAGATTTGGGGTGGCATTGAATAGCAAGAAAGAGATTATCTTCACATAGGATGTGTGAGCAAATTAACTGAAGACCTGGCATTTGAACAGGATGCCAAGTATGGTTAGTGTTAATCTTGGTTAGGTTGGGTGGTAAGGTAAGGGGGTATGTTGAGAACCCCTGTTGTTGTATTGTCAACAGTGAGAGAGGTTTCAGAGTTGGATAGGTGTTCAACGCAATGAAAACGTGTCATTGTTTTCAATTGTCATGACATAGTTATGCTGTCCATGGTCCTGATAATTCTTTGCCTTGTGTTCAATGAAAGAGAAAATAGGAATGCTGCTATAGGTAGTCCTTGGTTTTCAACAGTTCATTTAATGACTGTTTGAAGTTATAACAGCCCTGGAAAAAGTGACATGATCATTTTTCACACTTACGACCGTTGCTGCATTCCCATGGTCACGTGATCAAAATTCAACCGCTTGGCAACTGACTCATATTTATGACGGTTGCAGTGTCCCAGAGTCATGGGATCCACTTTTGTGACCTTCAAAATCAATCAGGATGCCAGATTCCTCTTAACAACCCTGTTACTAATGTCACAACTGCAGCAATTCACTTAACACTGTGGCAAAGAAGGCAAAAGTCACTTAACAAATGGTTCATTTAGCAGCAGTTGTTTTGGGCTCAGTTGTAGTCATAAGTTGAGATCTACCTGTATCTAAATCTCAGCCCAGAGGGAAATTTTTTTTTTAAATGATCCATCTGCTTCCTTTTAATAATCTCAGATCTGCTTTGGCCCCTAAATATTGAGTTTGCAGCATCTTTAGACGAGTTAAGGAGACTTTCATCACTTACATCATATCCTTGTGAATGTGTTTGCATCAAGTGCAAAGAGGAACAGAGCCAGACCCTGACTCTTCTAGCGAAATTAGTTTTTTTTCAGTGTGTGTAGGGAATTCACACATTGAGAAATTATTCACCAACCACAGCAGTTATTCACCAACCTCTTTTCTGGAAGTTGTGCTGTGGAATGCAATTTAAAACTGCACATTGTTGTTGTTGTTAGTTGCAAAGTCATGTCTGACCCATCGCAACCCCATGCACAACATTCCTCCAGGCAGTGGTGGGATTCAAAAAGTTTTACTACTGGTTTTGTGGGTGTGGCTTGGTGGGCATGGCAGGGGAAGGTTACTGCAAAATCTCCATTCCCTCCCCACTCCATTAACCTGCTTTCCAGCTCTGTTCTCTTGTGCAGGGCAAACAAAGAAGACCCAGCCGATCAGCTGGGACTCAATGGGAGGCAGAAAATAGATGGGGTTGGCGGGGCCAGTCAGAGGTGGGATTTGCCGGTTCTCCAAACTACTCCAAATTTCTGCTACCGGTTCTCCAGAACTGGTCAGAACCTGCTGAATATCCACCTCTGTTTCCAGGCCTTCCTGTCCTCTACCATCTTCGGGAGTCCATTTAAGCTCATGCCAACTGCTTCAGCGATGCCATCCAGCCCCCTCATTCTCTGTCATCCCCTTCTTCTTTTGCCCTCAATTGTTCCCAGCCATGTATATGACTTATCATGCATTAGACAACCTGTGCCCTGTCGAGTCATCATTTCAGAGATATTTCCTTACCTGAACAAAGTAACAGAATGATCTACAGGTGGGCAAGAAGGACCTGAGTGATCTTCTGGCTTCTCTATTGAGGGTTCTTGTAGGAAGCTAGGAGGATACATTGAAAATCCCTTCCCTTCCCTTCCCTTCCCATCCCATCTCATCCCATCCCATATTTCAAAAGTTTGTCAAATTATGTTCTGACATATGCTAAAGATACTTCCTGGTTGCACACCTTTTGGACTTCCTGCCTCTTGAGCAGATCAGGGCACCTGGATGACAATGATAGAACATCCACTGTGTTCCAGAATTGTCCAGTTTCATGCAATGGGATGCAATTACCTTAAAATACCACCATCTTTTTTAAAGCTTAATTGTATGTGGGTGATACTTTCTAATTCAATTAAGGCTAGCTATTCCACACTAAGTTTCCCTTCCCTTCCTTTCCTTTGCTGCTGCTGCACCACTGGCTGAGGGTGGGAGTAAGGGATTTCAAGAATGGCTGGGAAACTGTCATGGAATGTTGGAAATGAAGATCACATGACTACAGCAGCAACTAGTAGCCTACCAAAGCAGCCACAACTTCCCCAAATTTCCTTCCCAGGAATTACAGATCCTAGATTTTGGACACATTCCACATTTGGACACATTTTGGTTCAAAAAATGGTTGCTCCATGATGTAGAAATGAAGGTCATGACAATGAAAGTTTTAAGTAGTACATAGATTTTGTCTCACAGAATGATTACATTGACACTGCTTTGGATTAAGGGAACTTGTGACTTTTGTGACCTTTTATGTGAAACATCCTACTGCAATGTTAAGCAATGGTTTAGAGATAGCATCTGTGTTCCAAGCAGAAAACACAAAAAAGTTTTTTTTCTGCAGCATAGACCCCCTTCTTCTCTCTTAGCTTCACCAAAACCTTCTCTCATGGTTTCTTTTCATAATACTTTCATTGTTTGAGTCTCTTGTTTTGAAGGAGCTTAAACCTGGAATCTTTTTTTTCTTCCATTGTTGCAATGGATGCTATGTATAAAAATGGCAAAATGAAACTGCTACAAAAATATGGCAAAGATGGGCCAAGAGACTTAGTTCTCTTCATATTATGCAAACTACATTTCCGTAATAGATAAGATTATGAGGATGCATGTCTTTAATTTTCAAATAAAATCTGCATTGTTATTTGGCTTGGGCAGGAGAAAATAATATCCTTCTTTAAGGTCCATTTGTGTTATTTTACTACTTCTATTGCTGCTTTGATCATTCCTATTACTTTTCTTGGTTACTGTTGCTGCTTCTTATTCTGCCTTTTCTTTTGCTTCTATTTGTCCCTCTTCTCTTCCTTCTCCTCTTTTCTTCTCCTTAAATTAGCCCTTTTATTCAAAAGATTCTCAACAAGCTTTATAACATTTTTGCAATAAATATTCCCTCATGTCTGCAGATTCAGTCATTCATAATAGTCTATAAAGTCAGCTTTCGGTCTATAGTCTGAGACTGGGTTCTTGGAGAAAGAGTAGGAAAAACCAAGATTTTTTTTTCCTATGGTAGGCTCACACAGTGTGTCTTCATTCAGCTGAAATATCTCATTCCTTGGTATCACTTGATATACAGAATGCAGAATAACAGAGTTAGAATTATAGAGTGAATCAGCTGGAAGGGACCTCGGAGGTCTTCTAGACCAACCCCCTGCCCAAGCAGAAGAATCCATACTATTTCAGATAAGTGACTGTTTAGACTCTTCTTAAAAACCTCCAGTGATGGAACACCCACAATTTCTGGAAGGAAGCTGTTCCACTGGTTAATTGTCCTCACTGTTAGGAAGTTTCTCCTTAATTCCAAGTTGCTTCTCTCCTTAATTAGTTTCCAACCATTGTTTCTTGTCCTGCCCTCTGGGGCTTTGGAAAATAATTTGACTCCCTCTCCTTTGTGGCAGCCCCTCAAATACTGGAACACTGCTATCATATCACCCCCTAATTCTTCTTTTCTTTAGACTAGCCAAACCCAAATCCTGCATCCGTTCGTCATAAGTTTTAGTCTCCAGGTCTTTGACCAACTTAGTTGCTCTTCTCTGAACTTTTTCCAAAGTCTCAACAGCTTTTTTGTAGTATGGTGGCCAAAATTGATTGCAGTATTCCAGGTGTGATCTTACTAGGGTTTTATAAAGCTGTACTAATACTTCACATGATCTTAATTCTATGCCTCTGTTTATACAACTCAGGATTGTATTAGCTTTTTTGGCTGTTGCTGCATACTGCTGGGTCATATTCAAATGATCATCCACTAAAACCTTGGAGGTTTTCCAACTCCTTGCTCAATGAGGAGACCATATACCATTTCAGACAAATGGCTGTCCAATCTCTTCTTAAAAACTTCTGGAGGCAATTCTGTGTAACTATTTCACTGACAGAAAACTTCTCCTTAATTCTAGTTGGATGTCTCTTCGATAAGCTTCCATCTATTTGAACAGCCCTTCCTTGACAGAGGGGGTGGGATATAATACTGTCTCCTGTCTACAATGCAGTCTTTTCAGCAATTCCAAGAAGGTTTCACACCCATTTGCACTGTGATTCAGGAAACCCTGAAGGTACAAATAAACCCCAGACATGGCCTCAACAATCCTCAGAGACGTACAACCAACTTTCAAAGTGCTAACAATCAGATGACTGTGAAGAATATAAATCTTTCCTACATTTAGGTAAAAAAAATCAAATACACAGGTACAGTATATGTGGTACCTGGCTCAATAGTAGTAACTGTGAGAGGGATCTTGGAATCTTAGTGGACAACCATTTAAATAGAAGCCAGCAGTGTGCAGCAGCTGCCAAAAAAGCCAACACAATTCTAGGCTGCGGGATAGAATCAAGATCACTTTATAAGGCCTTGGTAAGGCCACACTTGGAATATTGCATTCAGTTTTGGTCACCACGATGTAAAAAAGATGTTGAGACTCTAGAAAGGGTGCAGAGAAGAGCAACAAAGAAGATTAGGGGACCGGAGGCTAAAACATATGAAAAACGGTTGCAGGAACTGGGCATGGCTGGTCTAGTGAAGAGAAGGGGAGACATGATAGCAGTCTTCCACTATCTCAGGGGCTGCCCCAAAGAAAAGGGAGTCAAGCTATTGTCCAAAGCACCTGAAGGCAGGACAAGAAGCAATGGAGAAAACTTATCAAGGAGAGAAGCAACCTAGAACTAAGTAAAAATTTCCTGACAGAACAATTAATCAGTGGAACGTATTGACTCTAGAAGCTGAATGCTCAAACACTGGGGATTTTAAAGAAGAGATTGGACAACCATTTATCCGAAATGGTGCACGGTCTCCTGCTCAAGCAGGGGGTTGGACTAGAAGACCTCCAAGGTCCCTTCCAATTCTGTTATTCTATTCTAATCCCCATTCCCCACTGTTCGGTCAGACCTGGAGAAGCTTCTTGGATGAGAAGCGAAATGTCTTCAAGGGGGGAAAAAACCCCACAGCAAATCTAGTCTGAAAAGCATCTTTGGGATAACCATGACCTGGATGACGGAGAATCTCTATAGACATTTTCATGCACTACTTTATGTCTTGCCTTCAAGTGCTTTGGAGAATAGGTCCTCTGTGACTCCCCCTCAAATAATGGATGACTGCTATCATGTTGCCTCTAGTCCAGTGGTGGGATTCAAAATTTTTTACTACCGGTTCTTTGGGTGGGCATGGCAGGGAAGGATACTGCAAAATCTCCATTCCCTCCCCACTCTTGGGGGAAGGTTACCACCAGTTCTCCGAACTACTCAAAATTTCCACTACCGGTTCTCTAGAACTGGTCAGAACCTGCTGAATACCCACCCCTGCTCTAGTCTTTCTCTTCGTTAGACTAAGCATCCCCAACTCTGACAAGCATTCATTGTATGATTTAGCCTCCAGACCCTTCATAAATTTTGCATTATTTGTTTGCATCTCTTTATAAAAACCAAAAGGGGGCTCAGTGGCTAAGACGCTCAAAAGGTGGCTCAGTGGCTAAGACGCTGAGCTTGTAGATCAGAAAGGTCAGCAGTTCGAATCCCTAATGCCGCGTAATGGAGTGAGCTCCCATTATTTGTCCCAACTACTGCCAACCTAGCAGTTCGAAAGCACGTAAAAAATGCAGGTAGAAAAATAGGGGTCACTTTGGTGGGAATATAACAGTATTCCGTGTGCCTTGGGCATTTAGTCATGCCAGCCACATGACCACGGAGACGTCTTCGGACAGCGCTGGCTTTTCAGCTTTGTAACGGAGATGAGCACCGCCCCCTAGAGCCAGAAATGACTAGCACATATGTGAAAGGGGAACCTTTACCTTACCTATAAAAATCAAGTCCAAGTGACATATGGAGTAGGTAAATACCTTTGTTTTGTTGTGGCTGTCACTAGGAAGGGCAGTTTTCAGTGGGGATCAGGGACTTCTATGCAATTTAAGAGAAAACTGTGTTTTGTCTTTAGGGCAGAGATGCTACTTTGGTTTTCATGTGCAGCTTTCCTTAAATTTATGTCTCCAACTATCCCTGCACCAGTAACTGTAGCAGATGTCACTTCTCTTGGCTGTACTCTTATATGAATCCCTAGTCTGCTCCACTCTTAGCATAAAACAGGAGCACCATCTTGAAAGGAAGATGAAAAAAGATCTTTCTTTAGAACAATTGTTTTATTCATATGCAAGCATATGCCACTTTTATCAAAAATATGCACTTCTCCAAGAAGTAGCAGAGTAATAGCATACCCCCCCCCCTCTCCCTCTTTCCTAATGCTCTGATGGTCATTTCAAAAAATCCTTTCTTAGTGGGCACCTAGAAGCCAAGAGGAGGAAACATGCCAAGTTTCATGTTTGTAAGCTTTCCGGTTCTGGAGATTTTGTGGTGATGCATGAGTGGTATTTCACTTGTGTGTGTGTGTATGTATATGTGTATGTATGTGTGTATGTATGTATATGTGTGTATATACAATCTATCTATCTATACATACATAGAAAGAGATACGTAGATAGAGATAGATAGGTAGACAGACAGACAGACAGAAACATGGGCATGGATCAATATTATGCAGCAGAAAAAGAGATCTGAACAAAATCTGCAGAGCCAAAGTATAAAGCTGGAAATCCATTTTCAAGAAAGACTCCTTGCTGGCACAATAGTTAGAATGCAGTATTGCAGGCAAACTCTGCCCACAGCCTGACAGTCAATCCTGATCAGCTCACAGTTGACTCAGTCTTCTATCTTTCCGTGGTTGGTGAAATGAGGATTGTTGGAGGCAACATGCTGACATTGTAAATCATCCAGAGAGTGCCGTGAAGTGCTATGGGGCGGTATATAAGTCTTAAGTGCTATTGCTATTGCTATTTTCTATGTGCCCAATGTGAAACTTAACAAAGCAGGTCCCAGGTCCAATAAATCAAAGGTTTTGGGGGTATTTGAGTACTGACTGAGATTTCCAGGAATCACAGCCCTGATGAATGTACTTTGTGCTACTAAAGGAGCATCCGAGCAATTGCAAAGTGATTGTCTGAATTGAGAAACATTCAGGAGAGGAAAAAAAAAAGTTAAATTTGTTATAGAACTTAGGAAGGCATGATGAAATAAGCAAATTTGTTTTCTGAATCAAGTAATTGGGATGTTCCATGACATCACCATTAATTCCCATCAGCCATTAAAACCATTTTCTCAGTTCATGCACTTAATTTTCCTACCTGTTGCCCAGCTAATGGAAATCAATATTAATGGTAATGTGCTAAGAAAGGATTGGTGATTACACCATTGGCCTTTCTCTTTTCCCCTCCTTCGCTTCCCTCCCAACCAGAGGGATGATGAAGGTTTTAAATGTGATTTGTTTGTTTTCTTTTCTGCAACAAAGTTTGCTTTAAGCAAGAGATTAATCTCTTTTTTGCTTCTAGTTTCCTTGTTATTCAGTTTGTGATTAATTTTTTTAATTCTCTGCAACATCAAGAGACACATGGCAAGTGGAAAGGAAAGGTGGAAAATAGTTATGTTTTCCCCCCACCCGCGCAGCCATTGGTGATATTCAGCGTATTCTGACATTTACCTCATTGCCAAATTCAATAGAAAGCAATTAACTCCAAACTGAAGCTTGACATGAGACTAAATAATTCAGCAGCTTGAACAAATATTGTCATAAGTGCCCGTGATTGGATGCCCATGCTACAATGTGCAATGTTCTATTAATCATTGCTTGTGGTTTGTTCGGCTGGGTTCAAACTTGTGTTGTGTCAGGGTTTAAAGAGAGATGGGAATACCATGACCTAGGTTTTGCTGATCTGAAGAAAAGACATCGAGTGGCAAAAATAATGAATATTTCATGGTGCAACAGGGATTTGCAGGCCTCGAATGCCCAATTTTTATAAAAGTGATCTAGCAAAGTCATTCTCCAAGTAATCAAGAGTTTGAAAGGATTTTTTTCATGGATTTTAAAAGCCCTCTTCCACATTCTGAGAGAGAAGCTGATACCGGAGGAAAAAGAAGAGATTCAAAAAGGATCTGGATGGATTTGAGCAGTGGACTGAAATGAATAGGAGGATATTTAATGAGAACAACCTAAAATTCTGCAACTGTATAGGAAGCATATAAGGGACAAAAAAGTATGAGAGCAAAGACCTTGCTTGGCAGCATTATATATGAAAGGAATCAGGATGTCCTTGTCAGCCACAAGTTAAATGTCAGACAGTAATGTGGTATCACACACAGGTGTCAAATCAGGTAAATGCAACTGTTATCTTGATTTGAATTCAGGTTGAACTGATTTGGAGAACTGTATTTAATTCTGGGCAGCGTGATTTTAAAAAAAAGGACAGTGACAAATTGGAAGCTCAGAGGAAGCCTACACAAAGGGAAGAGTTTGGAATCCAAGGCCTGCAAAGGATGGGTGAAGGTTCTGGAGTATATTTAGCCTACAGGAAACATGATCAAGATGACAGCGTCTTCAACCATGAGTGGGGGTGTCAAATAATAAAAGGAATGGACTTATTCTTCATTGCTCCAGAAGACAGGGCCAAACTCAATGGGTTAATACTATGAGGGGGAGCAGGGTGGCTCGTGTGGTTAGGACATTGGGTTGGAGGTTAGCAAGCCCATGTTTGACATCTGAATGTTGCTGTGGGGCAGGGTGAGTTCCCATCCTTTGCTCCAGCTTCCAACTGGACATCCCTTGGAAAATGGTGATGTCACCTGCTAATCTTTTCAATCTGGAAGTGTATTGATGCTTCTCACACTAGTGCAATACAATGCTATGAGGAATGAGATTTATGATAGACATAAGGAGGAATTTCTCTATATGAATTGCCAGTGGAACGGACTGCCTCATGAAGTGAAGAGTCCCCATTTGCTACAGAACTTTAAACGGATTGGATGGTTATGTGTTAGAGTCACTCTAGTGGATTCTGCAACGAACAGAGTTGGACAAGATAAATTGCAAAATAACAGAGTTAGAAGGGACCTTGGAGGTCTTCTAACTCAATCCTCTGCCCAAGCAGAAGACCCTCTACCCAGTGGAGGGATTCACCCTCTATCGGTTCAGTGGGTCTGGCTTGGTGGGCATGCTTTGCCTAATGTGCGCAGCTTTCCCCACACCAGCTGAGATCTGCAGCACCAATCAGCGGAGAGGATAAAGAAGAGAAAAGCACAGGGATGGTTGGAGGGCTGATCCTGCATCTCTTTTTCCTCTCAGTTAATGGAGGCTTTTTTTCCTCCTCTCAGCTGATCATAGGAGGTTTATTTTACTATCAGTTTGGCTGAACTGATCCAAACTGGTAGCACACCACCACTGCCTCTACCATTCCAGAAAAATGGCTGTCAAATCTCTTTTGAATGGGTCCCATCCAACACCAGGTTTATTTTGTTCTTACTGACAAGAGGAATTGGAGTCGCAGAGAAATTAAACCATGTAAAATCAGCTAATGGGTTTTAATCTGTTAGAAGAACTAACCACGCAGTGAGTTACCCAAGGTTGCAACACTCCTAAGATGACCTGCTATCACAATCCCACTGAAAATAATTTGCAGCAGAATTAAGACTTGTTGTGGAGTTGTGAAAAAGGAAAGGGCCATCCTTTTCTTCAATGAACAATTGTTGGTCGTATTTTTCTTTTACCAGAAAGAAATGCTAGCAAAGAATACTTTTCTTTGTGTACCCATTTAAGAGTGTTTTTATTTGTATGTTTGCAAAGGAAAGGATCTCAAGTGGATCCTTAAGAAAATGTCTATGTTACAAGTTAATTATGGTATATCCCAAAGTTTCCAGAGGGGCTAGGAAAAAGGCTAGAGAGGAAGGCCTTTCTTCAAAGATCCTAATGGCGAATTTTCCATAGATGGAGGACGGCCTTGAAGCAGGGGTGGGATTCTACCGGTTCGGCCTGGTTCTATAGAACTGGTAGTGCTGAAGAGCAGCTGACATCGAACCGGTTCTCTTTGAAGATCTTCTTTTCTTTGGTTGGGGCCTCCCACCCGCCCGGCCTCTAGGCTATTCTTACCTTAGTTGCTTTGCACGGCACAATTGAATGTCGCGCATCAGCAGGAAATAGTGATTGCTAGCAAGAGAAGTTGTTTTGCAAGTACTATGCACGTGTGCACAGTGTGCATTTGGTGCATGCTCACTGAACAAGCAATAGCAATAGCATTTAGACTTATATACCACTTTATAGTGCTTTACAGCCCTCTCTAAGCAGTTTAGAGAGTCAGCCTGTTGCCCCCAACAATCTGGGTCCTCATTTTACCCACCTCGGAAGGATGAAAGGCTGAGTCAATCTTGAACCTGGTGGGATTTGAACTGCCAAATTGTAGGCAGCTGGCTGCAGAAGTGGCTTGCAGTACTGCACTCTAACCACTGAGCCACAGTGGCTCATTATGCCCGTAGGACCCCACCCCTGCCTTGAAGCATGAACCTGGAGGTACAGTTAGAAGCCTGAAGCCTGGGGAAAATCTTATAAATACAAAAATTAATGTATTTTCAGAGTCTTCATTCCAAATCAAGACAAATCATTTTTTTATAACTAGGGCAGTTTGGTCTTATAGGAAAGAATGATAAAATAGGAGAAATAATTGTTTTTGTGATGGGAAAAGAAATGTAGATATTTTCACTGTTCATGCTATTTCTGCCCAAATCTTCCTATAACCCTTTTCAGTGTCCTGTACCCCACCACACCTTCCAATACTCCACTCTTTAGATTAGTTTCACCTTGGAAGATTAATGCTGAACAGAGAGATTCCCTAAATTTTATTCAAATTGGCAAATGTTAGTTTCCTTTGGTTTCTTTTTATAAAATAAGACAGAAGATTGATGGACCCCATGGGGAAATTGAGATGTCCCTGTTCTTGTTTAGTAAAATGGGTTTTGACCCAGCTACACATAAAAAAAAACCCTAGACATAGTTCTCATGGCATCACTGTGGCCATCATATTGACTTTTTTTTAACCCTACCCCCAACCAGAAACTTCACGAGGGAGATTTGATTAGACTAATGCTTGAATGGGTTAAGCAGTTTGTGGCAAAGTGGCCAGTGTCAAAACCTGACACTCGGAAAAATGTGATGGCTATAATTTAAATGTCAGCATTCCTCACAAAAAGCTAGCTATCATTTTTCAATTGAAATAATTGTGCCAGTGTAATTTTCTTAATTAATTGAAAGGAGTCAGCCTGGTATCTGATATTATAAAAGGAGAGAAGAACTTTTAATAATACTAAGAAATTGTTAAGCAGGTTACTTTTTTGAGATGATAGATAGATAGATAGATAGATAGATAGATAGATAGATAGATAGATAGATAGATAGATAGATAGATAGATAGATAGATAGATAGATGGATGATGAGTGGATGGATGAATAGATGGATGGATGGATGGATGGATACAGTAGATGGACGGATGGATAGATGGATGGATGGATGAATAGATGGATGGATGGATGGATGGATGGATGGATGGATGGATGGATACAGTAGATGGACGGATGGATAGATGGATGGATGGATGGATGGATGGATGGATGGATGGATGGATGGATACAGTAGATGGACGGATGGATAGATGGATGGATGGATGAATAGATGGATGGATGGATGGATGGATGGATGGATGGATACAGTAGATGGACGGATGGATAGATGGATGGATGGATGGATGGATGGATGGATGGATGGATACAGTAGATGGACGGATGGATAGATGGATGGATGGATGGATGGATGAATAGATGGATGGATGGATGGATGGATGGATGGATGGATATGGATGGATGAGTGGGTGGGTGGGTGGGTGGATGATGGATAGATGATACGGATGGATAGATTATACAGATGATATAGATGGATGGATGGATGAATAGATAGACAGAAAGACAGGCAAACAGATAATGAGGATGAGTGGACAGATGGATGGATAGATGGTAGATATATAGACAGAGATAGAGATAGAGATAGACAGGCTGTGTGGGTGTTTCTATATTCTCACCAATTTATCAAAGTCTGGAGACTTTTTTTAATAATGACAGACTGTATCTATGACACATATGCACGTTTTAATGAAACAAGCAGCAGGTTTTGGAAGCCCTTTTTAAGGGCTTATAAAAACCATGCTTTATACAGCTAATTCTATTTGAAGCAGGGCACAGATAATGGCTGCTTGAGTGCACTTTTCATCAATGCCTTCCATTTTCACAAATTCGGCCTTTTTTGACTTTCTCCTTTTGGGGCTGGAACATCCTGCATTTTGCAGAAAATCCTGTTAATTGTTAATGAGTTTTGAGTCTAGGGAGAAGAACCTTATCCTTCCCATGGAGGGAAAAGTAGATGTTTTTCTTTCTTGCTTTCTTCTGGTATTCTAAATGAAGAAACTGCTGATATTTCAGCACAGAAAATTGTCCTGGATGAAGTCTTCCAGCAAATTATTTTCTAGGAAGGAAGGGAGGAAGGAAGGAAGGAAGGAAGGAAGGAAGGAAGGAAGGAAGGAAGGAAGGAAGGAAAGAAGGAAGGAAGGAAGGAAGGTGGGTAGAGGAAAGGAAGGAAAGAAGGCAAAAAGGAAGGTGAGAGGGAAGGAAGGAGGGTGGGTAGAGGAAAAGAAGGAAGGTGAGAGGGAAGGAAGGAGGGTAGAGGGAAGGAAGGAAGGTTGAGGGAAGGAAGGAGGGTGAGAGAGAAGGAAGGAAGGTGAGAGGGAAGGAAGGAGGGTAGAGGGAAGGAAGAAGGTGAGAGGGAAAGAAGGAAGGAAGGAAGGAAGGAAGGAAGGAAGGAAGGAAGGAAGGAAGGAAGGAAGGTGAGAGGGAAGGAAGGAGGGTAGAACGAAGGAAGAAGGTGAGAGGGAGGGAGGGAAGGAAGGAAGGAAGGAAGGAAAATTACAATATTATTATTAATTTAACCAGAGACTAATCTTGAGTGGTGCACTGACTGAAAAAATTATCTGGCTAAATTGCACAGAGTTACCTCTGTAAGGCAGAAGAACAGGTCTGCTGAATCACCTTGGTCCAGTATTTCCTTCTCACAATGGCCAGCCAGATGTCTCTTACCCACAACCAGATGTTGAAGAGATGTCTCTTTCTTGCAATTCAATGCTGCCCCAAATCTGGAGCTAACAGATATCACAAAGAATGGAGGATCTCCTTTTGCCACCTTCTCACAAGCACAGTCAATGGGGAAGCATGATTCACTTAACAACCATGTTACTAACTTAACAATTGCAATGATTCACTTAACAGCAGCAAGAAAAGTCATAAAACAGTGAAAAATGTTTCACTTAGCAATATAAATGTTGGGCTCAATTGTGGTTGTAAGTCAAGGACTACCTGTAATTTTTTTTCAGAGACCTTTTTCTAATTTCCAGGTGTTCCCAGGAAGCTTAGAGGGATGGCAGAAAGGGTCATCTAGTCCAACCCCCCCACTCACCCAAGCAGGAGACCCTACACCATTATGACAAATGGCAGTCCCATCTCTTCTTGAAAGCTTCCAGTGATGAAGCTCCCACAACTTTTGAAGGCAACTTCTGTTCCATTGGTGGATTACTCTTACTGCCAGAAAATGTCTCCTTATTTCCAGGTTGAATCTCTCCTTGTTCAGTTTCCATCCATTATTCCTTGTCTGGCCTTCAGGTGCTTTGGAAAACAGGTTGACCCCTTCCTCTCTGTGGCAGCCCCTCAAATATTGGCACACTGCTACATGTCTCCCCTGGTCCTTCTCTTCACTAGTCTAGCCATGCCCAGTTCCTGCAACCATTCATCGTATGTTTTAGTCTCCAGTCCCCTAATCATCTTGGTTGTTCTTCTCTGCACTCTCTCTAGAATCTCAATATCTTTTTTATAGTGTGGTGACCAAAGCTGGATGCAGTATTCTAAATATCTCCTGGCAACTATTGTTCTTCCTCCACCAGTAACACCAAAATTGTGAAGTTGCCTAGTCGTTCTGGAGTTAGACAGTCTAGAAATTTGATGAAAGGACAAACAAACAGAAAATAATGAGGGCAGAGAAAATGTCTTCCCAAACTCCACTGGGCTCTGGGTTCTCCTCTTCCTGGTTCAGCTCAATCAAAGGTAGCCTTGTATAGAAAAGAAAGGCTATGCACCTTGCATGCCATGATATTTGCAAACAGATGGTAGACGGTCAGCGAGCAAGACCTGGTTTTATGAACGGTTGGTGTTGAATTACTTGGACCCCCTTCTCATTCTTTCCTGAATTTCCCCATGTGAAATCTGCACATTTCTGAAGGCACTCAAGCTAAGGCTTGAGTGCCAGAAAATGCAGGAGATCATGGACCTGCCAAAACAGTGCTGGGATAATTGTTAGGTTTGCATAGAGTGCGGTGCATTGGCAGGCCTTTTCAGTTCTCAGACTGTATCATTACTTGCTCAGGAGGCTTTTGTGTGATCCAGAGAAAATATAAAACAAAACAAAACAAAAGAAGAGGACCAAGTGTCATGGATTCCTATAGGCGTACTCATAACTATGTTTTTACTTATACCTATTAACTTGTAAGCAGTTGACAAACTGACAAATAAATAAACAAACCCTATAGACAGGTTTATGTCTGTTCCTGAATCTATTCCAACTGCTAGAGATAGCCTAGGGCAGCTGGAGGTACATAGAAAATCCATGCTCCAATTTCTATAGACAAATCTGTGGAAAAACATAACCATGGTGGATATTTGTGTTTTCTCCGTTTGTAAAAATCTATTGGCATTTCCAAGTTCAAGGTCTTCCTAATTCAAGTGTCTTCCAAATACTATAGGTTGATGTCACCCAAATGTCTTAGACACAATCGTCCAAGAAAATTGTACTAAGACCCTAAATGAATGTACAACTGAACTCATACATGCAACCTTCTACAATGCTGTTACAAATCTGGGACTGGAACAACTAGTAACCAACAATACTAGACTTAACAACTGCCTTGATCTCATCTTCTGCAATAGTTTGAATTTAATTTATGGAATACAAATTAAAGAACCCTTTTCTAACAGTGACCACAATGTGATTGACTTTTGTCTCAACATATGCCCACACAAAAAAATCACAATAATGTAATCCCCAATTATAACTTCAAAAAAGGCAACTATGATCTTATAGACAACAATTTCTCATCCCTTGATTGGCAATCTCTATTGCACTGGATGCAATACTGTTGAAGACCATAACAACATATTTTTTACTTGAAGTCAAAAGAGTCATCAAACTATATGTACCAATAACAACTCCCAAACAAAAAAAAACAGATTATCCATAACAATGAGGAAACTTCAATCCAAACAGAAATCACTCTGGCGGAAAAACAAATCTGGTTACGTTGCCCACTTCAAAAGCTGATACAAAAATTTATGCCACCAGATAAACACTGAATGCACCAATTATCACATTAAACAAGAGGAAAACCTTCTATGCACCAATTCCACCTGCGCTTTTTACAATTTTGTAAACAACAAACTAAAGATTCAAGGTCCATCCCACCCCTGATAGGACCTAATGGTAAAGACTGCAACGACGACACCATTAAAGCCAACTTCTTTAACACATTCTTTGGCTCAGTATTTGTAAACAGCAATGGAACATGCCCAGTATTTCCTAGTCGAACCACAGATAACTAAAATGATCTAATACATATCGATTTTACAGAAGACAATGTTGAAAAAGCACTACGCAATCTACAACCATCTTTATCTATTGGACCGGACGGAATATGTGCCTACTTCTTAAAAAAGCTATCTACTGCCACAGCAGAACCTCTAAGCATAATCTTTGATAAATCTTTCAGGACCAGTTCCTTGCCTAACCTATGGTCACAAGCCACAGTCATCCACATCTTCAAAAAGGGAGACCCCAGCCTAGTAGAAAATTACAGACCAATCTCCTTATGCTGCGTCACTTGTAAAGTCATGGAATCAATTATTAACCAATCCATTATCCTCCACTTAGAGACAAACAACCTACTCTCTAATAAACAATTTGGTTTCAGAAAAAAACTATTCTGTAATCTGCAACTCTTACACTGCAAAAAAATATGGACTACACAACTCGATCTGGGCAAAACAATAGACGCAATCTACATAGACTTCTATAAAGCCTTTGATTCAGTGGTACATGACAAACTACTCCTAAAACTAAAATCTTATGGTATCTCTAGACACCTGCATAACTGGATAGAAGCATTCCTGTCAAACAGATAACAAATGGTCAAAATTAGGAGTGTCTTATCAAATTCTGTACCTGTCAATAGTGGTGTCCCCCAAGGCAGTGTTCTAGGGCCAACTCTCTTCATACACTACATAAATGACCTCTGTGATCATATTAAGAGCAACTGCGTTCTCTTCGCTGATGATGTAAAGCTGTTCAATACCACAGACAATACTGTTACCCTTCAAAAAGACCTCGACTATGTATCAGCATGGTCAAACAAGTGGCAACTTCAAATCTCAACAAATAAATGCTCTGTCTTATATATTGACAAAAAAAATCAGAAAATAAAATACAAGCTGAATAGTCAAGACCTTGTTGATGATCCAAGCTCTGTAAAGGACCTTGGAATACCCATCTCTAATGATCTAAGTGCTAGAGCCCACTGTAACTACATAGCCAAAAAGGCATTAAGAGTTGTTAACCTAATCCTACTTAGCTTTTTCTCTGGTAATATCACATTACTAACTAGAGCATACAAAACATTTGCTAGACCAATATTCGAATAAAGCTCATCAGTCTGGAACCCACATTACGTATCTGATATTAGCACAGTTGAGAAAGTCCAGAAATATTTCACAAGAAGAGTTCTCCACTCTTCTACTCGTTATAGAATACCTTATGCCACCATACTTGAAATTCTAGAACTAGAAAACCTTGAATTACGCCATCTTCGGTCTGATCTAAGTATGGTATATAAAATCATACATTGCAATGACTTACCTGTCAATGAATACTTCAGCTTCAACCATAACAACACAAGAGCACACAATAGATACAAACTCAAGGTTAACCGCACCAAACTTGATTGCAGGAAATACAACTTCAGCAACAGAGTGGTCAGTGTCTGGAATACTCTACCTGATTCAGTGATTTCTTCTCCAAACTCCAAAAACTTTAACCTTAGACTGTCTACTATTGACCTCACCCCCTTCCTAAGAGGCCTGTAGGGGGCGTGCATAAGCGCACCAATGTGCCTACCGTCCCTGTCCTAATGTTTCTTTTATTTTTCTTATATGTACCCATTTCATTTATTCATAACTATGTATATACTTATACCTATTATCTTGGAAGCGATTGACAAATCAAATAAATAAAAAAATAAATAAATAAGATGGGGAAGGCCATGCCAGTTGACTTACTTCCATGTTGTACAATTGGCACTAAAGAAAATAGCAGTATCTGTGATGATCCGGGACGTGGCACAAAGGCAACACAGTCAGATGATCCACAAGAGTCCCTTTATTACCTCCAACTTTGCTCGCAATGTCCAGGTTACCTTCAGCTGGAGAAAAACTCTCCCAGGAACAGCCTTTAACTGGAGAAAATTCAGTGCAAAACAAGGTACATACAGACTGTAACTTAAAATTCAAACAAACCAAACTGCCGTAATTACCTTGACAGGGCAGGAGAAGGGATTTCAGACTTGAAAGCACAGCAAAACTCACACAGTTGGGAAGGCGCCAGGAACACAGATAAGCCACAGCGATACAAGATAAATTCACGATTTTCTCCCAACAGCTTGCCGCGCACAGCTTCCCTTTTTAAACACTGTGTTCCCAGCTGCAGCTAATGGCGGGAATCAGGGCCCTTTCCTCCCCTGTAAGCCATGCAACTCACATTGCTCCCTTCTCCGTTCTTCCCTGCATACCCTAGGATGAAGAGGAGATGGGCCTGGGTCTTCCTCTGAACTCCCTCTCCCTTGTTTTACCTCTTCCATGCTTTGCCCAGCCAGACTTTGCCCTTCCCCAGTTTCTTCCACAGCTAATGGAGCCAGACTCCCACTCCCTGTCAGCTGTTCGGCCTCCCCCTCCAAATCATACTCTGACAGGGGCATGACAGTATCATTATAAAGCACAGGAATGGTCAACCGGTGGTCCTTAAGGTGTATGTTGCCTTCAGATCCTATCTTTGCAGCATACAGAGATATCTCTGACACTGGCAGATAGACAAACTATGTAGTTTCCCATCCGTCTGAGATGACACACACACATGAAAACTGTAGTATATAAACCCAAAAGAGATATATCAGGATTAAAAATAAGAACCATGCCCATGGGTGTGATGCACATCCATCATGAAGCCCTCAGCTTTCCCCTCCCCCCAATGTTATGTGCATCTTTGGCCATCAAGGGTGGCCTGTCTCTGACCTAGTTAGAGCGTCACACTTCAACCAATTCCAAAACCAGTCCAGCTTCATGACTCCAAGATCTATCCAATATCCCCAGTAGGAGAACTGAAGGAGCTTCTTGGATGAGAAGCGAAACGTTTTCAAAGAAAAAAACAAAAAAAGGCCAGTTATCTTTTGGAAAAACACCTTTGGGAGAACCATGACCTAGGTCAGTGATGGCGAACCTCTGGCACGAATGCCAGAGGTGGCACACAGAGCCCTCTCTGTGGGCATGCACGTCATTGCCAGCTGATCTTCCGGTTTCTGCCAGGCACATGTGTGCCACCCAGCTGGTCTTCACAGGAACTGGAATGCCAGAAAATGGCCCAAAAAACAGCCTGAAAATGACCCCCAAACAGCCAAAGTCAATTTTTTGGGCCATTTTCAGGCCACAAACAGCCTGGAAAATAGCTCCCAAAATGGTCAAAAAACAGGCATTTGCACACCAGCCAGCTGGTCTTCAGGTTTCCGTTGCTCTGGCACGCACACATGGACGGGCATGCACGCACGTTTCGGGCACGGTGCTGAAAAGGTTCGCCATCACTGACCTAGGTGATTGAGAATCTCCATAGACCAATATTCCCAGCTTTATTTTTCTACAAGTCTATATATTTTTCTATATTTCTATAAGTCTTCAAAGTCTCTGAAGAAATAAGCCACATTGTTTTCATAGCGGATAGAGTCATCCTGAGCACTGATTCCACACATTGTATTGTTTGACTGCTCACCGTCATATATTGTGATGGCCACATTTTCCAACAATGACTCTTTCTATTCCTTCTATTGTCAGCTGCCATACTGTTTGAGCCATTAAGTAGCTGTCTTCCCCAAAAATACCCCAGGGAGCTATAAATGAGCAGCCTTAGTCATAAAACCCACCAATTTTGCTTTTCATAATAGACGTCTCTGGCATAAAGGCATATTTAGATCAAACAGCTACACATAATTTCCTGATCAGCGCATGGCACACTTGGAAGATGATCGCTCAGAAAGGGACCTGGGGAAAATTCCTTCTGAATACTTTCATGCAGAACCACTGTGGTGTTTAAGAAAAATAATCCTTTTTCACCCGTGTTGTCTTTCCTCTCTCCTACTGATATCACATCTCGCATGTTTTATCAAATGCTCTATGAGAGGTTTTATAGATATGGTGGCTTCTCGTGCTACATTAAAGCTGAGTGGTTAACATTTAGAGAGTAGCCATTCTAAAGAGTCTTATGCTTATGTATATCTGTTTGTAGATAATGAAATAAGTAGTTAGGTCAGTAGATGATAGAGGTGATGATGATGATAACTAGTGAGATGATATCGAGAGAGGGGGGAGGGGGAGAGAGATGATGGTGGTGATGAAGATATGTAGGTAGGTAGGTAGACAGACTGATAGATGATAGGTAGAAGATAGATAGATTAGATGATTGACAGATGATAGATGATAGATGGATAATTTATTCAATTTATATCTCACCCATATTGCTATTTAAAGCAAGGGTCGGTGGCTTACAATGCAGTAAAATAGAAATATAAAAATTATTACAAATATAAACTACAATTAAAATTCAAGAGTTAAATATGGGCTAAAACAAACAACCTAAGGACTTGAGTTAGAATGGCGATGGTGCCTTGGATGGATGGATGGATGGATGGATGGATGGATGGATGGATGGATGGATGGATGGATGGAGAGATAGACAGAGAACAATATTTCAAATAAGACTTGACTCCTACATCAAGTTTTCTTGCCAACATTTTTGGAAGTGGTTTGCTCTTGCCTTTTTCCTGGGCCAGAGAGTGACTGGCCCCAAATCACACAGCAAGATTTGTCTTTAAGGTGGGATTGGAATTCAGAATTTCTCAATTTCTAGTCCGGCACATTTAATCAGTGCACTAAACCAGTTCTAACATAATGTACAAAGACCAATGTGAATAGCTGTTGGAGCATAGAGGGAGAATTCTGTCTCCCTTTGCTTTCTATATTTCTGCTCATTTTCAATAATGCAAGATAAATAGCAAGAGATTTTGCTGATGATATCCTGGATTAATTTTCTGGCTGGCTTTAATACACAGCCCATATCAGATGATCATAGAAGAGAATAAAAAGTAATTATCAGTCTGATCCTGAAACTGTCTAGCCAGGAATCTTTCCCTTGACTTTCCCCAGAGCATGTCCTGAGGTAAAATAGCTACAGGATATTTTTGTTTAAAAAGTGAAAAGAACCCAACTACAGTACAAACCAATAAGGAGTTCTAGAAAATGTTCTTAAAAGACCATGGGAGAAATAAATGGATATTTTTCCTCAAAGCTTTCTCAGCATTGGTCTCTCACCGCCATCATATAACAAGCCTGAACATAGCAAAATAGAGGTCACAAATATAGCCCCAAAAATACAGGCTGAAAAATAAATCTGATCAGTGTTTGCCAACCTGGTGAGGTAGAACAGTTGTAGCATATGTCATGTGTAGCATTAAGCAATGGCATTTTGACTTAATACCACTCCACAGTGCTTTACAGCCCTCTCTAAGCAGTTTACAGAGTATTGCCCCCAAGTGCCTCATTTTACTGACCTTGGAAGGCAGACTCAACCTTGAGCGGATGAGAATTGAACTTCTGACAGTTGTCAGCATTAGCCTGCACTACTGCATTCTAACCACTGTGCCACCACAACTCTGTGCTTTCCTTATCAGTTGCTACTAAAGAAGGAGACCAGGATCTAATTTCTGTCACAAGTTAGTGGTCATATCCTGGTTTGTACTACATGCTAAAAAAAAAGATGTGTACCATTAAGATGTCGAATCAGTTTCATAACCTTCTGTAACACATGGACAAACCTTAACCTTTGGGTATGACTTATGGGTATAGCCACAGCAATAGCACTTTACAGTGCTTTATATTCCTCTTTAAGTGGTTTACAGAGTCAGCCTATTAGCCCTCAACAATCTGGGTCCTCATTTTACCCACTTCAGAAGGATGGAAGGCTTAGTTAACCTTGAGCTGGTCAGGATTGAACTCCAGGCTGTGGGCAGAATTAGCCTGCAATCCTGCATTTTAACCACTCCATCACCACAAAATTCATTATGGATAAAATCTGCCCTTTGTACTCTCACAACCACTTGGCTCATCAAGATTTTGGGTTGATGCCCTAAAATCAAGTCATAGTACTATTATAGATCCAAATCCTTAGTTTAGAAACACTTCCCATAATGTGCATTTCACATAGGAAAGTGCATATTAGCTGCAAAGTGGAATTATAGGTAGTCCTTGACTTACAATCATTTGTTTAGCAACTGTTTAAAGCTACAAGGGCACTGAAAAAGGTGATTTGTGGCAACTCCTCATGCTTACCACCATTGCAGCATCCTCAAGGTCATGTGATCAAAATTCAGGTGTTTAGCAACCGACATGTATTTACGATGGTTGCAGTATCCCGGGGTCATGTGATCAGTGGTGGGATTCCAAATTTTTTCCTACCAGTTCTATGAGAGCGCATCACTCAAAAACGTCCCTCTGTGTCAGCGCTGGCGAGGTGAGCTGTTTTTTTCAGCTCAGCTGAGGTGCAGGAATCTGCTTTGCCATGCAAGTCAGCTGAATTAAAAAACAAGGGAATACAGGAGAGGAAACGGCGAGGCCAGCCAGAGGTGGTATTTGCTGGTTCTCCAAATTACTCTGCTATCGGTACGCCAGGACTGGTCCAAACCAGCTGAATACCACCTCTGCATGTGATCACCATTTGTAACCTTCCCAGCTGGCTTCCAATGAGCAAAGTCAATGAGGGCGGCCAGACTTGCTTAAGGAATTAACAACTGTAGTGATTCATTTAACAGCCATGGCAAAATTGGGCACGATTCACTGAACAACTGTCTAGCTTAACAACAGGCCTTGTACCCAATGGTGTTCATAAGTTGAGAACTATCGGTACACCCGGTATAGATGTGTGAATTTCAAGGCATTTCCCATGCTCTGAGAAGATATCCCAGGTAATTTATTCAGTCATACATACATATGTAAATTTCTAGGCCAGCCAACTCCAAACAAGTTTAGGCAGCTTATAACTTACAAAGAAAATACCAAAGGAATCATGAATGGCCACCAACAACATATAACTGAAATAGAACAAAACAAAATCCCAGATCCCATCTAACCTCTCTAATGCTTGGAACAATATAAATATTTTCTAAAAAAAATATTTTAATATTTAATAATTTTAATATTAAACTTTAATGGCTTCCTGAACTTCAGGGTTGGAGCCATCCGGATGTCTGGAGCTGATTTTACACCCAGTAGTGGGATTCAACCAGTTTAACAACCGGTTCGGTGAGCGCTCAATTTGCATTTGAAAACCACCTATTTTCAGCTCTAAACCTCAATTTCTACTGCAGCCCTGGCAGTGGTGGGATTCAAAAGTTCCCACCACCAGTTCTGTGGGTGTGGCTTGGTGGGCGTGGCTGCATTGGTGGTGGTGCGACTTGTGCGACTTGCCTGTGCGCATCAAATGCGTGCTTTGTGCATGCGTTAAAACAGTAAAAACTAAGTTACTGCGCCTCTCAGCTGTTTAGCACAGCAATCTGCTCTGCCATGCCAAACAGCTGGGAGGTTAAAAAGGACCTAGGAGTAGGGGTGGGTGGGTGGGTGGGCCCAACTGCAGAGCATTGGAGAGATTCGGAGCGAACCGGTTCTCTGCCAGCTGATCTTCAGCACTACCAGTACACCAGAACCATGCCGAACCAGTAGAATATCACCACTGAACCCCAGTGACTAAAACAGCTGATTTGCCCAGCAATCAGACTAGGGTGGAGCCAACTGATCGCTGGAGCTACCAGTTCATTCGAACCAGTCTGAACCGGCTGAATCCCACCCGTTTACATCCAAAACACAACAGATTCTCAACGCTTTTATTCTACAATTCTTTATTTCAATTCTTTATTTCAGATGAGTACAATTCTAAAAACCTGCGAGTAAATAAAAATAATTATCTTGGCTGTTTTTTTTTTTTTAAAGGAATTCGCTGTTCGCACTTATCCAGATGAAAACCTTCTAGTTCAAAGGGTGAAAGTTTTCTAGCTCCAACGGAGCTGTGGTGAACCTACTGAAAACTGTTCTTTTATAGTTAACTGGAGCTCCTATTGTCACTTGTCTAGGTCTTGACGACTGCCTACAGCAATACATTAAAAACTTTGAGAGAGAAAAGATCAGTGGGGAGCAGTTGTTGCACATCACTCATCAGGAGCTGGAAGAATTGGGAGTCACTCGGATTGGCCATCAAGAGCTGATTCTAGAAGCGGTTGATCTTCTCTGTGCATTGGTAAGTGGATCCCTTTGTTAGATCTTTGCTCTGATCTGATCTTTGCAACTTTATCCCAAAAGGGGAGGGAAGGTTGCATTTACTGGACAGGGAAAGGGGCACAATTCTATAAAATATTCATGAAGGAAGGCAAATATATGTGCCCCAGGATAATGTTGCAGGATCCAATCTGGGCTGCTTATGAGACCAGAGGTTGAACATGGAGATAAATATGAAACCAGAACTTTTCCTCTTGGGTCTAATGGAAAAAGAATTGGAGAAAAAGTTAGGAGCTTTGTTACTATATATGTTGACAGCAGCAAGACTGCAGTATGCGCAAAAATGGAATGACACTTTGATGCCTACCATGGAAGAATACCATGATGGAATTGGCTGAAATGGCAAAATTGACTAGTCTGCTCAAAGAAAAAGACATAAGTACTTTCGTTTCCACATGGAAACCGCTTCTGAATTTTGTGCTTGAGGTGGAAAAGAATGAAATTTTCATTCTGGGTTTTACTGATAGACTTGTGTATAAATGACTGGTTCATACTATTTTGATAAAACAAAAAGTTGTGATTTGTTGATAATACCTTATTCTACTGTAACAGAGAGAGTCGGAAGTCAGTGCCTTTTTTTCTTTCCCTATCCTTCCTCATTTTTCTTGGCCTTTTGCCCTTCCCTCTCCCTCTCCCTGTCCTCTTATTTGCTTTTGTATTTTGTATTTTACAATACTTTATAACCAGAAAGGGACGCGGTGGCTCAGTGGCTAAGAAGCTGAGCTTGCCAGTGGTTCGAATCCCTAGCGCCGCGTAACGGAGTGAGCTCCATTTACTGGTCCCAGCTTCTGCCAACCTAGCAGTTTGAAAGGATGTAAAAATGCAAGTAGAAAAATAGGGAAGGTAACAGCGTGCACCTTCAGTGTTTAGTCATGCGGGCCACATGACCATGGAGACATCTTCGGACACTGCTGGCTTTTCAGCTTTGTAATGAAGATGAGCACCGCCCGCTAGAGCCAGAAATGATTAGCATGTACGTATGAGGGGAATCTTTACCTTTATAACCCAAAACAAACATATTTAAAAAGGAAAAAACAAACAAACAAACAAAAAAAGACCAGAGGTTTAGTACTGGAGCCCATCAACAAGGAACTTCGATCTTACGAGAATGAGTCATTGGTCATTCTGGCGAGAGAGAAGTTCTCTGAGAATGGGCTTCAGCATGAATCCCAAAGCTTGGAAGATTAAACCTCTGGTTCTGGTGACCGACCCAGACTGGATCCTGCATAAAGATTCATATATGGGAGAATGGTTTATGACCTCTTTACCAACCACAGCTACCTCAAAGCTCACTGCCACATATTCACAGAATAAGAATGGAAAGGAAGATAGATGGAAAGATGGACCGTTGATAGTTTATGGTCAACCACCAGTTTACATCTAAAATGGGACACAAAGACAAGACTATAAACTTCTACAGAGATATTTTACGGCCCAGTAAGTGGCAAATGATGCTCAGAGAAGCATAAAACCTAGCAACTCTCCAGGTTACATCAAGATGGAGATCATCTAATAGATCATACAGATAGCTGCCAGGCACTCTGGCTGGAGCTCTCTGAAGAATAGGATAAATTCTTCACCCACCGATATTGATAAAAGGCACCATAAAACTTTATTTGACTCAAAGGGTTCCTCCCACCAGAAGACAGAGGTCACAAAGGATAAAGCCATTGCAGTTTTCCCACTAGCATTGCAGAGGGCGGGACATCAAGTCTTGTGAGAACATTTTTATTTAAACCATTTGTACATGTATCGATCGCTACTTGTTCTGTTGAACTGTGTATGTGTGTGTTTTTAATTGATTTTCTTGACATTTTATGTGCCTTTGGGTAAATGTGTTTTCTCTTAAACGCTCTTCTGGGGTACTTTGCATGTTGTTGCTATTTAGTATATTTTAGTATTTAGCATTTCTGGGATTGATAAGGATTGCCTCAAACTTCTGTAGCCCGTAGGTGGAAAGGCGGGGTATTTTCAGGCCCCCCGAGATCCAAGAAAGATACATAGGATATCTCTGAGTAGTCCTTTTATTGTTCCTCGTCTATAGACAGAAATCTTGCCAAACTAAAGCAACTATTTGCCTCTGTGAAGATCTGGGAACCACTAGGGAGAAACTGTTTTAACTTATTTCCACCCTAATCCTAACGATCAACAGCATCCTGTCATATGGAATTGCTGTCTGGTTGGGAAGCATTACTACTTCAGACAAGAAGGCTCTGTGTGTGTGTGTCAGTGGCGGAATTCAATTTTTTTTTACTACCGGTTCTGTGGGCATGGCTTGGTGGGCTTGGCAGGAGAAGATTACTGCAAAATCCCCATTCCCTCTCCACCCCACTAACCTGCTTTCCAGCTCCGTTCTCCTGTGCAGGGCAACAAAAAAAGACCCAGCTGATCAGTTGGGACTTGGGAGGCAGAGAATAGATGGGGGCTTGGTCAGTCAGAGGTGGGATTTGCTACCGGTTCTTTGAACTACTCAAAATTTCCACTACCAGTTCTCCAGAACTGGTCAGAGCCTGCTGAATACTACCTCTGGTGTGTACGTATGTAAAATATGTATATCTGTGTATGGGTATGAGTAGATAGATACTTCCTTTTGAGAGCAGGCAACAGAATTTCATGTTTCATGTGGGCCAATGTGTTCACAGTAAAAAATGACAATTTATCTTATTTTATTTTATCTTATCCTATCCTCTCTTACCTTATATCCTATATCCTATGTCTTATCTTAATCTTACATATTTTGTGGAATTACAGTATGTGTATTTTTAATTGATTTTCTTGACATTTTATGTCCCTTTGGATAATTTTTTTTAAAAAATAAATTGCTCTTCTGCTCTATTTTGTATGTTATTGCTGTTTACTATGATTTGCCTTCAGAAATTGTGGGTGCTCCCACATTGGAGGCTTTTAAGAAGAGATTGGACAACCATTTTTCTAAAAGGGTATAGGGTTTCCTATTTGAGCAGGGGGGTGGACTAGAAGACCTCCAAGGTCCCTTCCCTCTCTGTTATTCTGTCATTCTGTTATATTTATTTGTGTGATTGATCAGCGTTGCCTCCAATTTCAGGCTGGAAAAATGAGGTATTGTCAAGACCCCAAGAACCAAGGAAGACCCATTGTGTTACTTCAGACTAGTTCCTTTATCGTTCCTCACCTACAGACAGAAATCTTGCCAAAGTAAAGCAACCATTTGCATCCCTATAGATATACTCTGTGAACTGCTAGGGGGGAGCTGTTTTAACTCTTTTCTTTTCAACCAAACTGTCTAAACCTTTGCCTTCCGGAATGCAACCCACCCCCCTTCAAGGGGAATCCAGACTACATTCCACCACAGGTATACCTGTAACAAATAAGTTAAGCTCTCCCCTCAAAAGTGAACATATCCATTGGGCAGCTAACTTAAAATACTGCAGCTAGGAAGGCAAACGGATCACAACTGAAACTTTGTGCTTTCATGAAACAGAAAAACGCATTGTTATCAAAGATAGCACTATCCATTTTCCTTCTTGACAACTTCACCATTTGTTCTTTCAAATAAGAGCTAGGTTGTGGGAGATTACGGTACACCATGATTACGGTACAATTTCTTTCCTATTCTCAGTGAGGCACTCATACCTCTTAGGTGTTCACACCTTGACGTGAAATAACTCTTCATTATATTCTTATAAAATTGGCATATTTTGTCAGATGTGAAACCTCTGTACAGCGTGGTCTTTGTTTTCTCTTTGGTCTGTGCTGAATAATGCTGGCTTTCTGTCAGCAAAAAATATGTGCTTCAGGTTTTGTCAAAAAGAGCATAACCCAGTCAGGTTCTTTTGAAGAGATCTTCTCCCTCCTTGCAGAGCTATTTCCAAAGACTTGAAATTCTCACAAAAGCATCTTTTGCTTGTAAATGTGAAAAGGCTGCCCTTCAAAGACTCTTTGGCTCTCTTCTGGCTCGAGCTTTTCTTCAGAAGAGGTGTTATTATGTACGTGTGTGTTGGTATGTGTCAACTAAAAAGATCTTTAGAAAATTTTCCAGTTTAGGAAAGATTTTGCACAATATGTCAGGCAATGTAGACATTTTACAGCACAACATGAGCCAGCTGCACAGACAGCAGCTCTTAAAACTAATTGTATGGATACGAATAGATGTTACATTTTGCATTCTTTGTTAGCCTCGTTTTATTCTTTTGTTTGTTGGTTGGTCTGCCTGCTTGGAAAAGGGGATCAAAAAATTACTGAAAAGTGATAAAGAGTTTTCTCCTTTTAGTCTTTTTATACCGTAAGTCCTACCGTAACTCCTGGGAAGAAAAACGCATAAATTATTTGCGGGTTAAAGCTCACAAGATGTAAACGGTTTGCAAAAAGAATAATGTTTGCACTTTT
The DNA here is from genome assembly GCA_023653725.1 of Bungarus multicinctus. Taxonomy (NCBI): domain Eukaryota; kingdom Metazoa; phylum Chordata; class Lepidosauria; order Squamata; family Elapidae; genus Bungarus; species Bungarus multicinctus. Next base: position 11,172,109 of record CM042841.1, read on the forward strand.
TAAAGGAGAAATATCAGTGAATTAAATTAGGACAGTTGGGGACATGTGACACCTCAGGGAGCATTAAATTCTTTTATTAGCCAGTATGCAATTTTAGGATATATGAATTTGATTAGTTCATACTGTACCAATAATGGAGAATATTTGCAGCTCAGGGTGGACATCAGGGATCCTTGGTGCTCTCTGAGCTAGCTTGTTTTCTTGCAGATGATTCATTATCCAACTAGGTAACATCTGACTAGCACTGATGGTTTTATCTAGTTTGGGTAGTGAAACATCTGCAAGAAAACAAACAAGCTCAGAGAGCAGTAAGGATCCCTTAGTTCATACTGTTAATGCTGTTACTTAATCTACTTACCTGTTATGTTGCCTAGGAAAAAGGTAGGTTGGAAGAGTTTGTCAATGGAGATTCTCAATCATCCAGTTCACAGTCATCCCAAAGGTTATTTTTCAAAAGGCCACTGGACTTTGTTTTTCCTTCAAGACGTTTTGCTGAAGAGCTGAAGAAGCTTCTTGGATGAGAAGTGAAACATCTTCAAGAAAAAAACAAAGTCCAGTGGCCTTTTGAAAAAGCACCTTTTGGGATGTTGGGTTTGTTAACCAAACGTTAAACCGAGTGAGTTCATCTGCTTGAGGAAACAAGTGCTAGGGGAAAAGGTAGGATTGAGACAATAACTCCGTTCAGATATGGGACATAAGCCATGAAGTACAGTAATCTTCGACTTATAACCACAATTGAGCCAAAACTTCTGTTGCTAAGCAAGACAGTAGTTAAGTGAGGTGTATCCTCATTTTGCGGCCTTTCTTGCCACAGTTATTAAGAGAATCACTGTAGTTGTTAAGTTAGTAGCATGGTTGTTAAGGGAATCTGGCTTCCCCATGGAATTTGCTTGTCAAAAGGTCACAAAAAGGGATCACGTGATCCCAGGGCACTGCAACTGTCATAAATATGAGCCAGTGCCAAGATTCCAAATTTTGATCCTCTGACCATGGTGATGTTGCAATGGCTATAAAAATAAAAAAATGCCATCAGTGTTGTGGCCTGCCAGTGGCCAGCATAGCTGGTGGCAGACTCGGACAGTAAGGAGGTTGGGGAAGAACAGGGGCCTGTCCTGGAGTCTGGGGAAGGCTTGGATGAGTGCTCTGCATCGGAGGCAGAGATGGGGCCACAGCCGCCGACAGTTATCAGCTGCCTTTGGAGTTGGAGATCAGTGGGGCAGAAGAACAGCTGGAGCCTGTTCCCAGTGTGTGCATGCACAGAGCTGCTAGGAGAAGGGAATAGCTGAGGAACAAGAATCAACTTGGGATTAAAGCCACAGGTGGACGATGAATGGCCCCTCCTATAGGGAATAAAGAGGAGCAAAAAGGGAGTGGTGTTTGCAGGAGACAATTAGTTCAATTCATTAGGTTGAAAATCTGTTCCTGACTTTGGTGAAACAGGCTTCAGCTCAACCCGGCCAAAACCGAATGGCTGTGTTTTCTGGCACCCGATACAGCCAGCTAACTCCATTGCTGGCTGTGGGGGAGGAAATTCTTGCCCCCACGGAGAGGGCGTGCAATCTGGGTGTCCTCCTGGACCTACGGCTGTCGTTAGAAGATCATATAGCGGCCATCGCCAAGGGGGCTTTTTGTCAGGTCCGTAGGATCTATCAGTTGCGGCCCTTTCTGGATCGGGATGCACTTCTCATGGTCACATCTGCCCTCATCATCTCCTGCCTAGATTATTGCAATGCTCTCTACATGGGGTTCCTTTTGAAGAGCATCCGGAGGCTCCAGCTGGTGCAGAATGTGGCTGCGCAGGTGATCTTGGGGGCTGCTCGGAGCTCCCATATTACACCACTCCTGCGCGAGCTGCATTGGCTCCCGGTGGTCTTCCGGGTGCGATTCAAGGTGTTAGTGGTCATCTTTAAAGCGCTTCATGGCTTGAGACCTGGGTACTTATGGGACCACCTACTGCCACCATCGGCCTCCTGTCGGCCAGTGCGCTCCCATAGGGCGGGCCTCCTCGGGGTGCTGTCGGCTAGATGATGCCAGCTGGCAGCCCCAAGGGTGCGGGCCTTCTCTGTGGGAGCACCCTCCCTCTGGAACAAACTGCCCCCAGAGATGAGGACTACCCCTGACCTATTAACCTTCCGGCGTGCGCTGAAGACCCACTTATTCCATCAAGCCGGTCTGGCCTAGAGTTACTTATTAGGGCTTTTAATTGATTTTAAATAGTTTTTAGCTTTCAATCTCTTTGATTGTTTTATTCTCCAGCCATTTATTTAATCTTTTTAATTCTATTTTAAATATTGTATTTATAACTGGGTTTTTATTCGGCTGTACACCACTCCGAGTCGCATTGGGAGAGGGGGGCGGTATATAAAATTGATAAATAAATAAATAAATAAATAAATAAATAAATAAATCATACTAGGAAACAGTCAATATAAATCATAAGGATACAAGGGACAAAGTTACAGTCCTACAATCACAAGTGGGAGGGGATGGGTGATAAGGAGTGATGAAAAGATTAGCAGTAATAGTAGTGCAGACTTTGTAATAGTTGAACAGTGTTGAGGGAATTATTTGTTTAGCAGAATGATGGCTTTCGGGAAAAAACTGTTCTTGTGTCTAGTTGTTCTGGTGTGCAGGGCTCTATAGCGTCGTTTTCAAGGAAAGAGTTGAAACAGTTTATGTCCGGGATGTGAGGGGTCTGTAAATATTTTCACAGCCCTATTTTTGACTCGTGCAGTACACAAGTCCTTGATTGAAGGCAGATGGGTAGTAATTGTTTTTTCTGCAGTCCTGATTATCCTCTGAAGTCTGTGTCTGTCCTGTTGGGTTGCAGAACCAAACCAGACAGTTATAGAGGTGCAGATGATAGACTCAATAATTCCTCTATAGAACTGGATCAGCAGCTCCGTGGGCAGTTTGAGCTTTCTGACTTGGTGCAGAAAGAACATTCTTTGTTGTGCTTTTTTGATGATGTTAGGTGTCCATTTTAGGTCATGTGACATAGTAGAACCTAGAAATTTGAAGGTCTCTACTGTTGATACTGTGTTGTCTAGTATTGTAAGAGGTGGTAGTATGGGAGGGTTTCTTCTAAAGTCTACCACCATTTCTATGGTTTGGGTGTGTTCAGTTTCAGATTGTTCCGGTTACACCATGAGGCAAGTTGTATAACAAAGAAATCTAATCTAGAATTAAGGAGAAATTTCCTACCAGTGAGAACAATTGAGCACTGAAAAGGCTTGCCTGCCTGTAGAACTTGTGGGAGCTCCATCTCTGGAGGTTTTTAAGATGAGATTGGACAGTCATTTGTCCAAAATTGTATAGGTTCTAAAACTGTATAGGTTCTGGACTAGAAGACTTGCAAGGTTATACCTAACTCTCTTATTCTCGAATTCTCTTTGTTTTAACCAAGAAAGCAACCACCCCAGGGCCTGTCTCCATAATAGATGCAGTTTGCAGAACCGCATACAGTCAATCTCACTTTTTCCCTTGCTGGTTGATGAGGACGTTGGTCGATAGTCCCCTGCTGCCAATGCTGGCAGGAAATCAAATGGTCGGATCACTTATCTTTAGCTGATCTCTTGGCTGTCATTTCTGGGCAGTGGATGCTGCAACGTTCCTGTGAAAAATGGTCATAAGTCACGTTTTTCACTTCCATTGTAATTTTGAATGTGACATAGTAGAACCTAGAAATTTGAAGCTCTCTACTGTTGATACTGTGTTGTCTAGTATTGTAAGAGGTGGTAGGATGGGAGGGGTTCTTCTAAAGTCTACCACCATTTCTACGGTTTTGAGTGTGTTCAGTTCCAGACTGTTCCGGTTACACCACGAGGCAAGTTGTATAACCTCCTGTCTGTATGCAGATTCATCGTTGTTTCAAATGAGACCAATCACTGTTGTGATTTAAGACAAGGTGGCATTGTGTGCAAACCCAGCCAAGATTGAAGAACTCCAGCTGGCTACAAAGTCAGAATCCAATCACTTTGGCCACATCCCCAGGACATTTTAATCCTCCTGTGTTATTTTTTTTTTATGGATCCCTGAAGCATCTTTGAAACTTCAGAATCTGCCATCCTGTCTCTGTGAGGTATGCTGAAATTCCAAAATGCCATCAGAGTAAATTTGAGATTCCACTTGTGGTAACAGCATCATCTATTTCCCTGTTCTTCCTCTCCCCATGTGTATTTATGAGCCAAAAGAACAATTTGGCAGATTCTTTTCAAACAATTGCTCTTTCCAGATGACATTGACCTTGTAGCTCACGCTGAGGTTGAGAGTACTCTAGGCAGGAGTTAATGATATCTCATTTGCTTCTCTCGTTTTAAACCCTGACAATTAGCATTTTAGGGGCTAGCCCTCTATCATGGCCTGCCTCAAACCTTCTGGTGAACCGGATGCGAGCTTTACCAGACAGCTAGACTGTAAACTCATTTCTTTGGGGCATACTGGAAGACAATGTACAGCCTTTGTTTTACATCATCTCAAGAACTTGACTTTAGTTATTGATCTGCAATGTGCTGTGCTTGTAAAGGTATCATAAACAGCACTATCACTGGAGTTCTCATTCATGCCATCATTAACATTATTAATTGCCACTAATATGTACTGGTATGAGAACTGTTGTGGAATCAGACAGTGTCAGCTGGTGCTCCATTCAAAAACCAAGAAAGAAATACTTAGTCTCTATTAATTAGAGAAAAGATACCTTTTACTGGAAATCAAGTGGTAGCAACAAAGGAATTCTGAATCTGAGAAAATAAGCGCATAAATCACATATACAAAGTAATGGCAACATTCCCACCCACAATAGTTTAAACTGTCCATCCAATAAAAAGTTGTATATAACGTCATGTGGGCATCTCCAGGTAAAGATGAGGCCTCTGACTGTTGACCTTGACATATTTTGATAAAGAACAGCGCTTGCCGCACAGCATAGGAAAGAAACATAAGCAAGAAACTCCCCCTCCCCAACTTATACAGTTCTTTTTTGTAAAACCCCCAGCTCACTTCCTGTAACTATGTCCCCCCTCCTCCCCCTGTTACTTATGACAGCTGAAAGATGCAAAGCAAAGAAATCTTGAAGGCTGACAGACAGTAGGAAAGAACAGGGGCCAGTCCGGGAGTCTGGGGAAGACTTGGACAGGGGTCCTGTATCTGATACAGAGATGGGGCCAGGACCATCTGGGATTGGGGTGTTGCCTCAGGAGCCTTTGGCATCTGGCAGCAGTGAGGCAGAGGAACAAGGGGAGCCTGTTCCCAGTGCACGTATGTGCAGAGCTGCCAGAAGGCAAGAGCAGCTAAGACAAAAGGGGCGACTTGGGAGTAAGGCTGGGAGGTAATTGCCCCTCCCCTAAGATATAAAGGAGGTGCAAAGGTAGAGGAACCTTTGCAGGTTCGGGTTAAATCTTGAAGCTCTGTGTGGATTTTGTACTTTGGTTGGTTTTTTATAAATCATTTGGGACTTTAGTTGTTGGCAACAATTCAAAGGAGAGAAAGGCGGGTGCTTATCTCAGGAGATTATTTGGGACTCATTACAGGCTGGGAATGAACATAATTCCCAGCATTGAAATAAAACAAGAGTTGTTTGGATTAAGCATGTGTTTAATGATGGTCTCAGGAACCCTTGGTCAGAACAAGAACAAGGTAATGTCATATGCTGTAAAGGATACCCCAGACTAGGATAGGGCACATGCTCTACCAAGTGTAAGGCCACATTTGATTCAGATTGATATTAATGGAGTTGGAAAGGACCTTGTAGGTCATCTAGTCCAACCTCCCCACCCAAGCGGGTGACCATACACCATTTCTGACAGATGGCAGTCCAGTCTCTTCTTGAAAGCTTCCAGTGATGAAGCTCCCACAACTTCTGGAAGCAAGTCAGTCCACTGATTAATTGTTCTAACTGTCAGGAAATTGTCCCACAAACTAACTTATTGCATCCAGTTTTGGTTTCCACAATATAAAAAAGATGTTGAGACTCTAGAAAGAATGCAGAGAAGAGCAACAAAGATGATTAGGGGACTAGAGGCTAAAACATATGAAGAACGGTTGCAGGAACTGGGTATGTCTAGTTTAATGAAAAGGATTACAAGTGACATAATACCAGCCTTCCAATATTTGAGAGGCTGCCATGAAGAAGAGGGAGTCAAACTATTATTCTCCAAAGCCCCTGAAGGCAGGATAAGAAACAATGGATGGAAACTAATTGAAGAGAGAAGCAATCTAGAACTAAGGAGAAATTTATTGAGAGTTAGAACAATTAATCAGTAGAATGACTTATTCCAGAAGTGGTGGATCACTGGAGGCTTTTAAGAAAAAACTGGAGAGCCATTTGTCTGGAATGGTATAGGATCTTCTGCTTGAGCAGGGGGTTGGACTAGAAGACCTCCAAGGTCCCTTTCAGCTCCGTTATTCAGAATATCAGCTCTGACCTAAGGACCGAACAAAAAATAACGCATAGAAGATAACAAAGAAATCTAACCTAGAATTAAGGAGAAATTTCCTACCAGTGAGAACAATTAAGCACTGAAAAGGCTTGCCTGCCTGTAGAACTTGTGGGAGCTCCATCTCTGGAGGTTTTTAAGATGAGATTGGACAGTCATTTGTCCAAAATGTGCTGTTACCACAAGTGGAATCTCAAATTTACTCTGATGGCATTTTGGAATTTCAGCATATCACACAGAGACAGGATGGCAGATTCTGAAGTTTCAAAGATTCTTCAGGGATCCATAAAAAAATAACATAGGAGGATTAAAATGTCCTGGGGATGTGTCCCGAACAAAAAATAACAGATAGAAGAAATCTAACCTAGAATTAAGGAGAAATTTCCTACCAGTGAGAACAATTAAGCACTGAAAAGGCTTGCCTACCTGCAGAACTTGTGGGAGCTCCATCTCTGGAGGTTTTTAAGATGAGATTGGACAGTCATTTGTCCAAAATTGTATAGGTTCTAAAACTGTATAGGTTCTGGACTAGAAGACTTGCAAAGTTATACCCAACTCTCTTATTCTCGAATTCTCTTTGTTTTAACCAAGAAAGCAACCACCCCAGGGCCTGTCTCCATAATAGATGCAGTTTGCAGAACCGCATACAGTCAATCTCACTTTTTCCCTTGCTGGTTGATGAGGACGTTGGTCGATAGTCCCCTGCTGCCAATGCTGGCAGGAAATCAAATGGTCGGATCACTTATCTTTAGCTGATCTCTTGGCTGTCATTTCTGGGCAGTGGATGCTGCAACGTTCCTGTGAAAAATGGTCATAAGTCACGTTTTTCACTTCCATTGTAATTTTGAATGGTCACTAAAATGAACAAATAGTTAAGTCGAGAACTGCCTGTACTTTTATATATATATACATACATACATACATACATACATACATACACACATACATACATACATACATACACACACATACAGGTCTTGGCGTGTTCGAGTCTTTTCCCATGTAGGATTGAGATTATCTTGGCGATGTTTTGACAAGGTCCCACTCGCCATCTTCAGGCTGGTGCTTTGGCTTCGTGCTTGTGTGAGCAAAGCATGATTGGAGCTGCCATCTCTCTATAAATACTGGTGGGGAGGTTGGTTGTGTTGTCATTTCTTGATTGGTTGATGGAGTTGATGTTTGCAGATCGGCTGGCTTTTTCGTAAGAACATGTGTGGCGGAGGTATTGGCTGTGTGTCACCAAGATACTCTCGATCTTACACGGGAAAAGACCCGAACATGCCAAGACCTGCATACTTGTACCCGTGAAAATCTATGAAAACAAATATATATATTCAATATGTACAATCGCAGCGTATAATGAAATTTCTCTCCAAACCAAAACCCCCGAAGTATATTATGCAGGTTTATCCCTCAAAACATGACATTGTTTTGATTTCCCAACTGAAAGTTGAGCCTCTCGTTGTCCTACGTAGGAGCTTAAAGAGATGGAAATGGGTTTTGTTTCTTTCCGATACAGAATTTGCAGCTTTGGGATGTTAAGCAGAAATGTGAACATTACCGGGGTGGGCTTCAAAAATTTTAGTAAAGGGTTCTCTGCCTGGTTGCTAGGTGGGCATGGCCATGGTGGGTGTGGTCTAGCCGATCTCCTGCACCATGATGGGGAGGGGTGTTTTTGCCCTTCCCGGGCTCCGGAGACTTGCCTCAAGCATCCGGGAGGGTGAAAACAACCTCCCCATGCTCCGGAGGCTATTGGAAACCAGAAACAGGTCCATTTCTGGCCTTCCCGAAATTCTGGGAGGCCCATTTTTCACCCTCCCTGAGCTTCCACATCAGAGGTGGTACTCAACCGGTTCTCACCTACTCGGGCGAACCGGTAGCAGTTATTTGGCGTGGGTCACCGAACCGGTGGCAACCCCTGGCTGGCCACGCCCCCAACCCGGTTGCCCAGTTGCACACTTGCGATCGCTCTCCTAGCTTTCCGTTCTTCACGTCCTCTTTCTCCCTGGGGGAAAGGAAGAAAGGCTTGGATGTTGTCAGTATTGCTTTCCCCGTGTGAGTTAAAGTGCTGGAGTGGGAAGGAGTGTGGTCTGACAGAGGGGGTGGGGGTGAATCGAGCCTTGGAGCACTTTTGCAATGTAAAAGAAATGCATTTTGGAAGCAGCAGGCAGGTCCTTTAAAAACTTCTCCAAGGATTCCCCATGGACTTGCAGCTATCCCCATACATATATATACATATATACATATATATATACATATATATATATATATATATATATATATATATATATATATATATATATATATATATATATATATATATATATATATATATATATATATATATATATATATATGTATATCCCCATACTTGCAGCTATCGCTTTCCCCTTGTGAGTTAAAGTGCTGGAGTGAGAAGGAGTGCGGTCTGACAGAGGGGGTGGGGGAATCCACTCCAGCCTTGGAGAAATTTAAAGGAGCTGCTTCCAAAATGCTTGTCTGCTAAGTGCTGTGCGTGTGTATGTGTGTGTGTGTGTATGAGAGAGAGAGGGAGGAAGGAAGGAAGGAAGGAAAGAAAGAAAGAAAGAAAGAAAGAAAGAAAGAAAGAAAGAAAGAAAGAAAGAAAGAAAGAAAGAAAGAAAGAAAGAAAGAAAGAAAGAAAGAAAGAAAGAAAGAAAGAAAGAAAGAATAGGAAGAGAGAGAGAGAGAGATAAAACTCTGCTATTATTTTTAATTGTTCCATTATTTATCATGTGTTAATATTTTAAACTGTCCCTACACCTAGAGTGATTTTTCTGCCTTTCTTTTGCCCAGGGCTATCACGTATTTTTCAGTGTTTACATGCATTCAATGTCATAGTCCAGAGCATAAAATACACATGTGTTTAACAAGAGTTGAAAAGGGACCTTGGAGGTCTTCTAGTCCAACCCTCAGCTCAGGCAAGAAAACTGGGGATGCCAAACTCTGAGTAGAAATCCTGGGAAAGGTGTCAGAATAATACTTAAAAGGGTCCTTGGGGTGAACCCTATACCATTTCAGAGAAATGGCTGTCCAGTCTTTTCTTAAAAACTTCCAATGATTGAGCACCCAGAACTTCTGGAGACAGGCAGTTCCACTGGTTAATTGTTCTCATTGTCGGGAAATTTCTCCTTAGTTTTAGGTTGCTTCCCTCTGTTTAGTTTCCATCCACTGCTTCTTGTCTGCATTCTGCTTCTTTGGAAAATACATTGTCCCCCTTTCTTTGTGGCAGCTCCTTAAAAGCCTGTTGCCTATCACACTCTTGAGTAAAGCATGTGAGCCATTTCCTCCTTTCAGTGGTCCATGAAAGTACATCTATAGTATGCAGATAATAAAGTCAAAAAAGGTGAACAACATTTTTACAGAACTATGGATAAGTTGAGGCTGGGTGACAAGGAATGGCTGGGAGGGGAGGGGCCAGGTGAGGCACCCCTTGATGTGAGTGACATTGAGTTGGCTACACCCACCCAGTCACATGACCACCAAGCCATGCCCACCCAGTCACATGACCACCAAGCCACGCCCATCAAATAAGCCATGCCCACAGAACAGGTAGTAAAAATTTTTGAATTCCATCACTGCTCCACATGCACTCTGCACTTACCTGCATCCAAAACGGGCCGCGTGGGAATTCCTGGGAGGGGTGGAGCGGTGTGGTCAGGGCCAGCCAGGAGTGGGATTTGGGTGTTCCCCGAACTGTGCAGAATCTTATCTAGAGGGTCTCCCGAGCCCCTGCAAAACCCCAGAAGCCCATCCCTGAACATTATGTTTCCAACTTCCTTAGTATCTGTTTCCCATTCCCCCCTACCCCATATTTTTTAAATGTATTATTAAAGCCCAGGAGAGCCATGCTTTATAATCGCAAAGGACTCATTTTCTAATGCAGTGCTCCATTCCAAAGAGGCTGGGAATTAATTATTAAAGCAATCTTGTTTGCCAAATCGGGAGGTATCGCCTCCTTCCTTTAACAAACTCTTAGCGGGACCTTTTTTTCCCTTTGTGTTGACATGCATGCCTGGTTTTGACTCCGATTGCTAAAGGATACAAACTGCAAGCATTGACAAGTTCTCAGTGGTTTAATTATCATAATTTAAATTATGCATATAGCATTGTCTACATAAATGGCTCTTTAAAATTAAGAAGTGAGTGGTAAGGAAAAAGGGAATTTTCTTTCTCGGGAAATTTTCAGCAGGTTTTTTTTTTTTCCTCTATAAGAAGGGGGTTGGCTGGATCCATTCATTTCCATTTCTTAAGAGCATTTGGTTCTGACCAAGGCTTCCTGAGACCGTAATTAAGCACATGCTTAGTCCAAACAACTCTCTTTTTATTTCAATGTTGGGAATTATGTTCATTCCCAGCCTGTGATGAGTCCCAAATATTCCCTTGAGATAAGCACCCACCTTTATCTCCTTTGAATTGCTGCCAACTACAGTGCCAAATTAACTGTAAAAAGCCAAATTAAGTACGAAGTCCACACAGAGCCTTCAAGGTTTAATCCGAACAGAGTGAATGATGTTGCTTCCTGCAAAGGTTCCAGTCCCTTTGGGAGGGGCAATCGCCTCCAAGCCTTACTCCCAAGTCATCCCTTTTGTCTTAACTGTTCTTGCCTTCTAGCAGTTCTGCGCACAAGCGTACTGGGAACAGGCTCCCCTTTTTCCTCTGCCTCGCTGCTGCCAGACTCTGGAGGCTCTGGAATCAGCACATAATTCCCAGATGGCTCTGGCCCCATCTCTGTATTGGACACTGGACCATTGTCTGAGTAATCTCCAGACTCCCGGACTGGCCGGTGGATCACAACACATTCTACCCTATTCTGCCACACTGTGTTTTGTGTATGCGTGTGCCATGCTGCTTTAAAAATATTTTCCCCAATTTTAATATATGCATAAAAAATAAAAGAACCCAACTGCCATATAGAGAGCAAAATGCCTATGGCGATTCTCAGTCATCCAGGTCATGGTTATTCAAAAAGCAACTGGACTTTCTGTCAACTCATAAAGCATTCCTGGCTTGCTCTCAAGTTGCCTTAAAAAGGAGGGGGCGAGATCTGATGGAGCAGTTCGTTGCTATGATCAGAAGCACATTCCATGCATACTTGTCTCCAGATTGTGTCTCAAGTTACCAAGCCCAGCCAGAGAGGCATGTTTGCCACAGCTCCCAAAAGTGCTTTGTTGGAAAATATGATTTATGACACACCTTAGGAGGAGAGGAGAAACAGGGTCATAGGTGAACAGTCAAGTATATAGGGCAGAGCCAACTGCACTTGGGAAAAGGGCCAACATGTTGCTCCTAATAAATAATTGGATTTCTTTTGAAATTTGGCTCAAGGCTCAAGAATTAATTACAACATCCATCGGAACCCTGACACTTTCTTTGTTTTTTTCTTGAAGATGTTTCACTTCTCATCCAAGAAGCTTCTTCAATTCTCAGCAGAACCGAGGAAGCTGCTTGGATGAGAAGCGACACATCTTCAAAGTAAAAGAAAGTTCAGTTGCCTGTTGAAAAAAGGACCTTTGGGATAAACATGACCTGGATGACTGAGAATGTCAACAGAGAGAACTCTTACTATTTCTGATGATGCCATTCCATTTCTACCACAGCCTTTTGAATCAATAATATGGGGGTGGGTGGGTGAAATGTAATTTTTGGTTTTAAAAAAGGCTCATAGTATAATGCTCGGGTTAACCCGTTGACTGTTTTTTACATTTTTATACATCTATTATGATTAGATGTTGGGTTGATTTGCTTATTAAATGTCTCATTTGAAATATTTGTTTACATATTTTTCTCATTAAACAAGGATGAGAAAAAATATTTTTGGACCCATTATGTAAGGGAGGGGAATTTACTGGGTTTATTTTTCTTTCCAGCATCCAGCCAGACTGGATTTTTTTTTTTTTTTTTTGTATATCTAATGTTAGATTTATTTGATATTCAGGTTTTTTTTCCCTCTTTTTTATGCACAATGTTCTAACCAAGGCTTCCTGAGACCGTAATTAAGCACATGCTTAGTTAAAACAACTCTTGTTTTATTTCAGTGCTGGGAATTATGTTCATTCCCAGCCTGTAATGAGTCCCAAACAGTCCCTCAAGATAAGCACCCACCTTTTTGTCCTTTGAAGTGCTGCCAATAACTAAAGTGCCAAATGAATTATAAGAAAACAACCAAAGTACGAAGTCCACACAGAGCTTCAAGGATTAATCTGAACAGAGCGAACAATTTTCTCTATCTTTGCACCACCTTTATACCATAGGGGAAGGGCAATCACCTCCCAGCCTTACTCCCGAGTTGCCCTTTTAGTCTTAGCTGCTCTTGCCTTCTGGCAGCTCTGCACAAACATGCACTGGGAACAGGCTCCCTTGGTTCCTCTTCCTCACTGCTGCCAGACTCTAAAAGCTCCAAAGGCAGCACCCTACTCCCAGATGGTCCTGGCCCCATCTCTGCATTGGATGCAGGACCCTCGTCCAAGTCCTCCCCAAACTCCTGGACTGGTCCCTGTTCTTCCCCACTGTCCGATTCCGCTGCCGATTCTGCTTTGCACTTCAGTTGTTTTTTTCTGCACAGGCTGTCGGCGAACCACAACACACAATTTTTTTTGTTCTTGTTGGATGTAATGTTTTTCTCCTGTTTTCTGTGTTTTGCATTACTGCCATGTGCCATATACACTCCGTAGATGTTCGCCTGAGGAATCCCTTTGAATTCAATTGGGCTTACCTCTGAGTAAACAGGCTTATGGCATCCCGATTTGTAGACTTAGCTGTCCATTTTTTTCTGAATTGAATTTTGAAGTGGATGAAATTCTGGCATGATTAAATCTAATGTAATCTTCGGTACTTCATCATAGCGCTGTTTATTGGCTGACATGAAGCTTGATTACTGTCCACTGGTGCATGTCCTAATTAATTTAGTGAGTCCACAATGCCAGATGTGTCCTGACTCATCTTCAACCTGGAGTTACAATATCTGTGAGGGTTAGTTATCTTTTATTCTTTCTTAGTGGCCTTTATTTTCTGCGCGCAGAAGGAGATAGACACTACGGGAGCAGCATACATAATTAAGATGAACCACCACAACAAATTCTTATCAACTCTCTTCCACATTCTTAAAAGATCTTCAGATGATCACATCTCTTGCCTATGATCATAGGCAACAAAATACCATTGTCCAAAATATTTTACTACTGGTTCTGTGGGTGCACGTGAGGGAAACGTTCTAAAACAGGCAATTATAAGCACAAAAACTTGCAGTTTTAAAGATGGAAGAGGGAGGGCTTTATGCCCCAATGGCATATAAAATGATAGAACCATCTTCTAGGAGAAGGGAAACTCTGATTTCAAACCTCCACTGCCTTGTGACTATATCTATTATTGGAAAAGGCTTCAGGAGTCAACCTTGAGGCAAAAATCTGCAGCCGAGGTCCCGGAAGCAGTTCGTGTATTGGGCTTATAATCCTGCAAAAATATTCAAAGTGCTGAGTACAATCTGAATACACAAAAGACCACCAACAATCTCTCTAGTTGTGCAAAAGTGGAGAAGGGTTTATGGCAGTGATTTGGAGGGAGACACCACTGGGTCTTCAGAGTAGCAGGAATGGACACAGCTTGCACGACGACTGAAGGATGAATCATCTCTTTGGCTTGGATTTCACTTCTCAAAGTTGCACCTGGCAGAGTAATCACCCTGCCTTCTATTTTTCTCCTCCTTCTTCCCGTTCAGTTGGATGAGAGGCAGAACTGGCCCTTGAAATGGCTTTTGAAGGAGAAGAGAATTTGGGGGAAATACTTAAGGTTGCAATATGGTGTTTATTGAAAGAAGAAGTGGCTGTCGATCATGGATGAATGCTTTGTCTTTCATTACACATGAATGCTTCTGGATTCTTCACTTCTTCTCTTTTTTTAAAATTCCCAGGTAACATTACACCAAACTTTTCTGATGGACCTTTTCAATAAGGTTTGTATTGCTTGTGGCTAGGGATCATTTGCTCTTAAGTAATGGTTGGAGGATTTTTCTTTCCCCCTGGAACAATTGAGAGAAAACACCCACCAATTTCTTCCAATCAGTAGAGAATTTTGAAAGGCTCTTTGGTCTCATTTCTGTCCTCAAATAAGAAAACATCTCTTTCCAAATTGATAGATTTCAGAAGGTGAAAAGAATCAGCAGTGCCTTTTATTTCTGGACCGCACTTCATGCTGTTCTTTAAAGTTGTTAAAGAAAAAGATTATATTTTCATTTGAAAAGGAAATCTTTTTACACAGTAACTCCACAAGGGCAGTAGAGCAATCTCAGAGGGACAAAACACAATTCAACAAGGCCATAGATAAGCCAACAAGTTGACTAGTTGAGATGACACCTTCCCTTTTTTCCCCTGCTCCCCCTTACTCAATATGTGTATGATTTATGATCTATGACTTATCACATATTTTCTTGAATGTACACTGAGAGCATTTGCACCAAGACAAATTCCTTGTGTCCAATCACACTTGGCCAATAAAGAATTCTCTTCTCTTCTCTTCTCTTCTCTTCTCTTCTCTTCTCTTCTCTTCTCTTCTCTTCTCTTCTCTTCTCTTCTCTTCTCTTCTCTTCTCTTCTCTTCTCTTCTCTTCTCTTCTCTTCTCTTCTCTTCTCTTCCCTTCCCTTCCCTACCCTACCCTACCCTACCCTACCCTACTTTACTCTACTCTACTCTACTCTACTCTACTCTATTCCATTCTATCATCCCAATGACAAGGAAGTCCTAGGCCAAAATATTCTCCCCTGATTGCAGAGTTATGCCAAAGGAATAAGAAGAATTTGAATCCAGTGATTCCAAAACCTCTTTTAAATCATCTCACAATGCTCTTTTTCCATGTCTGGAAATCCAATATCCTGGAAGCAGAGGTGGGGGGCAATTGCTATATATCTTTCCCTCACTTTAAATGAGGACATTTACAAAATGTTGCTGTATCATACGCTAAAGGCCACCATTTCCTATTAACCTCACAGGAAGTAGACCTTATTAATTTCATTAGGCTAGACATGGATAAAGCTGCGTCTTCACATATTCCCTGGTGTTTCACCTCAATTTGTCATATCCTAGATTTGGGAATTGAAATAATTGGACAGTTGAGTTTCCTACCATCTTCTGGATGGATGTGAGCAATCAATTATATCTCATATCCTTTAAGCCTGATGAATGTTACTTTCTGAAAAGTTAATTAATTTATTTCCCTTTTGTGGGTTGGAAATGTGGGTTGTGGTATTTAGAAGGTAATCCGATGCACGTTGTGCTTTGAAGTAAGTTTCTCTAATCATCCTGGAAAAGAAGCAACTTCAATTAATTTACATGTTTAGATTAACTAAGCAGGAGTCCTAATGAACTGGGCAATAAATTCAGTATTCCAGATGTTAAGTTAAGCTGTAGGAAATGGCATTCCAACTTTGTTTGAGGAGGGAAAATGCATCTTCTAAAATAGCTCTGGATAAATCATGTGGAAACAACTTTTTTTTGGCAATAGTAAATGAAACTTAGTTTTTAAAAAATAATATTAAGCGTGTGTGTGTGTTACATATATACACAAGCCTGATGATAGCAGATGAGATTCTGCCGAAATGTCACTACAACTTTAAAAGCATAACTATATATATATAATATAATAAAACACACACACACACACACATGGTTAAGAAGCTGAGCTTGTCAGCTGGAAAGCTGACAGCCTAGGTGCCAACACCAAACTGAACTTGGCAGAAGCCATTTTCCTGGTTCAACATTGCCAACTGTATGGGAGGGAGAAGGAGATTGGAATGTATTACTAGACACAACATAGAACTTTCTCGTGAGAACCAAGGTCATCTCTTGGGTGATGGAGGAAGGAGACGAATCCCCTAGAAGCTCACCAGTTAACCTAATAGGCCAATATAATTAATGACATTGGGGAGAAGGGGTCATTGCTATACTGTAACCGTGGGAAAAAGTCAGAGTTGGCTTTCCTTCAAGTGTGTCAATATGTTTTATCCAATAAAGACATTCTTTGAGGAAGTGCTTGGCCTCAGAATTTTGATTTGCTTGGGTTTGTTAGTCAGAACCTTTACACTGGGTTTCAGACCAAGTGCCACATGATGGGGCAAGTTCCCATCTTTACCCCAGCTCCTGCCCACCTAGCTATTTGAAAGTGTGAAAATGCAAGTAAATAAATAGGTACCACTTCAGCGGGAAGATAAGAGTCAGTGGGAAGGTAACATAATAGATTGTTGAGGGCAATATGCTACCTCTGTAGCAATAGCAATAGCTCTTAGACTTATATACTGCTCCATAGTGCTTTACAGCCCTTTTTAAGCAGTTTTTACAGAGTCAGCCTATTGTCCCCAACAATCTGGGTCCTCATTTTACTGACATTGGAAGGATGGAAGGCTGAGCTAACCTTGAGCCAGTCAGGATTGAACTTCCTGTCTGTGGGCAGAGTTTGCCTGCAATACTGCACTCTAACCATTGCACCACCATGGCTTCCTTCTTGTTTTCCTTCCTTCCTTCCTTCCTTCCTTCCTTCCTTCCTTCCTTCCTTCCTTCCTTCCTTCCTTCCTTCCTTCCTTCCCTTCTCAAGCAATTGCACTTAGACTTATATACTTCTTCACAGTGCTTTACAGCCCTCTCTAAGCGGTTTACAGAATCAGCATATTATTCCCAACAATCTGGCTCCTCATTTGACCCACGTCGGAAGGATGGAAGGCTGAGTCAACCTTGAGCCTGGTGAGATTCGATTTGTCAAATTGCAGGCAGCTGGCAATCAGCAGAAGTAGCCTGCAGTACCCCACTCTAACTACTGTACTACTGAGGCTAAGCTGTAAACGGCTTAGAGAGGGCTGCAAAGCACTATGAAGCGGTATATAAGTCTAAGTGCTATTGCTATTCCACAGGTACAGACAGCATCAAATGAGTGAAAAAAGGATAAGCCATGTTTTTAAGGTTGTGTCATTGACATCCGCCTACCCCATAAGACCATTTCCTGTAAATACCAGGAAGGGCTTGCTTGGGTCTCAACAGAACAGAACACAGAAATGCAAATTGTCACTGCTTGATTTGAGTACATGAAGACACTTTATTCTAAATGACCTGGATATTGAAATGTTAACTAAGTATGGATGCAACTTGTTGTTAGCAACTTCAAGTGGTCCTTAGCTGATGCAGGATCGGGGAGACCTCTCTCCATCAGTAGCAAAGCAAAAAATTTTTAAAAATAAAAACCCTTATGGAGGAGGGCTAGGAGAAATTAAGAGTGCTTTCTGCTTATTATTCCCTTTCTACTGAGTTCCCTTTGCATAATTTAGAACAGCTCTGCCTCTTTATTAAGTTTATTCTAAGGATGGTTCAGCCTCCCCAGTGAATAGTTGATAGGCGGTTCAGGCAAAGCATTCCTTCTCGTCTGTTTTTGATGTAAGCTTGGCATCAAAGAAATTTAGTGGCTTTACATTTCATTCCTTGACGGCCATGCAAGGATTATTTCTTCAAATGTGTTTTCCTTAACATTATTCAGGCCCCAATAATTGTGGCAATGTAGCAACAAGAAAAGACAGACTACAAAGAGACCTTCTGCTTTTTAATTTGAGATAACAGAGAACAGATAATCAGAGTTGGAAGGGACCTTGTAGGTCATCTAGTCCAACTCCCTGACCAAGCAGGAGACCCTACACCATTTCTGACAAATGGCAGTCCAGTCTCTTCTTGAAAGTCTTTAGGGATGGAGCTCCCACAACTTCTGAAGGCAACTTCTGTTCCATGGGGTGATTGTTCTCACTGTCAGAAAATTTGACAGCCACGCCCACAGAACCGGTGATAAAAAAAATTGAAACCCACCACTGGAAAAGTTGGATCCTGGTTGGATTCATGCATTTGCCAATTTAACTCCAGTCCATGCTTACTATTATAGACTACATAAATTATGCATATGTCAATGTGCACATATCGGACTCCAAACCAAAGAATAATATCTAATCTGAGTTCTTTATTGTTTACACACCTATAGACAAAATCTTGCTAGACTGAGGACCCTACTATCTGCTGCTACAATGTCTTCTGGGAACTATCAGGGAGGGGCTGTCTTCACTCTCTTTCTCCCACCCATCACATCTGGGCTGAGTTGCCTCTTGCTCCTCCTGGAATAAACACCCTCCCTCTCCTAGCAATTCACCTCCTTACAATATGACATCATAATATGTGTGGACTTTAACTCCCAGAATCCCTCAGCCACATATGGACTTCAAATCCCAGAATTCTACAGTCACCATGTATCAGGCCCCAAACCAGAAACCATTCTTCCAAGCTGAGTTCCTTATTGTTTTATATCTATAGGTCAAATCTATAGATCTATAGGTCAAATCTTTCCAAATCTCCTATTTGCATCTACATACACTTTGGGAACTATCAGGGAAGGTCTGTCTCCGCCCTCTTTCTCTCATAGCTGATATCTGAACTGAGTTGCCTCTTGCTCCTCTGGACTGCACCAGCTTCCCTTCCGGGAATCCATCTCCTCACTGCATTCCATCAGAGCATATTTAAATAGTTTGGCTTCTCTTTGCTGGTTCTTCAGTTAGAAAAAACTGTTGCCAACTGAAATTCACCTTCCCCAATGTTCGTTTTGCAGTCTTCTCAGTACCAGACATAGGCCATTTCATCTGAAAGGCATTTAACCTTTGATGATTGGAAGTTGCTTTTAATTGCTTGTCTTTAGACAGATGCTTATTGTGGCTGCTTCCTTATTGTCACTGGCTCAGAGCCAGTCATTTCGAAAGCAAATCAAATTAAATGAGAGTAGTAAAAAAATGCAGATGAATTTTTTTTGCATAGGACAGAGAGAGAGAAGGAGGGAGAGGGAGAGAGAGGGAGAGAGAGAAAGAGAGAGAGAGAGAAGCGCTTAGCAAGAGAGAGAGAGATGTATATATCCATCATGGTAAAGGTTTCCCTGTCCAGTCATGTCCAATGTTACGGGGAAGTGTTCATCTCCATTTCTTAGCTGAGGGAGCCACTCAGCTAAGACACTTTCCATGGTCATGTGACACACAGAACACTGTAACCTTCCCATCAAAATTATGCCTATTTATCTACTCGCATTTGCATGCTTTCGAACTGCTGGTGGGGAGGAGCTGGAGCAAGGAACAGGATCTCAGCCCATCACGCAATGCTTGGGTCTCAAACCTGGGCTGCTGGTTTTGCAACCGACAAGCACAATGTCTTTAATCCCTGAGCCATCGCGCCCCTGTGTGCTTAAATAAGCAACAGAGAGAAAACCATGCTTAAGTCTGTTTATAGAAAAAGTGCCACATTGGACATACATGTTATATAAAGAAAAAAAACGAATCTGTGAGTCATGGTTACTAGAGATACATAGACAGGCTTCAATCCAGTTCACATTTGTGATTCAGTAGACAATTCATAAAGAGATTGGATTTTTAACTGAATCAGTTTAAAATTATCAACTAGTTCTGAGAGGCAATTCGATTTGGAGATTTGATAAGAACAGCCTCCAAACTGAATTTCTTAACCAAAACTCTCCACTTCCCTTATCGTGTTCATAATTTAAAACCTTATAAATATTAAGGAACATCTGCATAGGAAATGCCATGTTATTAAAGGGGGAAAGAAATCAATTATATATCAAATAGGATTGATATTAAATTATCATCAGTTGAATTTGATCCTCAAAATCGGGACATGATAATTTGCCCGATACCATCCTATCTCCATATTTTTTTTTTAATTTAAAGTAATTCTAGAATCCCACTCAATACCAAAGCAAATACAATGAAATATATCAAAATGATATAATAAATAAGTAAAGGGAAGCTTTGCACCAGTGGTGGGATTCAAAATTTTTTACAACCGGTTCTATGGATGTGGCTTGGTGGGTGTGGTGTAGCTTGGTGGGTGTGCTTGGTGGGCGTAGCAAGGGAAGGGTACTGTAAAATCCCCATTTCCACCCCACTTCAGGGAAAGGATACTGTAAAATCTCCATTCCCTCCCCACTCCACTAACCTGCTTTCCAGCTCCATTCTCCTGTGCAGGGCAACAAAAGAAGACCCAGCCAATCAGCTGGGACTCAGGAAGCAGAGAAGGGATGGGGGCGGGGCCAGTCAGAAGTGGCATTTGCTGGTTCTCCAAACTACTCAAAATTTCTACTACTGGTTCTCCAGAACTGGTCAGAACCTGCTGAATACCACCTCTGCCTAGAGTCATATCCTAGCTTTGCACATTATAAAAAATACTGCCATTCCCTAAATATTTGTGGTATACCATGAAAACTATCTTAATTTGAAAGGATGCCTTTTTATGTTTTGGAATGAGCGATCATGATTAATATCTTTTATTGCTGTTTTATTCACGCTGTGGGAGGCCATTCACATTAACCTCTTCATTTATAATCCAGCTCTACATCAAAGGTTCTTCAATCCTGAGAAAGATCCCTCCCCCACTCCCCCAAGGGTGGATGTACGGGAGATAAAGAGGTTTCATTTCCAGAAACAAAGACTTCAATTCTGACCATAACAGGAGTGAAAAGATAAAGTTGAGCCAAAATGGACTTCATAAATTTGTTATTGCAGTTTCTTGGTTCAGTCTGAAAATAGTTTGCCAGTGCTATTTTCTGGTTTTTTTTTTTTTTTAAGTTTCCCAATCTAATCTTGGTCATAAATTTTCCTAGTGAAACTCTATGAAAGCAAAAGTTCAAGTTTGAAGAAAACAGATAGAAAAAGCATTGGTACTTTTGACTCCTAAGAGTACCATAGATACTATATACCCAAGAAATTAAAAAAAAAACTAGAGTTTTTTAAAACCAACCTAGAATTTTCATTTGGAATACAATTGACCAAGATCATATTTCTTCTTCTTCCTCCTCCTCCTCCTCTTCCTCCTCTTCCTCTTCTCATATTCCTGCAGGTGTATGGAGGGGGGGTTGCCCTTCCCAGGCTCCGGCATAGCCATGGTGGGCATGGCCAAATAGGCCATCATGGCAATGCCCACCCAGCAACAGGGCAGAGAACTGGTTGCTAAAATTTTTGAAGCTCACCTTTGTCCTCATCCCTTTACATCATTTCACTATATTAACCCCCTGCTTCCATGTGGTTCTTAGCTGAGAAATATATTTCATCTCCTGAATACAAGAGCATTGTCCTCGTCTTTTGGGGGAGAGACAGACACCTGGAACAAAAATGTTGCTTTGGTTTTTAGCAACCTTCTCTGTTGTGTGACGAAGAAGGGATTCAAAGTTTTATCAAGTCCAAAAGACTAAAAGCTGGAAATCTTCCAGGAAAATTTGATTATCCTCCCTAGGTAGGTGAACTATAATCTTCGTCATCACGGATGGAGATTCCAGATTTTATTTGAGAAGATAAAGCAAAGCTTTGTTCTGTTGTCTTTGAAATATCCTGACAAGCACCAACATCCTTCACTTTGACCGAAGCTCAGAATAAAAAAAAAAAAGTCCTCTAAGAATTAGTAGATGGGGAACTGCGGCCATCTGGTAACAATGCCTGTTTGACATCAGAGTATTTCCCCAAGATGTTTTCCCTGCAAAAAAAAAAAGATCAGTTAAATTACAAAGAAGTGGATTGTCTGTATTAAAACATTGTGAAAATTAGATCATGTTGGGTTCAGTTGCTTCCTACTTGGATACCTCCATCTTCTGCCTAGGGAGTAGATGATTATCATCATTACCCAATTAAAATCTGTTGTGGAATGACAAGGTTGATGGGGCATGAAGCACACCTGACATAGGAGAATTACTTAAGCACCCTGATTCCTGCTCTACTCTTCTTTCCTTTTTTTACATCTCATTTAACAATGCAAGCGTTGTTGCATTTCACATTACCGAAACATTCTGCAAAGAACTGCTGATTGGTGTACTTGGGAATGAGTTTCCACAGATCTTCATAGCAGTGGTGGGATTCAAATTGTTTAACTACCGGTTCTGTGGGCATGGCTTGGTGGGCATGGCAGGGGAAGGTTACTGCAAAATCTCCATTCCCTCCCCACTCCATTAACCTGCTTTCCAGCTCCGTTCTCCTCTGCAGGGCAACCAAAGAAGACCCAGCCGATCAGCTGGGACTCAATGGGAGGCAGAGAATAGATGGGGGCGGGGCCAGTCAGAGGTGGGATTTGCTGGTTCTCCGAACTACTCAAAATTCCTGCTACCAGTTCTCCAGAACTGGTCAGAACTGGCTGAATACCACCTCTACTTCATAGGAGGCATTTAAGCAAAAGCTGGAAAATGATCTGTCAATGCACATTCATCCTGTGTTGCAGATATTTTATGAAATGGTTTTTTTTTTAAGCAGATTGTCAATAATCAACAACCAATGGAACAGAAGTTGCCTTTAGAAGTTGTGGGAGCTTCATCCCTGGAAGCTTTCAAAAAAAGACTGGCTAGCTTGTAGCAACTAATCTGTCAGAAATGGGGTAGGGTCCCCTGCTTGGGCGGGGGGGGGGGGGGTTGGACTAGATGACCTACAAGGTCCCTTCCAACTGTGTTAATCTGTAACATGATTCATTCTTCCTGGCTCTGTGATTCACTGAAATTCTTTTAAAGATAAGCCTTGGCTAATCTCTTCTGCCATTTCCTCTAAGAGAATATATGGACATTAGAAACATTCTGAAACTACATGGAGTTACATTTGGTAACAGGGAGAAATACAGGAGAATCAAAGACAGGCCTTGCAAATTCCTGATTGGTAAAAGCGCCTTTGGGGACAGTTGGTTCAAATTTCTCATACAGGTTTAGCCAGATTAACAGAATTGGAAGGGACCTTGTAGGTCATTTAGTCCAACCCCCTGCCCAAGCAGGAGACCCTACACCATTTCGGACAAATGGCAATCCAATCTCTTTCAAGCAGTGATGAAGCTAGGGTTAAGTTCTCTATAGATCACTTTACCAAAAAAGAAAAAAGAAATAGATTATACATGAAACACTTTCCACAATGAACAGTGGAAAAACAAGAAACTTAGCAATATCAAATTACAGTGACTGAGTCCAAAATTAAGACAAGCTGACAGATCCCTAAGCAGTAATGCCTACCAAAAGTATCAATATTACAATTGCAGATTGAAAAGTGGGATAATGTGATTTATTTAATTTGAGGCTCAGTTTAATATTGGATCAAACCATTGCATGGTACTTTGTAAATTACAAATGTGATCTGATATTGTTCCATATTTGAAGGTTTGTTTGCTTTTAACAAGGATTTTAGGAGTTCTCCTGAATTGCTTTTCATTGTCTCAATCTTCCTGTTAATTGTTCATTTGTAGGCAACAGTGGAATGTTTACGTGTTGAAGCTAATTAAGATTATATTATAATCTTAATTAGCTTCAACACGTAAACATTCCACTGTTATATTATAATTTTAATTGGTCTGATAATTTTCCTGCTTTGTGAACATCTCTAGATATACTTCTAGGAGGAAATAACACAGTTGCTACTGAAGCAGCTTTAGATATGCGTGCAGAACATCTCCTTAGTCCTTGGAGGGTTAGCCTCCATGAGATAGATGATGAATCTCATTTCAAAGACAAGAATTGTGTAGTATCAAATTAACACAGCATAAAAGTTTACACATCAAATAAATGCCTCTGTCCTCTTCGTGGAAGGATCTTCAGTAAAAGGAGAATGCTCTGTACAATCTAAAAAGAAACTAAAATATTAGAGCAGTGTTGATTGGAGGCGTGGCCTCCAATGTTGGGATTCAAATTTTTTTACTACCTGTTCTGTGGCTTGGTGGGCATGGCAGGGGAAGGATACTGCAAAATCCCCATTCCCTCCCCACCCCAGTAACCTGCTTTCCAGCTCCATTCTCCTGTGCAGGATAACAAAGGAAGACCCAGCCAATCAGCTAGGACTCAATGGGAGGCAGAGAATAGATGGGGGACAGGGCCAGTCAGAAGTGGGATTTGTCGGTTCTCCGAATGACTCAAAATTTCCGCTGCTGGTTCTCCAGAACTGGTCAGAACCTGATGAATACCATCTCTGGTGGCCTCCCTGTTTAGCATCTGAAGGCAGGACAAGAAGCAACAAATGGAAACTCATCAAGGAGAGAAGCAACCTAGAACTAAGGAGAAATTTCCTGGCAGTGAGAACGATTAATCAGCGGAACAACTTGCCTCCAGTAGTTGTAGATGCTCCAACACTGGAGGTTTTTAAGAAGAGACTGGATAACCCTAAGTCTGAAGTGGTGTAGGGTTTCCTGCTTGAGCTTCTGCAAGGGTTTGGACTTAGAACAGGGGTGTCAAACTGGATTTCTTCGAGGGCCGGATCAGCATTGTTGTTCTCTTCTGCAGGGCAGGATGGATGCCTCCTGCAGTACCTTGCCAGCCAAAGCAGGGAGCAGGGAGTCCCCTTGTATCTTGTTTTTACCCTCCATGGCCTCTTGCAGGACTCTGCTGGTCAAAAACGGGCTGTATGGCCCATTTTGGGAGCGGGTTTTTTTTTTTTTTACCATTTTAGCCCATTTTTCAGCCTATTTTGGGCCCATTTTCCAGCCCATTTTCAGACTATTTTTCTAAATCTAAACAGTCCAACCAAAGAAACTCTTAAGACCTCCCCTACCAATACTGACAGGCAAGCTGCCACAATGTAAACCAACAGCAAATTGTATTCCTTACTACCACTGATAACGTTACCTCGTTGGATAATGAAATGTCTGCAAGAAAACAGTCAAATTCAGAGAGCACCGTTTCAACCCTGAAACTACCAATATTCTCCTTTACTGAGACTTAGCATCGCTCATCCCATCACTTTTCTGTCAAATCCTAGGGAACTGCCCACCCAAACATACAAAATGTAGCTCACAGTTATGGTGAATCACAAGCTTTTGAATTAGTCTTCTCTAGTAATATACAAAAGAAATCGAGGAGGAATTCTCAAACTTCTCTCAGAAAACTAGAAAGAGAACCTCTTTTGCAGGTGGCAGAGAAGTCACAAAATAGATATCAATCTGATATTAAGGCTTTTATCCCTTTTCTTAAGTCAGAGACTTGGGTCCAACATCGGACTGAGTCATAAATCACTAGCTTGTAGCAACTAATGTGGCAGATCTAAACGGAACAGTCCATATGTTGGATTAATAAAATGTGTGACTCTTCTCATGTCAGTATCCACAAAAAGTATTTTAAAAAGCAAATTTTGATCCAAGGAAATTAGTCAATTCCATAAATCCCTTGTTAGACTCTTCAAGATTGAGACTGCTATGACTGCATTCCCATTCATGTTAGAAATACTATTACTAAATTTGCAGATGATACAACAGTGGTGGGACTCATCTCCAGGAGGATGAATCTGCCTACCAAGATGAGGTGGATTGGTTGCTTTCGTGGTGCAGAAACAATAACTTAGTCCTCAACACCAATAAGACCAAGGAGCTTATAGTGGACTATAGAAGGAACAGATCAGGCACCCAGCCTTTGCTTATCAATGGAGACCGAGTGGAGCAAGTGGCCAGTTTTAAGTTTCTGGGTGTTACCCTAAAAGAGAACTTGACCTGGGGTGCCCACATTGCAGCCCTGGTCAAAAGAGATTATACTACTGAGACTTCTCAGGAATCAACTGAATGAAAAACTGCTGGTAATCTTCTACCACTGCACCAGAGAGAGTATCTTAACTTACTGCACCTCTGTATGGTTTGCCAATTGCACAGTTGCAGATAGGACAGCTCTCCAGAGGGTTAATATCATCGCCCAGAGGATCATTGGTTGTCTTCTTCCCTCTTTGGACGAGCTTTATAGCTCCTGCTGTCTTAAGAAAGTTCAAAACATCCTTAAAGATCCATCTCATCCTGGGCACCCTTTTTTTGAACTATTACCATCTGACAGACGGTACAGGATAATAATAAAAACAAGGACAAAGAGGCTGAAAAACAGCTTCTATCCCAGGGCAGTAGCTCTGTTGAATTCTACTGTATAGTGCAGTGTTGGTGCGTTGTTGGGGGGGTTTCAATTCAATGTGTGGAGGGTGAAGGATGTGTGTTTGTGTTTATTTTCGTGGTCATGAAATGCACTGAAAATGGTGTTTGATTTCGTTGTACGAGGTGCAATGACAATAAACTATACAGATGGTTCTCAATTTACAGCCATTAATTTAGTCACCATTGGAACTTTTAATGGCACTGAAAAAAGTGTCTTAGGACCATTTTTTTGCATGTACATCCATCACAATATCGACACAGCCACGGGATCAAAATTCGGGTACTTGGCAACTGGCATGTATTTATGACTGTTGCACTGTCCTAGGGTCATGTGATCATCATTCGTGAACTTCTCAGCTGGCTTCCGATGGACAAAGTTAATGGGGGAAGCCAGATTCATTTAAGAGCCACATGATTCATTTAACAACTGTGACAAAAAAGATTGTAAAATGGGGCAAAAGTCACTTAACAACTGCCTTGCCCAGCAACAGAAATTTTGAGCTCAATTGTGGTCATAAGACGAGGACCTACCTACATATTTAAAATGCTTTGGGTATTTTTGTGGCTTGAAACTGATGCAAAATGAAAGCTGGGTCAAATTATTTGAATAGAATAGAATAGAATAGAATAGAATAGAGTAGAGTAGAGTAGAGTAGAGTAGAGTAGAGTAGAGTAGAGTAGAGTAGAGTAGAGTAGAGTAGAGTCAGAGTCAGAGTCAGAGTCAGAGTCAGAGTCAGAGTCAGAGTAGAATAGAATTTGGAATGAAGAATAGAATAGGAATAGAATAGATATTGGAATGAAGAATAGAATAGAATAGAATAGAATAGAATAGAATAGAATAGAATAGAATAGAATAGAATAGAATAGAGTCAGAGTCAGAGTCAGAGTCAGAGTCAGAGTCAGAGTCAGAGTCAGAATAAAATAGAATAGAATAATGAAATGAAGAAAGAATAGAATAATGAATGAAGAAGGAATAGAATAGAATAATGAAATGAAGAATAGCATAATATAGCATAGCATAGAATATTGCAATGAAGAATAGAATAGAATAGAATAGAATAGAATAGAATAGAATAGAATAGAATAGAATAGAATTTTTTATTGGCCAAGTGAGATTGGACACACAAGGAATTTGTCTTGGTGTAAATACTCAGTATACATAAAAGAAAAGATACATTCGTCAAGAGTCAAGAATCATCAGGTACAACACTTAATGTTAGTCATAGGGTACAATAAGCAATCAAATTATACTAGGAAACAGTTAATATAAATCATAAGGATACAAACGACAAGGTTACAGTCATACAGTCACAAGTGGGAGGGGATAGGCGTTAAGGAGTGATGAGAAGATTAATTTATAATATAGTGCAGACTTTGTAAATTGTTGGACAGTGTTTTCTTTCCTTCCTTCCTTCCTTCCTTCCTTCCTTCCCTCCCTCTTTTTTAATGTCTCCAATTTCTCTCTTGCTTTCAGAACTATGGCTTGGAGACTGAAAATCTGAGAACGCTTTCCCACAAGCTGAACGCATCTGCCAAAAATCTTCAAAACTTCATCACGGGTAGAAGAAGGAGCGGTCATTATGATGGACGGGCCTCCCGAAGACTGCCAAATGATTTCCTTACCTCCGTCGTGGACTTGATTGGTGCTGCCAAAAATTTGCTTGCCTGGTTAGACAGGTAATTGAGTTTGAATACTGTTTTTTTTTTTTTAAGGAGCAAATATGTTTGTTCTCATTCTCTCCTTCTGTCTTCAGCATTCCATTTCCCTTTGGCAATTTTGTTCCCGGCTGGTGGATATATGTGTGTGTGTGTGTATGTATTTATGTATGTATCAATGTATCAATGTATCTATGTATGTAAGTATGTAACAGTGAGCACAATTAACCAGTGGAACAGCTTGCCTCCAGAAATTGTGGGTGTTCCATCAATGGAGGATTTCAAGAAGAGATTGGACAGCCATTTATACAGAATGATACAGGATCCCCTGCTTGAGCAGGGGATTAGACTAGACCCCTCCAAAGACCTCCAAGATCTCTTCAACTTTGTTCCACTGTTTACTTAAATTATTACCTCAGGATTTTGAGGAAGAACATCAACGTGTGGGCCATTATCCAATACATTGCAGCTTCCATCTGGATAAACGATGTAGTAACTAATTAGATTTGATTAAGCCACAGAATGCAAAAGAAGGTAAGCGATGGTCATTGAATAAAACAGATGTGCTGTTTCTGAAAAACATCTGGAAGAGGGAGATTTTACTCCTTCCCTCTGTGGCATTGCTGAAATAAAAATGAACGGGACTGGGTATTTTTAGCACCATCCAGTTTGAAACTGCAAATCCAGACAAACCTGAAGTGGTCAGATTTATGGGCTATCCAGAAGCAACTGAGAGGTATCTTATCTACTCTTCAGCAGGGTTGATAAGCTGCAATTGATCATGGAAAGTGAACTGCCATTTGTTAAATTGAAGTGGGGAGAATAATAGTTTTTCTTGCTAAGCAGGTTGCTCTTTATCTATTCCTTCCAAAAATGTTGGGCTTTTAACCCATGTTAGAGACTTGAGTCATTTTAAGGATTGATCCAGCCAAGAGCTCTGCATTAGGATTTAAGGAATCACACTGAAATTCTCTGCATGCTTTACATGTTATCATTACCAGGTGAGCTGAAATCTTAAGAGTGAAGGATTGTAACTGAATTCATTGAACTAGCTTAATTCAGTTAATTAATTAGAATAACTGAATTGTAGGCAGTTGTGCTAGAAATAGCTTCATGCCAGCAGTCCAACCTATGCAGTGGTGGGATTCATTTTTTTTTTTACTACTGGTTCTGTGGGCATGGCTTGGTGGGTGTGGCAGGGGAAGGATACTGTAAAATTTCCAGTCAGAGGTAGTATTTGCTGGTTCTCCGAACTACTCAAAATTTCCACTACTGGTTCTCCAGAACTGGTCAGAACCTGCTGAATACCACCTCTGAACCTAGGTAAGGCAGAGTCCTCACCACCCAGCTTACATATCATTCCCCTGGAAAGCAGAACAATTATCATAATGGATACTATTTGGAAAATGGCACAACCTGGTGATTTAAAGGGAGAAAATCAAAACAATGCTCATAAGTCCATAGTTCTGATATTTTACTAGAGTTGAAATTACTGACCAAACAGCAGGGTTCCAGAAAGAGAAGTTAACATAGGAAGATTCCATCTGGTGCAATGGTTAGAGTGCTGGCCTAGAAACCAGGAGACTGTGAGTTCTAGTCCTGCCTTGGACATGAAAGCCAGCTGGCTGACTTTGAATCGATCACTAGGGCAGGAATCTTTAAACCTTAAGATAGCTTTAAGACTTGTGGACTTCAACTCCCAGAATTCCTCCTCCAGTCATGTTAGCTCAGGAATTCTGGGAGTTGAAGTTCACAAGTCTTAAACTGGCCAGTTTGAAGATCCTTGTGCTAGGGGAATGTAAGTTCTAGTTCTGCCCTGGACTTGAAAGCTGGCTGGGAGACTTTGAGCCAATCACTCTCTTAGCCCACCCACATCCCAGGGGAATGTTTTGGGGAAAATAGAAGGTAAGAGTATTGTGTGTGGGGGGAGGTGATGGTTCAGTGGTTAAAGACACTGAGCTTGTCAGCTGAAAACCCAGGTTCGAGACCGTATGAGGGGGTGAGCTCCCATCCTTGTTCTGGTTCCTGAAAGGATGTGAATGCAAGTAGATATGTACTGTAAATAGGTAGATATGTAAATAGGGAAGTTAACAGCATTCTGTCTGCCTTGGCATGCCAGCCAAATGACCATGGAAGAGTCTTCAATCAATAGCAATAGTACTTAGAGTTATATGCCACTTTACAGTGCTTGACAGCCCTCTCTAAGTGGTTTACAGAGTCAGCATATTGCCCCCAAACAATCTGGATCCTCGTTTGACCCACCTTGGAAGGATGGAAGTCTGAGTTAACTTTGAGCCTAGTGAGATTTGAACTGCCAAATTGCAGGCAGCCAGTAGGCAGCAGAAGTAGCCTGCAGTACTGCACTTTAACCACTGCGCCACCATGGCTCTTCAATGCTGGCTTACTCAGCTAAGAAACAGAGATGAGCACCACACCCTACAGTTGGATACAGCTGGACAGGGGAAACCTTTACCTTTTTAAGAGTATTAAGTATGTTGGCTTCCTTGAGTTACTTATAAAGTAACTAGCTGGATACCCGTGCTTCGCTATGAAACTATGTGAACGGACTTAGTTTTGGGGGAGGAAAATAAGGAGATGGAAAAATCTGCCTCTGCCTACCAGCATCCATCAGTATTCATCTGGCTAGCGTCTTGTCAGTGTGTGAGAGAGTTGAGGGCTGTTTGGAAACTGATGCAGTATTTGCTGTGTGAGCAAGAAGGAAACAGCAAGGAGCTTGGGCGTGGTTTAGCTCAACTGTTCTGTTCTAAAGCTGCTTGGTGCTGTGAAACTGAAACTCCTCTTGTGTTTTGCACTTGGAACAGATTTCTTTTCAGGTGGGGAGGGGGAGTAGAACTCCTTAGCATCAGAGCATGTTAATAATAATAATATAGGAAATACTAATCCTCTGATAGTCATTTTGAAAAATCCTTTCTTAATGAGTGCCTAGAATCCAAGAGGAACATAGGTGCCAAATTTCAAGTTTGTAGGCTTTACAGTTCTGGAAATTTTGTGATGATGCGTGAGTGGTATTTCACTTTTATATATAGATAAGATATGACATAAGATAAAAAGAAAAGGTGGGATAAAAACTAACCAATAAAAGAACAGATCTATCCATTCAGTCCCTCCCTCACACTCATGAGCAGTAGCAGAAGGCTTCCTGTTGTAACCCAGGCTGGCTGCTATAAAAATTTGCAACTGAACCCACAGAATTTGACTTGTGAATCCGATCCAGCTGATTTTCATCGGGGGTTCAGGCTTACTCTCAATGCGATATTGTAGAAGGCAAAGGTGAAACTACTTAAGAGGTTTTTCTAACTATTTTTTTGATGATTATTTTGACATATTTCTATTGACACTCTACCAAGTGGAACAAATCTGTGTTTTCAAGGTTCATTCCTCATCATTTGTTGACTAGGACAAATTGTTTATAAAGCTTGACTTATTACAGGAATTATCAGTGATAAATGAACTCAGATGTTAAAATTCTCCCTTTTCCATAGGTCCCCATTTGTCAGTGTGACAGAATACTCGCTGCTGAAAAATAATATTGTTCAGCTCTGCCTAGAACTTACTACCATTGTTCAACAGGTAAGAGTAAATTTCTCTTCTACTAAATCCCTTTTAAATTATTTCCATGGTGGAAAAAATCAGGAGGTTTCATTTCTCTCCAAGGATAATTGATATTGAATCAGCTAAAGAAGGATCAGTTATCTATTCGGGTTAAAATCAACCCAGAAAAGGTAATTATTCTGAAAGATAGCCGACAAACTTTTGTAAATTAATCAAATGTATTGATTGGTCAGAGAAAAACATTTTCATGGGCAGAAAAGACAATCATTTGCATCTTTAATCATAAATCTCTTCCATCCAACTTTTCTGTGTGTTTTTTTTTTAAACATTAAAAAAGTACTCTTTTTTTCCATGCAACTGACAAACACTTTAATAGATTCTGTTTTTCTGTGCAACTTTGCTTAATAATTATGTGTTTGGTGATTCTATACAGCTACTGCAGGGATGGCTGTCAGGTGAAAAAAAAAACCTTCTGGTGTCTACAGTACCTTAGACTAATTCCAATCATTTGTTATTCCAATTATTCTATTTTTTTTCCCCTCAGGTTTTTACCATGTAGAAATGTGCAGGGTTGGAATTCTGAAATGCTTGTCTTTTTAAAAGTTCTGTTTCAAACCTGACCACTAAATTTGAAAGGGCTCATTTCAATTGGTTGAAAATGACCCTTTCTAACTAGAGGTGCTACAGTGGTGAGAATGCAGTATTGCACATTAATTCTGCCCACTGCCAGCAGTTCGATCCTGACCACCTCAAGGTTGATTCAGCCTTCCATCCTTCCGAGGTGGGTAAAATGAGGACCCAGATTGTTGGGGGCAATGAGCTAACTCTATAAACAACTTAGAGCTGTAAAGCACTGTGAAGTCTAAGTGTTATTGCTATTAGGAGTGGTCAGAATGCAGTATTGCAGATTAATTTTGCCCACAGCCTACAGTTCAATGCTGACCAGCTCAAGGTTGACTCAGCCTTCCATCCTTCCAAGGTCGGTAAAATAACAGCCCAGATTGTTGGGGGCAATAGGCTGACTCTGTAAAACTGCTTAGAGAGGGCTGTGAAGCACTGTGAAGTGGTATACAAGTCTAAGTTCTGTTGCTATTGCTATTTAGTTACACAGATAATCCTCAACTTACAACCATCGGTTTAGCAACCATTTGAAGGTACAACAATCCTGAACAAATGGGTTTATAACCAGTCCAAACACTTGCAACTCTTGCAATATTCCCAGGGTCACACGATCAGAGTTCAGGCTCTTGGCAAATGGCATGTATTTATGATGGTTGAAGAGTTCTGGGGTCACATGATCACCATTTACAATCTTCCCAGTCAATGGAAACAGCTGGATTCATTTAATAATGCACGATTCACTCAACTGCAGTGATTTGCTTAATAACTGAGCTGTGGTGGCGCAGTGGTTAGAATGCAGAATTGCAGGCTACTTCTGCTGACTGCCATCT
This sequence comes from Bungarus multicinctus, assembly GCA_023653725.1. Taxonomy (NCBI): domain Eukaryota; kingdom Metazoa; phylum Chordata; class Lepidosauria; order Squamata; family Elapidae; genus Bungarus; species Bungarus multicinctus. The sequence goes on from CM042841.1 coordinate 11,205,163, forward strand.
GCCAGCAGTTCGATTCTGACCAGCTCAAGATTGACTCAGACTTCCATCCTTCCGAGGTCAGTAAAATGACAGCCCAGATTGTTGGGGCAAGATACTGATTCTGTAAACTGCTTAGCACTGTGAAGCGGCATTTAAGTCTTAAGTGCTATCACTAGTGCTATTAGAAACTCTGGTGGCACAGGAATTAGAATGCAGTATTGCAGGCTCACTTTGCCCACAGCCTGGAGTTCGATCCTACTTCTGCTGACTGCCAGCTGCCAACAGTTCGATTCTGACCAGCTCAAAGCTGACTCAGTCTTCCATCCTTCCGAGGTGGGTAAAATGAGGACCCAGATTGTTTGGGGCAACAAGCTGACTTTGTGAACTGCTTAGAGAGGGCTGTAAAAGCACTGTAAAGCAGTATATAAGCTGTATATAAGTCTAAGCGCTCTTGCTAACCGTTGCTATTGCTATGGAAAAAATGATTGTAAAATTGGGTGCAACTCATTCAATGAACACCTACCTTAGCAACAGAAATTCTGGTCCCAACTGTGGTTATAAGTCGTGGATTACCTGTATATATGGTGGATGGATGATCACTCCATCGTATGATTAAACGCCTGCCTTTTAATATCTATTTAAGTAATCTTTCTTGCAACAGGAATTGCACAAATTTGTTGTGCTGTGAAAATATATGTTGCTCGTATTCCAATTCTACACTCAAGTACTTAAATGCAGTACCTATTTCTAAATTCTATGCAAACAGGGGTGGGGTCTTCCTTTATTTATCCTCTCCAAAACTTCAATTGCCTGTCGTCTCCCCAGTAACCTCTTCTAACTGTTGGAATTTAAGTAAATGGTTCTATTGTTTAATTGACCATCTGCTCCTTGGATTTTGGCTTTTCTCCAGATTCCCTGGAAGCTGCTTTGATGCTAGGCACCTTGGCATAAAACTCTCTCACCAAACACAGTTTTAAATTAGGTTGATGTGGCAAGCTAATAGTTCTTTTCTTCCCTTCAGTTATGCAATATGAATTTTAAAACGAATGCTTTGGAAAATCAAGCAAGAATGGTTTTGCTCTTTAAAAATAATTTATTTGGCTTTACATGGGGTTAAGGGGAGCTCTCTTACAGTCAGTGTCCAGAACTGAAAACTGTTGCACTGTAAATAATTTGAGGGATAAAGCAGAAGGCATAAACAACTACATGAGCCATGGTGGTGCAGTGGTTAGCGTGCAGTATTGCAGGCTACCTCTGCTGACAGCCAGCTACCTGCAATTTGGCAGTTCAAATCCCACCAGGCTCAAGGTTGACTCAGCCTTCCATCCTTTGGAGGTGGGTCAAATGGGGACCCAGATTGTTGGGGGCAATAGGCTGACTCTCTAAACTGCTTAAAGAGGGCTGTAAAGTACTGTAAAGCGGTATATAAGTCAAAGTGCTATTGCTACACAGATGGAAATCTCAGCTCAGAGATTCAGCTTTAAGCCCAAATGTGAGTAATTTATTCTCTTTGGGTTTCAAGAGTTGAACCAAAATGGTGTGATAAAAAATGGATATTTCAATTTACGTTTCCCATTGTATGAAGGAAATGGAGAAATATGTAATTTTTTTCAGGCTTAAGTGCCTTGCAAAGAGCTATATTTGTTCATTTTCCAGGTAAACTGGCATGCATCCAGTTATTTTTATGTTCTAAGAAAGCAAACTTGGAGTCATGTTGAAAAGGATCATTCTTGGAAATATAGTTGATATCGGAAATTTGTTTGCCCGGCCTCCTATCTTTTCAAAACCACCCTGTTATGAAGCCCATTGGGAGTCCAGGAAACACTGAAAATCCCAAAGGTGCTTTTTCAAGAGGCAACTGGACTTTCTGGTTTTCTTTGAAAATGTTTCATTTCTCTTTACTTTACTTTATTGTCAATGCACCCCTCACACAACAAAATTAAATACCATCTTCAGTGTACATTATGACTATGAAAATAAACACAAACACACATCCTTCCCATTATATACATTGAATTGAAAACTCCTGATATTGCATTAATATTGCAATATACAGTAGAATTCAAAAGAGCTACTGCCCTGAGATAGAAGCTGTTTTTCAGCCTATTTGTCCTTGTTTTTATTATCCTGTACCATCTGCCATAATGGTAATAGTTCAAAAGAAAAAGGGTGCCCAGGATGAGATGGATCTTTGAGAATGTTTTGAACTTTCTTAAGCCAGCGGGAGCTATAAAGCTCTTCCAAAGAGGGGAGAGGGCAACCAATGATCCTCTGGGCGATGACATTAACCTCCTAGAATGCTGTCCTATCTGCCACTGTGCAATTGGCAAACCATTCACAGGTGTGCAGTAAGTTAAGATACTCTCTATGGTGCAACCAAGAAGCTTCTTCAGCTCTTTTTCATTGAGAAGTTGGAACTGTGATTTCTGCAGGGTTTTTTCTGCCCTGTGTCCCTTCACTGTTGAGAACACACGCAGGCTGTTGGAGATGAGTCTGTGTTGTCTGCATCTCAAACTGAAGCGCAAATGGTTCCTGTAGTCTGCAATTTTTCTGGACATCCATTCCTACTTCCGCATCATTCAAAGGGTGTTCATTCCAAAGTGCATAGCTGAATGTCTATGGAGGTCCTCAATCATCCAGGTCATGGATTCTGTACCTATCAACAATGGTATCCCCCAAGGCAGTGTTCTGGGACCAACTCTTTTCATACTCTACATAAATGATCTCTGATCATATCAAGAGCAACTGCGTTCTCTTCGCTGATGATGTAAAGCTATTCAACACCATAGACAATACCGCTACCCTTCAAAAAGACCTTGACTATATATCAGAATGGTCAAACAAATGGCAACTTCAGATCTCAACAAATAAATGCTTTGTCCTACATATTGGCAAAAAAAATCAGAAAATAAAATACAGGCTGAATAGTCAAGACCTTGTTGATGATCCAAACTCTGTCAAGGATCTTGGAGGACTCATCTCTAATGATCTAAGTTCTAGAGCCCACTGTAACTACATAGCCAAAAAGGCGTTAAGAATTGTTAACCTAATCTTACATAGCTTTTTCCCTGGTAATATTACACTAATAACTAGAGCATACAAAACATTTGCTAAACCAATACTCAAATACAGCTCATCAGTCTGGAACCCACATTATGTATCTGATATTAACACAGTTGAGAAAGTCCAGAAATATTTTACAAGAAGAGTTCTTCACTCCTCTACTCATTGCAGAATGCCTTATGCCACCAGACTTGAAATTCTAGACTTAGAAAACCTAGAACTATGCTGCCTTCGGTCCGATCTAAGTATAGTATATAAAATCATACATTACAATGTCCTACCTATCAATGAATACTTCAGCTTCAACCATAACAACACAAGAGCAAACAATAGATACAAACTCAAGGTTAATTGCACCAAACTTGATTGCAGGAAATACGACTTCAGCAACAGAGTGGTCAGTGTCTGGAATACTCTACCTGACTCTGTGGTTTCTTCCCCAAATCCCAAAAACTTTAAACTTAGACTGTCTACTCACCCCTTTCCTAAGAGGTCTGTAGGGGGCATGCATCAGCGCACCAACGTGCCTACTGACCCTATCCTATTGTTTCTTTTATTTTTCTTATATGTATCCATGTATTCATAACTATGTTTTACTTATACCTATTATCTTGTAAGCAATTGACAAATAAATAAATAAAATAAATAAATAAAATGGCAGTCCCAAAGGTGCTTTTTCAACAGGCAACTGGTCTTTCTGGTTTTTCTTTGAAGTTGTTTCGTTTTTCATCCAAGAAGCTACTTGAGTGATGACCCAGGGCAGGATACAAAACAAACACAGACACAAAAACAGGTGAAGCCCCTTTTATTCCTTCACTTTGCTTCCAAGCTTCAAATATCCTTGATGGAAGACAAAAAACTCCCATACAAACAGTTACAAGAAGGAGGGAAAAAACAACACAAATCAGGCAAGATAAGGGCTAGAGGACATCCACAGATAACAGTACACACATTGGGAAGGACACCAAACTCAGAGAGGAACCATAAACTAGAGATAATTACACTATTTGTTTCCAGCATTTGCCAGTACGCATGTCCGTCTTCTTAGTCAGTTGTCACACCTGCAGCCCATGAAGAGGATCATGGCCCTCTCCTCCCCAGTAGACCATGTCTCTCCCTGATCCTCTCTTCCCTGTGTGCCCTAGAATGGAAAGGGGATGTCTGTGCCAACTTCTTGCGCCAGCTACCTAGGTGATTCACCTAGGTGGGATTCAAATTTTTTTACTACCGGTCCTGTGGGCAGGGCTTGGTGGGTAAGGCTTGGTGGGCATGGCAGGGGAAGGATACTGTAAAATCTCCATTCCCACCCCATTGCAGGGGAAGAATCAGAGGTGGTATTCAGCAGGTTCTGACCAGTTCTGAAGAACCGGTAGTGGAAATTTTGAGAACTGGCAAATACCACTTCTGACTGGAGATTTTACAGTATCCTTTCCTTGCCATGCCCACCAAGCCACGCCCACAGAACCAGTAATAAAAAAATTTGAATCCCATCACTGAGAAGTTTACTGCAAAATCTCCATTCCCTCCCCACTCCACTAATCTACTTTCCAGCTCCGTCCTCCTGTGCAGGGCAACCAAAGGAGACCCAGCCAATCAGCTGGGACTCAATGGGAGGCAGAGAATAGATGGGGGGTGGGGCCAGTCACAGGTGGGATTTACCGGTTCTCCAAATTACTCAAAATTTCCCCTACCGGTTCTCCAGAACTGGTCAGAACTTGCTGAATACCACCTCTGATCCACAGTTAGTATTACTCTGTTCATTACCAGAGATTCAAACTAGAGGTAGTAATTTTGTCTACCTGTTGAGTCCTTTCCAAGGATCTGAGATAGATAGGTGTTGATGTTTGTGGCGTAGAAATATAGTTGTAGGATGCAAGCTGTTCTGAGTGTAGCTGCCTTTTGCAATTGACTGGTAGGGAAGTTGTCAATGCCAATGGTGTTCAAATGATGATTCAGATGTTTTGGAATTGTACCCAAGGCCCTTTACTATTGGTAGTACATAGTTATTACTATTAGTATTAAATATCTAGGGAGATTCTCAGTCATCCTGGTCATGGTTGTCCCAAAGGTGCTTTTTTCAAAAGACAATGGGACTTTCTTTGTTTTATTTTTTATGTTTTGAAGACATTTTGCTTCTCAGCCAAGAAGCTTCTTCACTTCTAACTGAAGAACTGAAGAAGCTTCCTGGATAAGAAGCAAAATGTGTTCAAGAAAAAACAAAATAAGTCCAGTTGCCTTTTAAAAAAGAACTTTTGGGATATTAATATTAAAATTATTATAAGTGTCTCCAAGGTAGTAATTTCTGCAACTTCTTGAAGGACTGCAAATATTTTTCCTTAACTCTTGTCACCTCTGAAACTCTTATAATTTTTTATTTCCCGGTTGTAGAATAAATGCAAAACTAGTTAACACAGTATGTGATTCCAAGAAAACACAGCAGCTGGCCCTAGTTGACAGAACTTTCCCTGAGTTGAAGATAAGTATCATTAGCAGTGGTGAGAAACAGTCAGAGCCAGTAGGTAATTTTCAGCTCTGGATTTAATGGTCCAATGGACTCTGATCTTTAGAAGATGAGGCCCATTACACGATTGATTTCCACATGTACTTAATGATTCCTACCACAACCATTTGAAGGTTGCCTTCACTCTGTGGAACTAAACCTCGGATGCTCGCATCTCCATTTTACTTAGATGATGCCATTAAGACCACACTTGGAATACTGCATCCAGCTTTGGTTGCCACGATGTAAAAACAGATGCTGAGACTCTAGGAAGAGTGCAGAGAAGAGCAACCAAGATGATTAAGGGGCTGGAGGCTAAAACATATATAAAGAGCAGTTGCAGGAACTGGATATGTCTAGTTTAATGAAAAAAAAAAAAAGACCAGGGATGATATGATAGTAGTGTTTTAATATCTAAGGGGCTGCCCCAAAGAAGAGAGAGTTAAAACTATTCTCTGAGGCACCTGAAGGCAGGACAAGAAGCAACAGATGGAAACTAATCAAGGAGAGAAGCAACCTAGAACTAAGGAGAAATTTTCTGACAGTGAGAGCGATTAACTAGTGGAACGGCTTGCCTTCAGAAGTTGTGAATGCTCCAACACTGGACGTTTTTAAGAAGAGATAGAAATACAGATTAACAGAGTTGGAAGGGATCTTGTAGGTCATCTAGTCCAATCCTCCACCCAAGCAGATCCTGACAAATGGCAGTCCAATGTCTTCTTGAAAGCCTCCAGTGATGAAGCTCCCGCAACTTCCGAAGGCAACTTCTGTTCCATGGGTTGATTGTTCTCATTGTCAGAAAATTTCTCCTTATTTCTAGATTGAATCTCTCCTTGATCAGTTTCCATCCATTGTTCCTTGTCTGGCCTTCAGGTACCTTGGGAAATAGGTTGAGCCACCCTCCTCTCTGTGACAGCCCCTCAAATATTGGAAGACTGCTATCCTGTCTCCCCTGACCTTTCTCTTCGTTAGATTAGCCAGGCCCAGTTCTTGCAACCGTTCATCGTATGTTTTAGTCTCCAGTCCCTTAATCATCTTGGTTGCTGTTCTCTGCACTCTTTCTAGAGTCTTAACATCATTTTTATAGTGTGGTGACCAAAATTGGAGATTGTCTGAAATGGTTTAGGGTTTCCTGCCTAAGCAGTGGGTTGGACTAGAACAGTGGTCCACGAGAAAAATTTGGTGGTCCGCAGAGAAATGTCACCCCCAAAGCACTCCCCAAAGCAATTAATCCAGGCTGCGTGGGAACACAAGGCTGCTCCGCCTACATGGCCCATGGGAACACAAGGCTTGCGTCGCTTGCAACTCTGTTATTCTATTCTATTAGTAGGAAAAGAAGAGGCAGACGAAAAGGTAGTTGAAATGAACTTGGTGCCCCTCGTACAGTTTTAGATTTTAGCATTTGCAAGCTGCTAATGAGAAACAAGGCTTTGAAGTAATGTGGCCATTGAGTCAGCTCTGTTTCAAAATAATTCTGCCACTGCTCAAATTAACCCCACTCAGATGTTTTACAGGAGCAGATTAATAACAACAAAAGAAACTCAGGGTTTTCCAACCATAAGCATCTACTCATATTTGAAGGCATGTGTCTAAGGTGGATTGAGAAGGAAGTCATATTGTGTATGAGTGAAAAAAGAACCTCCAATGTTAAATTGATGCATTTCTTCAATTAAAAAAAAAATTCATCAGATGAAACTTCATTATAGAAAATGGCTGTTGTGAGACTCAGAAGGCGTCTGAAAAAAAAATCTGATACCAAAGATATCGGTTTTGAAACTCAAACACCATCTGAAAAAGATTTGTTTTTTCTTTATAAAACGCATTTTCATTAAAATACAAAAGAGGAGGCTTGGAGGTGGGGATCAGCAGGGGGTAGGGGATTTTTGTTAATTAGTTCATTCCCATACAGCCAAGTTCAACATCCATCTGTGATTGCCTCCCGGTCACTGTGCAATTATATCAGAGCTCATCATCCTGTTGGAAGCCAACTGACTGTTTTAAGGAGCCTTTTAAAACAGGGGGAATGGAAGTTAAATCGGGAGCTGTAAGGGAAATCATGTTCAACGTTAGCCTGGAAGCAGATAAATTGTCACCAGGAATGTTTTGTAATTGCTTGGGGAGACAAGTCATTTTCCCCCTTAATAACTGTATTTCTGGCAAAAAAAAAAGAGAGAGAGAGAGAGAAAATCTTATAATAGGGAAGGAATGCCATCATTGGTAAAATTAAAAGGAAAAAGGGAGAACTGGAGATTTGATTCCATTTCATTCATCAGCTAAAGAATACATCTGATTCATTTGCTTACCTGTTTATTTGGCTTTATTATTAGTCCTGGGGATTTGCATCCAGGTGTGTTCTATTTGCCTTTTTTGGGGGGGAATTTCTGCAAAATGGAAAAATGTGGGGATGTATTTTATGTTAGGGAATATTTTCTAGGGTAGAGAACTCACCCAATTTAAGCCAAACATTCTGTATTTTATTGTACTATTGTGCAAATACCCCAAACAACAAAAAGTAATGGTTTGTTTTGGTTGTTGGTCAGGGTGGGATTCAATTTTTTTTAACAACCGGTTCTGTGGGTGTTGCTTAGTTTGTGGGCATGGCTTGATGGTCATATGACTGGCTGGGCGTGGCCAACTCAACATCACTCACATTGAGGCACGCATCTCCTTGCCTGGCCTCTCATGATTGTGGGGATGCTGCACAGTTGTAAGTGTGAAAAACAGTCATGTCACTTTTTTCAGTACCATTGTAACTTTGAATGGTTACTCCACACAAGCAAAGTACCAGCAAAGGAGGGGAAAAAACTCCAGAGACGTTCCAGAGACAGGAAGTCTAGTCCTGCCAAGAATGTAATAAGAGTTAATGGAGAGGCAGTTTCTGTAAGCAACACCAGAATGTTTCCTTCCTGCCTTCCTTACAGGATTAGGCCAGTAATTTCTTCTAACAACCGGTTCTCTGAACTGCTTAAAATGTTAACAACTGGTTCTAGCGAATAGGTGCGAACCTGTAGAATCCCACCCCTGGTGTTGGTGTCCCATTCCCCTATACAAGCTATAGAGACACAGAGTTGGGTTTGCCCACATCAGAAAGAGGTCCCTGTGCCCATTATGACCACTTTTGGATATCCAGGTCTGAAACTGGTAGAATGGCTCATATATGAAAAATACTTTGCAATTTTACATGTATGAACATATGGGAAGAATCTGAATGTGTAGGAAGACTCTCCAAAGGCTATTCTAGTCAATTTGCCAGAAGATTCATTGATCTGAAAGGAAAGATGGAACACTGGTTTACTTCACCATTATTTGATTAAGCCACCATAGCTGGGTTTAATTCACACACAACACCCATGCATCACTTAAACATTATTAAAAAGCACTATGACTTGGCTAATCCAAAACAAACCAACTACATTATGTTAATGGGAAGCATAGGCCAGCACCATGGACAAGTCACAAGATTCTTGTACTGTATATTCTAGACCTGTGGTGGCACACTGGTTAGAATGCAATATTGCAGGCTATTTCTGCTGACTGCCAATTGCCAGCAGTTTGATGCTCATAGGCTCAAGGTTGACTCAGCCTTCCATCCTTCCGAGATAGGTAAACTGGGGGCCTAGATTGCTGGGGGGGTGGGCAATATGCTGACTCTGTAAACCAGTTAGAGAGGGCTGTAAAGCATTGTAAAGTCTAAGTGCTATTGCTATTTAGTTCTACAGATAATCCTCAATTTGCAACCATTTGTTTAACAACTATCTGAAGGTATAACAACCCTGAGCAAATGGCTTTATAATTAGTCCTCACACTTGGCTTTCCTCCCTCTGGGCTGTGTCCCCACATCATGTTGAACCATAATATGATTTTTGTTTTGGTTTCCTGTGCTACATAAACCCAACCATTGTTGCTTGCAAATCATGCATTATGGCTTTGCCTTGCCAACAAACCTGGGTAGTATGGTTTCATCAAGCAAACATGGTTATAAAAACCTGTCTTCAGGTGTAGGGTGTATCCAGCACACTAGCATGAGATTCCATCAATTACATCAAGATTTTAGATGTTAATATGTGTAGCAACCTCTCAGTTGGCCAGCCTTAGATCAGAAATTAAGTTGGGATCTGGTAATTTATTACTTGGATGGGAACCACCAAGGAATTCTAGGCTAAGTAGCAATTCTAGGCTAAGTAGAAAACACATCTAAGCGAAAGTAATAGCAAATTGCTTTTTGGCATAGAATATTGATTAGATGATATCTTGGCTTGATCCAATTTATCTTCAATAAATGATACATTCACTGATGATTTCCCATCATCAAGAGTCAGTAGGATCATCTCTGATCCCCAAGAAGAGTGTGAAGCTAAGAATGGCTTGGAATTTAACTTTTTCCTTCAGCATTGAGCTGAACTCTTTAACCAAGAGCTGGTCCTAACTCCCAGCCCTGGGAGACTTCTAATGGAAAACGAGCCTTTTTATCGTATGGACAATCAAGTCTATATTTCAATTGATCTTCTGGTTCCCTCCCACAGAACAAAGGGAAACACAGTTGGGAATAGATTTTCAGTAAACACACAATAGGTGAAATTGTGCATAAGTGATGTTAGCTGTCATTTTCTGACTCCAACTAAAGCATCAGAAAATGTACCTGTGGGACTAGAATGAAAGCAGTAAAGCCCCGAACTTTTCTCACGATTATGCTAATGCACATCAAAGATACTTCTACAGACACCTTTTTTTTAATTGAAGGTTTTTGTGAGCTAGATCCTTCCTTTGTTTCCTATTTTTCATATAATCCCCTTGACCAAATGCCATTTGAAAACCTTTTCTTTCTCCCTTCCCCTCTCTCTCCCCTTCTCTCCCTTCCTCACTCTTTCCCTCTTCCTCCCTCACCCTCTTCCTCCTACTCTTCTCTCACCTTCTGCCTCACACCCTCTCTCTCTTCTTTCTTCCCCCTCTCCCTCCTTCTTTCTCTTCCTCCCTCTCTTCCTCCCACATCTTCTCTCTCTCTTCTTCCTTCCCTCTCTCCCTCCCTCTTTCCCCTTCTCTCCCTCCCTCTCTTCCTCCCTCACCCTCTCCCTCCCTCCCTCCCTCTTCTTCTCACCCTCTGCCTCCCATCCTCTCTCTCTTCTTCCTTCCCTCTCTTCTTCCCTCTCCTCTCCCTCTCTTCCCCTCTCTCCCTTCCTCCCTCTCTTCCTCACCCTCTCCCTCCCTCCCTCTCTTCCTCCCACACCATCTCTCTCTTCTTCCTTCCCTCTCCCTTCCTCTTTCGACCTCTCCCTCCCTCTCTTCCTCTCACCCTCTCCCTCCTTCTTTCTCTTCCCCACACCTTCTCTCTCTCTTCTTCCTTCCCTCTCTCCCTCCCTCTCTCCCTCCCTCACCCTCTCCCTCCCTCCCTCTTCTTCTCTCACCTTCTGCCTCCCATCCTCTCTCTTCTCCCTTCCCTCTCTTCTTCCCTCTTTTTCCTCTCTCCCTCTATCTCCCTCCATCTTTCCCCTCCCTCTCTTCCTCCCTCTCCCTTCCTCCCTCTTCCTCACCCTCTCCCTCCCTCTTCTTCTCTCACCTTCTGCCTCCCACCCTCTCTCTTCTTCCCTCTCTTCCTCCCTCTCCTTCCCTCTTCCTCCCTCTCTCTCCCCCTCTGTCTGTTTCTTCCACCTCCCAGCTCATGTTTGCCTTTCTCACTAAGTCTCCCTGCAAGAAGATTTACAACCGAGCAAACAAAGCCACATACATACTGCGGCCATTTCTGCCTGTAGCTGACACCTGACTTGTCTGTGTTTGTGTGCATCCATGCATGCTCATGTGTTGGTGAGAGACAGCCATTGGGGGAAACTGTAGCTAAGACAAATATTTTTTGAAAATCCAGCCAGAATGTATTGATAAGTTTGTCTGCCATGCAAGCATGACCCTGTCTTTGAACAGATTCCATGTGGACTTGCACCGTTTAATGTATTCCAGTATCATTATTTCTCTCAGAAAACAATTTTTGAACATTGGCATAAGGAATAGTGGGAAGGGTACAGCAAGTGCACCCCGCCCTCTGGAATACTCTGCCACCGGAGCTCCATACCGGCACGGACCTGAGGGTCTTCAGGCGCGCGTTGAAGACCTGGCTCTTTGAGCAGGCCGGCCTGGGCTGAGATGGTTTTAATTTGGTCTCCATTTTATTTAATTTTAAATTGGGGTTTTAAGGGTGGGGGTGGGGTTTCTAGTTTATTAATCAGCCGATATTAATTTAATATTTTTTAACTTTTGTATTTTTGTGGGGTTTTAGACGGGCTGTACACCGCCCTGAGTCCCTCGGGAGAAGGGCGGTATATAAATTGAATAAATAAATAAATAAATAAATAAATAAATAAATAAATAAATAAATAAATAAATAAATAAATAAATAAATAAAAAAATAGTGACGTGAATAGAAAAGTTCTTTACACCCTCTTCCTCATCTTCCAAGAGTTATTTTTCACAGCACTAGGAGAGAGAAAAAAATAAGAATTCATCCATCCATCCAATCATCCATCCAACCAACCATTCATTTATTTATTATTTATAAAATTTATTTGTATTGAGAGTTTTGCAGCGATAATTCAGTGCCAGAAAAATAAACACAGATGGCTGATGCTTCATTTAATGTCTTTATAAACATAAGTAGATTTTACAAACCAGTTGTCAATTTCTCCAACATGGAGCAAACTCAAACAGAAACATATTGCAAGTTCAGAGCAGAGCTCCAGTTTTCAGCAAGCAAGTTAAGTTTCATCTTCAATAGACAAACTCAGAGCTCAACATAGCTTCAGAGCTGCAGAGCTTAACAAAAGAGCCACGCCTAGACTACTTGTGGTTTCAGTTTCCAGCCTAGGCTAATTCTAGTTTCAGTTTCCAAAACAGTCCTCATCGGCTGACTTAGTTGCTATGCCTATTTATTGGCTGACCTTGTTACCAAGATCTATTCCAGTTCATGAATGTACTCTGACAATTTGGCACCCATCTTGTATCCAATAACTCTGGCTGGCTTACAACATAAAACATTAAAAAACACCATTAAAATCCTCCATCATAATAAATGGAGTCATGAATGATTAATAACTGATAAATATATAAGCATATGTTAGATTGACAATGTGAGAATTTACATAAATTGTGAGTGATGACTACGAAAGGATAGCACAAAAGATTTGTAACCAACTGGCACACTGTATGTATATAAAATGGAAGATGGTCTTATGTTTTTTATGTTTTGTTTGTATATGTTTGTCTTAAAAAATAAGAGTCTTTTTTTTAAAAAAAATCCTCCTCCATAAAAACCTCTGCCAATAAAAAAAACAAACCCTCACCGTCTCCCAAGTTTCTAATCTAGGGCCATTAACCATCATACCGAGCTGGTTCTCTAAAGTGAGACAATCCCTGTTCCCAAAACCAAACAAGCTTGCATGACCCAGACCTAAACGCACAAACATCTCAGTAGTTAGTTCGAAGCCTCAAGCAGGGCATAGGTCAACAGCGTTCTCCCTTCATGGTTCCCCAACAAGAAATACAGGTAGTCCTTGACTTACGACCACCATTGAACCCAGTGTTTCTGTTGTTAAGTGAGACATTTGTGAAGTGAGTTTTGATAACCTTTCCTGCCACCATTGTTAAGTGACTCACTGCAGTTGATAAGTTAGTAAACTAGTTGGGAAGTGAATCTGGCTTCCCCACTGACTTTGCTTGTGTTGTGGTTCACCGGCAGCCTGCGCAGATGGCAGCGGAATCGGACAGTGGGGAAAGAACGGGGACCAGTCCGGGAGTCTGGAGAGGACTCGGACAAGCGTCCTGCATCCAATGCAGAGATGGGGCCAGGACCATCTGGGAGTGGGGTGCTGCCTCTGGAGCCTCTGGAGTCTGGCAGCAGTGAGGCCGAGGAACCAGGGAAGCCTGTTCCCAGTGCACGTGTGCGCAGAACTGCTAGAAGGCAAGAGCAGCTGAGACAAAAGGGACGACTCGGGAGTAAGGCCCGGAGGTAATTGCCCCTCCCATAAGGTATAAAGGACAGGCAAAGGTGAAGAAACCTTTGTAGGAAGCAAAGTCGTTGGTTCTGTTTGGATTAATCCTTGACGCTCTGTGTGGACTTTGTACTTCAGTTGTTTTTTTTATAATTCATTTGGCACTTTTGTTGTTGGCAGCAATTCAAAGGAGAGAAAGGTGGGTCCTTATCTCGAGGGACTGTTTGGGACTCATTACAGGCTGGGTAGGAACATAATTCCCAGTGCTGAAATAAAACAAGATTTGATTAATTAAGTGTGTGCTTAATTACGGTCTCGGGAAGCCTTGGTCAGAACAGCTTGTGAGAAAAGAGGATCCCATGAGCCTGGGACACAGCGATGGTCATAAATACGAACCAGTTGCCAAGCATCTGAATTTTGATGGGGATGCTGCAAAGGTGGTAACTGTGGGGAAATGGTCATAAGTCCCATTTTTCAGTGCCGTTGTAACTTTGCACGGTCACTAAACAAATTGTTGTAAGTCAAGAACTACCTGTCAACATAAGCTTAGACTCTACAATGGAGATGCTGCAGACCTCCCAAGGTAGATTACATTACCCTTCGTGTGTTTCTAAATGACATTTTTGGAAGGTATCAGAAGCTCTTCATTTGGATTGTGGCCCCTATGATAAAATCTCTATCACGTCTTTCGTGGCCTTCAATGGCCACCTAAAACTTTTCTCAGCCCCTCCCAAAAGACCGAGAGTGCAATTGCCTCTTATTGCTTCTTATTCAGGATGGCAGAGTTGTCAACTTCTTTTAATTAGCCTATGTTTTGCATCTTGTGCTGGAGAAATCTATTAACAGTATTCCGACATCTCAGGGGCTGCCACAAAGAAGAGGGAGTCAAGCAGGGGTGGGATCCTACCCAGTGGTTGGATTCAGCCAGTTCGCACCACTTCGGGAGAACCGGTTGTTAACTTTCTGAGCAGTTTGGGGAACTGGTTGTTGGAAGAAATCATTAGGGTAGAGAACCGGTTGTTAAATTATTTGAATCCCACCACTGATCCTACAGTTCAGTCCAGTTCTACAGAAGCGGTAGTTCCGAAGAGCAGCTGACACTGAACTGGTTTGCTGGGATGAGGTTTTGGTCTGCTGCTCTCACCCACCCAGGCTCTAGGCTGTCCTTTAGGGCCTGTGTTTTCCTCCTCAGCTGCTTTGTGCGGCACAGCTGAGAACTGCTAATCAGCTGGAGAAGGTAAATGCTTGCTGGAGCTGGTAGCACACACATGTGTGCAGCACACATTTGACATGCATGTGTGCGCTCCCCCAAACCAGTTTTTATGCCGGTCAGATCTCACCCCTGGAATCAAGCTATTCTCCAAAGCAGCTAAGGGCAGGACAAGAAACAAGGGGAGAAGCAACTTAGAACGAAGGAGAAATTTCCTGACAGTGAGAACAATTAACCAGTGGAACAACTTGCCTCCAGAAGTTGTGAATGCTCCAACAATGGAGACTTTTAAGAAGAGATTGGACAGCCATTTGTCTGAAATGCTATAGGGTTTCCTGCCTAAGCAGTGGGTTGGACTAGAAGACCTCCAAGGTCCTTTCCAATTCTGTTATTCTATTCTCTTCTATTCTGTTCTTCCCCATCCACCCACTCAAAAAAAGAAATGCTAATGCCATTGTTATGTCTTTTATACTGCCAGGATTTGTGCTTAGTTGTTGCCTCTCATTGAATTTGTCTGCAGACAGTCCTGATTTACCGGAGTCAAACTGAGATTATTCCTTCAAGGTGGAAAAAAAAAATAACCTTAAAAGAAGCAAAGCAAGTCTTACGGGGAGATCAAGAACCGTAGCAGGTTGGGGGTACTTAGCCTCTTTCTGCCAATGCATAATCCTTGAAGAAGATTGTATGAGCACTTTTACAAAACAGCTGGCATTTATTTACTAACCCCACGGCTGAATAGGTAAATAAAGTGATGGCGTAACTCTGTGGCTAGGATAAGAGTGAAGTACATGCACCAAAATTGACACAATTGCTCCCTGCCATCTTCTTGATGGAAGTGTAGTGGCCTAAGATGCTGAGTTTGTTGACTGGAAGGTTGGCAGTTCAGGACCCAAGTGTCACACGACGGAGTGAACTCTTGTTCCTTGCTCCAGCTCCTGCCAACCTAGCAGTTTGAAAGCATACAAATGCAAGTAAATTAACAGGTACTACTTTGGTGGGAGGGGACACGGTGGCTCAGGGGCTAAGACGCTGAGCTTGTCGATCAGAAAGGTTGGCAGTTCAGCGGTTCGAATCCCTAGCGCCGCGTAACGGAGTGAACTCCCCTTACTTGTCCCAGCTTCTGCCAACTGAGCAGTTCGAAAGCATGTAAAAATGCAAGTAAAAAAATAGGGGCCACCTTTGGTGGGAAGGGAATAGCATTCCATGAGCCTTCGGCATTTAGTCATGCGGGCCACATAACCACGGAGACGTCTTTGGACATCGCTGGCTCTTCGGCTTTGTAACGGAAATGAGTACCACCCCCTAGAGCCGGAAATGACTAGCACGTATGTGTGAGGGGAACCTTTACCTTTATCCTGCTTTGGTGGGAGAAGGTAACTGTGTTCCATGTGCCTTTGGTGTATAGCCATGCTGGCCACATGACCACAAAAATGTCTTTGGACAATGCTGGCTCCCTCGGCTATGAAATGGAGATGTGCATCTCCAATTCATTTCTAGACTCAGACATGACTGGGCAAAGGAAAAATTTACCCTTTTTTTATTCTCTTGATAGCTCCTGGGGAATTTAATTGAGCCTTGATAAACAACAGAGCCTGCAGGTGGCTGGACAACAAATTCAGTAAAAAGCAGAGCTCTTATTCTTGGTACTTGAGTAACCTGTAATTCAGGTAACAGCAAGAAACCTGCTGCTCAGTCATGAAAATTCCTTGGAACCGCTCTTTGGAATGGAGTTGCTTTTCCCCATCTACCTGGAAGGGAAGGGAAGGGAAGGGAAGGGTCAAAATAAGTGCACAGGAAACATTTAGTACCACCATACCTTAAATGCAAACACGCATAAAATGTACACTTTTCAAGATGTTGTAGCCTTCCTGGGTAAATCAACACCGAACAACTGAAGACTGTAAAAGAGAATGGGAAAATAATTACTATTTGTAAGAAAGGGTAAAACAGGATGTAGATTGTCCTGGACGGATACTTACTCTGATGTACATGGCAGAAAAATCTCTGTTATACAGATTTTTTGCTGGCATTATTTTGAGGCAAGTTAAATTGGTGTTCCCCTTCGACATATTTGTTTAACCATCTTTCGTAATGGAAGTTAGAACTGAAAGAGTTTAACTCAACGTAATGTGCTGGCATAGGGTTCTTCCCTTTCCCTCTCTCCCTCCCTCCCTCTCTCCCTCCCTCCCTCTCTACCTCTCTCTGTCTCTCTCTCTTACTTTCTTTTCAGAAAGTTCTTTAAGATATTTTTGCATGCCATTAAAAACTATGGTTTGTTTTTTTCCAACCTAACTACCTCTGTGTTACAGTTGACTCCAAGTACTTACTGGTCATTTTAAGTTTGGAATAGTAAGAATTAAGACCCACTTTGCCAAGTGGCATGAGGGTCAAAGAGTGATAGGCAATTCTGAGGGTGGCTGGTGATGTGATCTGCTTTTTAAAAAGGTGCAATGTTTTAATTTTGTTCTTAACTCTATTTTAACTTTGTTGTATCTATGGTTTTATACCACTTTTTATGTTTGTATTACAAACTGCATTACAGCTTAGAGATAGGCAGTGTCGAAATGCAATAAATAGATAATTTATTTCTCTATTAGCAGATGGAATCAGATTGGAGCACTTCAATGGATTGTCATCTGAAGCAGAGTAATGTGCGATTTTTCAAGGAGCAGCTAATCTAACTGAACAAAGTAGAATTCTGTGGAGGTTTTAAGAATTCTTCCCCTCCCCTTTCTCTTTTACAGGATTGCACAGTGTATGAAACAGAAAATAAAATTCTTCATGTGGTAAGTGCCCGTTGTAGCTTGGGGTGGGTGCGCTTGATGCTTTGTGCAGTCTACCTCATTGGAAATCATTATTTTGCAAATCAGGACTGTACTGCTGTACACATTTGGCTTCAAGAAAGACATGCCGAATGCAGGGGATTGATTGCTGGCTTAATGTGATTTAGAAGAGATTTAAGGTGTTCCTCTGATGTGGAAGCCCCATTAGAAATGCAGTTATTTAACCAAAAAATGAGGGTATTCCACTCACATTTTTATTTATTTGTTTTGTTTTACTTAGAATAATTTAGCCTGAGGTTGCTATCCAAACAATCAAAGCAGTGAACTCAAACAGGTGACTGATGCGAACGTACATCAGTCATGAATTTATCCTTCAAAATCTATTTGCATCCATCTCACTTGAGAAGTTGACATTCTGGAGGGAGGAGAGGGAGAGGAGGGGAGGGAGAGAAGAGGAGGGAGAGGAGAGGAGAGAGGGAGAGAAGTGAGGGAGTGGGAGTGGAGGGGAGAGGGAGACAGAGAGGGAAAGGGAGAGGAGGGGAGAGGGAGTCAGAGGGAGAGGGAGAGGAGGGGAGGGGGAGACAGAGAGGGAGAGGAGGGGAGAGGGAGATAGAGGGAGAGAAGAGAAGGAGTGGGAGGGGAGGGGAGAGGGAGACAGAGAGGGAAAGGGAGAGGAGGGGAGAGGGAGTCAGAGGGAGAGGGAGAGGAGGGGAGGGGGAGGAGAGGAGAGGAGAGAGGAGAGGGAGTGGTAGAGGAGGGGAGAGGGAGACAGAGAGGGAGAGGAGGGGAGAGGGAGATAGAGGGAGAGGAGAGGGAGGGGAGGGGGAAGAGAGGAGGGAGAGGGAGAGGAGGGGAGACAGAGAGAGAGAGAGAGGGAGTGGAGGGGAGAGGGAGACAGAGAGGGAGAGGAGAGAGAGGGGTGGGGGAGGACAGAAGAGAAGAGAAGAGGAGGGAGAGGAGAGGGAGAGAGGAGAGGGAGAGGAGTCCAACTATGGGGTAGAGCAGAGATACTACCCTACTCATAGAAAGGTACCAAAGATACCAGATCATTCGTGCCATGTTTTCAGGATGCTGAGGTCTCTTTTCTGCCTAAGGACCAGGGAAGATGCTGGGCACATGTGGCTGAAGGAACCATGTGTGTGTATAGTTTTGAGGAAGTCATAGACGGTTGGCAATTGTGAATATCTCAGAATTATTTTGAGCAAGGGAAGAAAACCATTGAGAAATCAACAGCTTGATTTTGACCTCCTATCTTTGTAATCTCCCTTTATTAGGAAATGATGGCCATTTCTGAAAGAAGATGAGGCCATGCCGAATAGGGAAGAAAATATGTACTCCCTTTATATTCTCCTACTCATAGTAATACAAATATTGTTAGTTTTTCTTTTTCTCCAATATAATCTAATACAAAAGTGGGCAACATTTGATGGAACTAAAATGCCTTATCTATAGCGAATGTCATTTTGTGAACACTCAGATTATAAATCTATATTGACTGCCAAAACACTCCAAAACAATTATTCTAATCCCTCCACTATTTATAGAATTTTTTTTAAAAAAAATGTGCAGAGACATCACGTTAATTATGATGGCATTACATGTATGAAATTCATCACAAGCCTTTGTTTAATTAAGAATTATAATTGCAAATATCGGTAGACACTTATCACACCTGGAATGTCACTGATCGATAGCAACCTGAGCTTAATTTTTTTCTACAAAAGGGTCAGTGATGGCATTTTTTAAAAAGGATGCTTCCTGCTTCACTCAGATTGAATTTATCAAAGTGCTTTGTATTATGTGAATATGAGCCTGGTGGTATCAATGCTCCTTCTATAACCACTTTTTATTTTACCCTTTCTGGAGCTGTTGGGCTTCCCTCCTTGTAGTCTAGATGGGAAAGAGTTAATTTAGGTAACTAGAATCTCAGGACTGTCATTAATATATTAAAAGAAGCTTAAGGCTATGCTACAAGAATTTCAGCAAGTTTACAAATGAGACCACTGTATATATGCAATTTAGGGCAGCAGAAACTTTCATCTATTTCTTTTTCTTAGTTTTAGACGGAAGGGGCCGAAGCTTGTCTGTATTGTGAAGGCTGATAGCTAGCATCAATTTTCTGTTTTAATAACTGTCATTCTTTTTATCAGAGTGAGGCATAACTCTTTCATTAGTGTTGTATATTCCATTTTAATTCTTTTTATCACTATCTCAAGGTAGGACTGCGTGATTTGGGGCTGCTGATGAGACTTCAGTTAGTAGAGTTGAAATTTACAGGCTAATCATAAATTTCCCCCAAATTTGGACAACGTTAATGCTATGTTAACAGAATGACTCCAGCAGCCTATTCCTAGTTACCACAACTCTCTCTTGTTTTTTGTTTTCATCGAAAGGTATCTTAGTCTTCTGAGTGCCATAATACCTCAAAGAGTTGGTTTAGATTGCAAGGACAATGTGGTAGCAAAAGGAAATCAAAAAGTATCATCATATTCTAGTTATATGAAGATATGAAAGCAATAAACCCAAAGCTAGCCTTTGAGCCTAATCTGCATATGGCCTGATCTTGTACCTTGCCAAACTGCACTGAAGAAAACCACCCCCTTCTTCTCATTATGTATGAATTTTCCTGCCAAAATTTAATACCTAAAGTACCTTTGGTCAAAGGTTAATCTTTGAATGCCGAACTCTCAGAAAACAAATGAAGAGTGCAAAACGTTCATGCTGAACAAGGCAGTTTTGTGCTGTTTCAAATGTCCTAGCAAGCAATCCTCTGCACAACATTCAGGAAGAAAAGGAGAACAATAGAAAATGTCTAAGGCATCAGTTCAGCTGTGGACATATTGACTGATAAGAGAAAAGGAAAAGCTTTCCTGAAATATTAGGAAAAACTGCTTGACAATGGACAAATTGACAGTTTGGTCACAGAACCAATTAGAACAATGATGCTTGCTTCTCCTTTGCTGTAAGTTTCCAACAAGCAATAGATAGCCATATTGGGGAATAATAATACAGTACAGAAAGAGGGACATGGTGGCTCAGTGGCTAAGATGCTGAGCTTGTCGATCAGAAAGGTCAGCAGTTCGGCGGTTCGAATCCCCAGCGCCGTGTAACTGAGTGAGCTCCCATTACTTGTCCCAGCTTCTGCCAACCTAGCAGTTCAAAAGCATGTAAAAAATGCAAGTAGAAAAATAGGGACTACTTTGGTGGGAAGGTAACAGAGTTGCGTGCGCCTTCGGCATTTAGTCATGCCACTGTAGCTTGCTCAAACAATAGCAACACTATGCCTAAGTATGGTGTCAATCCACTATGATGGAACAGTGAGAAGAACAAGATAGCTTCTGCCATGGAACAGATAGCCCAAGAAAATGCTAGGCTATTGAATGCATAAAAAAGAGGCTGAATCTGGACCAGCGCTGGAATTTTATGGATAAGAGAAACATGCTGAGATGTCTTTTAGCTTTATCCAGGATGGCAAAGATATTGCCTATAAGCCTAGTTTTAGTTGTTCATTTCTTAAGCATCGTTCAATAAGACCTGTGAGAATTGCTCCTGGTGGTGCCTACTGGATGGTTCCTCACTTAAATGAGTCTTCTAGGAAGAATAAGAATGATGTGTCAATTAGCATACTAACAATGTTCAGCAACTTATACCCTAGCAACCTGGGATCCTGGATTGTGCAAACTACTGCATGATTCGATACATTTGATAAAGGCATTGGTGTTAGTTTGCTCAAATCCTATTCAGAGAACACTGCAAAAAGTGGGGTTCATAAAAAGGTTTTTTGTGGGGAAAGAACCAGAAGAACTGACCAGGCAAAGAGATATAGTTCTACTAATAAACAGAAGGAGATAGGAGATTAACTTATAGATGCTATGAAAAGATAGCAAACAGATGATTTCATAATGCTGTTTGAATCACATATTTCTAAAGCTTGTTTTGTTAACCAATTGGCTGGATTAACCCATCAACCCAATCCCAAAATTGCAATGGCTTGGTTTACACATTGCACTCAGGGAAAAAAACAGCAAGCAAAACAAAACAAGAGGAGCTTTCCATGATATCAAACTTGGTAATAATTAGGGAAGTGGAGGGAAAAAATATTTGTGAAAATTTTCTGGTTCAAATAGATGCACACCGGGCAGATAATGTTTGGATGTGAGTCTTTGTGCTTCCATTACAATGTTTTGTGCTGAATTCTTTTTCTCTCTCTCTCTCTTTTTTCTCTCCTCCTTTCCCACAGTGTAAAACGCTGTCTGGTATCTGTGATCATATCATCTCTCTTTCATCAGATTCTCTGGTGTCTCAGTCAGCTCATCTTGAAGTTGTTCATCTTACCAGCATCATGCCCAGTGAAGGTTTGGTAAGCAGGAACAAAGTAGAAGAATATCAGAGTTCTGAAAACAAATCAGATGATTAAAGGGGATATCAGCCCTTCCATAGGTATCATGAAGTAGTTGCTTCAGGTGGTATTTATTTTATTTGTTTGTCAAACATATACAAGATAACAAGTATAGGTATGAACATAAACATAAACAAAAGGAATAAATACAGATAAATGGGTACAGTAAGACAGGGACGGTAGGCACGCTGGTGCACTTATGCACGCCCCCTTTAAAGACCTCTTAGGAATGGGGTGAGATCCACGGTAGACAGTTTGAGGTTGAAGCTGCGAGAGGTTGAGGCTGTAACTATGGAGTTGGGTAGAGAGTTCCAGGCATTGACCACTCTGTTGCTGAAGTTGTATTTTCTGCAATCGAGTTTGGAGCGGTTTACTTTGAATTTGTATCGGTTGTTTGCCCCTGTATTGTTGTGGTTGAAGCTGAAGAAATCATTGATAGGCAAGACGCTGTAGCAAATAATTTGTTGTAGCAGACATGCTTAGATTGGACCGCAAGCAGCGCAGTTCCAGATTGTCCAGGTCCAGAATTTCGAGCCTGGAAACATAGGAAATTCTACTGTGAGTGGAGGAGTGGAGAACTTTTCTTGAGAAATATCTCTGAACCTGTTCATTGTGTTAATATCCAATATACAGTGCAGGTTCCAGGCAGACGAGCTGTATTCAAGAATTGGTCTGGCAAAAGTTATGTATGCCCTAGTTAACAATTCAATGTTGCCGGAGAGATCAGGATAGGGAGCAAACTGAGGTCAAACTCAGACTCCAACAGCTCTAGGGATAGTTCTGCCCAATTCTAATATATTTATCTAAACCAGTGGCAGCCTGAAGATGTGTGGATTTCCACTCCCAGAATTCCTCAGCCAACATGTTGGCCAGGGAATTCAGGGAACTGAAGTCCATACACCTTTAGGTTGATAAGGTTGAGAAATATGGATTGGTGTATTTGAATGGCGCTGATGTTTCCAGTACTGAACTAGAGTGAAGTTCTAGAATGTCCATGAACATCCCATATTGTCAATGAAACATTCATTGCTTGGCTTTTCTGGAAAGAAAGCTTTTGCTGTTGTAATGGGATTAAAAATCTGATGGAAATCTCAACCTGATGGAAGATTGAATCATGTGGAAGAGAAAGGTCAGAGGGCCTACCTTTGTAGGTCAGCGATTGACGATGTTATATTCAGACTGTTCTGCCCATGTTCTGCCTATGTCTAGTTGCCTGTGTCTTTAAGTGTTGCATAGAACATAAGACCCAGCCAAAGAGGGTAGTAGAATAATCATAATAGAGTTGCAACTGAACAGTCCCCAGTTAGGAAAGAAAATCCAGAGGTAAAATGTAATCATAAATGCCACCTGTCAATTTCTTCTTTTCTAGTTAATTCTTTATATGCAATCTTTTGTTGTTTTTCTTGTTCTTTTGGTTGCTGCTTTTGGCTCGAGGCAAAGCTAAAATACATACAATCGATTCAGAATCAATTACTGATATTCTTAATAAGTAAATGCATATTTGGCCAATTTTGGGCTCTTCTTAATTATATTCAAAGAGCCAATCCAGTTCTACTCCAACTACTTCCTTTCACTTATGTGAGATTCTAAATACAACACTTAGAAAGAAAAGATCTAACTCAACATTCCTTCTCCTAGTTCCTCTTCTCAAGTCTGTTGTCTTGTTGTTGTTTACTAAAATTACCTAGGTTATTGAAACCTTTAACCTTTCAATAAGGTTAAAGGTTAAAACTGAGGTTAAAACTGGCCAGACACATTGCTTTTTTTGATCTTAGGCAAGCTAAATCTATAACCCACATTGCTTTGTTTTTCTGACTGAAGACATACTCAAGAGATTGTAACTTGCCTATTTATATGAGGAGAATCTCATCACCTGTAAAATACAAAAACACACTTTCAATTTCTGAAGGAACCCATCCCAATGGAAAATAAAAGAAATGGTAGAAGAAAACGTCTAACATTCACATAGGGCCTTTGCATCTGAATTATAGGAAAAAAAATACCTAAAGGAAAGGTTTTATTGTAACTAATATTTGGATAGTGCACAACTCTGCTAGGAATTTCTGTCACATCAGATAAAACTAATCAGCCTGACAGTGCTCATCTTTAACTATAAAGCACTGTAACTATTGCTCTGGATTTTTTTCAGATACATTCTCCCAAGAAGTAGTATTCTTCCTTTTGAGTTCCAACAAAAATCTTCAATTATCATGGGACTGCAACTCTTGATTTTCCATTTTTAGTTAAAAAAAAAGCAGTGGCCAATCTACCAAGAAAATTCATTTGTGTTGAGCACGGTGCTTCCAAATCCCAAAATGTTATCAGTTGAACTGAAAAAATAGTCTAAGAACTACATGAACCTCAAAATACATAAAAGGGCGTGAATAATCTGACAAGCAAAAGAGGAACAGAGGTGGAATGATATTTGGCAAGTTGCATTTCTCTTTCTCCTTAATGACCTCCTACATTAGTTCAACTCTCCCAGAAACCTTAGTAAGCTGCTATATGGGTTGAATAAAATACCCTTAAATTAAAAGCAATACAGCAGCTTTCTCTGTCCTTGTTTCACTAGGACAGGCTTGGAACAACTTATCTCCAATTAAAGATTCAGGTCTCAAGTCTGCTAAATTGAAATGTCAGGTTTTCCCTTGACCTGCACAGAGCAACCAGTTACATCTGGCAGAAATAGCACTAGATATTGATTGGATGGATGAAATGGGATGGGATGAAGTGGAGTGGAGTAGAAAACAGGAATAGAATGGAGTGGAGTGGAGTAGAAAACTGGAATGGAGTGGAGTAGAGTGGAATGGAGTAGAGTGGAGTGGAATGGAATGGAGTGGAGTGGAGTAGAAAACAGGAGTGGAGTGGAGTGGAGTGGAGTGGAGTGGAGTAGAGTAGAGTAGAGTAGAGTAGAGTAGAGTAGAGTAGAGTAGAGTAGAGTAGAGTAGAGTGACAGAGTTGGAAGGGACCTTGGAGGTCTTCTAGTCCAACCCCCCCCCCCACTCAAGCAGGAGACTCTATACGATTTCAGACAAGTGGCTGTCCAGTCTCTTCTTAAAACCCTCCAGTGATAAAGCACCCATGACGAGGGATGACTTAGCTTAGGGATAGAGCAAGGGTTTGATATGTAGAAGTCATCAGTTCAGTCTTTGGTTTTTCTCAAAGGGGCTGGTAGAACCTTCTGCTTGAAGCGCGCTATTAATCCCTGTCTACCATCCTGGGCTAAATGAATCCCAATGTTCTGCATTAAAGACTGAGTTCACTCAGCACAGGAAACCCCCAAGTCTCAAGTTATTTTTACCGGCTCTTATGAGAAAATGTAAGCAGTGCGCTGGGGCTATTGTTGAAAATAGCACTGAGACATTCACTCTTATTTGGGGATGTAACAAGATAGGGATAAATTACCTTTAGTTTACACTTGAATGAAACCTGACTACGTTTTTCTCTTTCTGAAATAATCATGAACGGGATTGCAGCAATCCCTCAGCCTGCACGTTTCTTTGAGTTTTGCTCTCTACCGAAATAAATATTGTAACACCCCACCAAAAAAAGGGGGGAAAAATCCCCTCGAAAACATTTGTCTTAGGGGAGCCATGCACAAGAAAGAATGGATAATTTGGGTGTTGTGGTTAGTCGGTAGTAGGTGCAGACGGCTGAGGAGAGTGAGCACTCAGATGAGGGGCCAGGACCATTAGTGAGTGGACTGCCACCTTCAGAGATTGTGGGAGCTGGCAGCAGTGATGAGGAGGTTCCTGAGGAGCCTGTGCCAAATGCGCGTGCATGCAGGATTGCTCAGAAGAAAGAGCAGCTACAACAGCATGGGCGACTCGGGAGTAAGGCTGCAAGGTAATGGCCCCTCCTTCAAGAAGATAAATGCCAGCTGTGAAAGGAACGTACTTTGCAGAAGGCAAAGACGTTTTGAAACTCCAGCCTCATGGACATTCCAGTATCCTGAGTTTGTATTTGAAGATTCTTGTATTGCAAATTATTTCTTGTCTGTTATCTTTTGGCAAGTCTTGCACAGTTTGGTGATACTTGTGCTTATCACAGCTAATTATTTTGCAAAAGCATTACAAGGTTTCTGTTCTATTTGAATTGTGTTTGATTTTTTGGAAAAGGGTGTGGGTCAGAACATTAGGAGAGATTATGGGGAAATATATCGTTGAAGGTAGGTTTTCCCTTCGCCCCAACTATGCAGGAGACGGACCACCAAAAAGGAGGCGCAAATATTTGGGTCTGTGGGAATGTTTAGTGTTTGTTGTTGGAACTTCAAACGCAACGATAGATTTCTCCATTCATATGACTGCATGGATAAGAGTTGCTACGATCTTCCCTTTCATTTTTTTTCATATGCACACCCATCTTGTCATATGGATGGATGCTTTGCTAACAGTAAATTAGAAGCCTCCTGATGTGATTGGGAACTGCCTGTGGCAGCTTTTTCCTCTACTACCCCATAACAGATGGCGGCAAAGGAGAGAGAGAGGAAAAAAACTAACCATCCCGTACGGGTAATTTGTAAAGTTTGGTCTGCCTGTCTGATGGCACATAATACAGAACAGTCCCTCAAGCAGTGTCTTCACGACACGGGAAGCTATAGATTTCCTTTCGTGTCAGCGGCTTCTTACTACGAAGGATAAACTAGGCCTTGGAGGATCCCCCTTAAAATGAAGGCCAGAAATGTTAAAAGGAGATTCATGCACTTGTGGTGTTTCTGGATACAAGAAGGAAGACAAATAAGATTTTGGACGAAGACCAGAGGAAGGTTGCAAAAACTGCTTTACAGCCTTGGGAAAACTGCTTCCAAGTTTTCTGTCCATCAAGAATGCATCTCAACAGATGTTATGGGGTTGAAATGTGCCCTCCGCGCTCTGTGTAAGAAAGCCAAAAGATCATTTGATGTGTCGCCTTCTGTCCCATCTCCTCCCTCCAAGTGGCCGGGGCTAGTCAATTCTCCACCAAATCTAATACCGCATGCATAAAGTTTTTTCTCCAACCTCCATAGTTTCTACAGATCCATAACAAGACAGCTTTCGTTGGAAGTATAACTTGCATAAATCATTGGTTGAAGCTCACATATGTGGTCTGCAAAATCCCACTGCGTTGGACTGGGCTTAAGCTGAGGATTGATACCAAAGGTCTCAAATTGCTACTCCAGCCAGCTGTCTCGTATCATTTTGCTCAGGATGCAAGACAATCTGGAGCCAACCATACACAAATCCATCACTTCTGCATCTTAAGAGAAGAAAAGAGGAAAGAAGAGAGAAGAGAAGAGAGGGAGAGGGAGAAGAAGAGGGAGAAGAGAAGTTTCCAAACTTGCCAACTTTAAGTTTTTTAGACTTCGACTCCCATAATTCCTTGCCCAGCAGGAATTTTGGGAGTTAGAGTCCACAAGTCTTAAAGTTGCCAAGTTTGGAGACCCCTTGGAATAGAATAAGAGTGTTGGATGGGACCTTGGAGGCCTTCTAATTCAGGGGTGACAAACTCAAGGCCTGTGGACCACATTTGGCCCATGGGATGCTTAAATCCAGCTCGCAAGGCCGGCCTGGAAATATCAAAGGACTGGCCTACAGTGCCCCCACGCCTCGTTTTCACCTTTCGTGGCCTCCTGCAGCACTCTGCTAGCCGAAAACGGGCTGAAAACAGGGCGAAAACAGCCCGTGTGGCCTGTTTTCTGCTGGCAGAGTGCTGCAAGAGGCCTTGGAGGGTGAAAACAAGGCACGGGGTGCCACACCTGGATCTCCTGTGCCCCATTTTCGCTGGCAGGCTGCTGCATGAGGCATCCGTCCCACCCACCCCCACCCCCTGGAGGAGAACTACAATGCTGATCCAGCCCTTGAAGAAATCCAGTTTGACACCTGTTCTAGTTCAACCCCTCTGCTCACGCAGGAGACCCTATACCAGTGATGGCGAATCTTTTTGTTGTGGTGTGCCGAAAGCACCCACGTGCTGGCACCCACAATGCAATGCGCCCCAAACCCTCCTGCACATGCATGCACAACATCCCCCTGCCCCCTTACCTGCACTGGTTTTGGAGGCATGCCCAGTCCATGGGATTAACCACACTCTAAAGAGAGTGTTAAGACAGCCAATTGTCTGAAATGGTACAGGGCCGTGATGGCGAACCTATGGCACACGTGCCACAAGTGACACGCAGAGGCATGTGTGTGGGAACGTGAGCCCCAGCCAAACTTACCTGCACTGCTGCATGAGTGCACCTCCCAGCTGATTTTCGGCCCATTTGAGGCCTTTTACAGCCTCCCAGAGGTTCAAGGAAAGCCTCTGCAACCTTTGGAGGCTGGAAAATGGGTCTGTTTCATCAATTCCGGTTTCATCACTTCCAGTATTTCCGGAAGGCCTGTTTTTCGGCCTCCTGAGGTTGCAGAGGGTTCCCTCGAGCCTCCAGGAGGCCGAAAAAGGCCTCAAACGGGCTGAAAATCAGCTGGGAGGTGCACACATGCACAGTGTTGGGGCTCACATGTCCACACAAATGCCTCTGCGTGTCACTTGTGGCACATATGCCATAGGTTTGTCATCACGGCCCTAATACCATTTCAGACAATTGGCTGTCTTAACACTCTCTTAAGAGTGTGGTTAATCCCATGGACCGGGCATGCCTCCAAAACTTCTGATTTAGAGCTCCTTTCAATCCTGCAAATTCATACCCTACTTTTGTCCCAGTTTCTCAGATGCTAGAAACATAGGCAAACCTCTCCCTTGTTGCGGGTAGCACACCTCCTGGGACTTGGTGTTTCTAAACCAGGATGAAGCATACAAGCATCGTGCTAAGGGGTTCCTTCATAGTAGTCATTCAGCAGCTCCTGAACTGGCTTATTTTGATGAAGCCTCACATAGGTGCAGCTTTTCTGCCCCAACCTGTTGTTCTCATTTGAAAGACAAGCTTCAAAGGGCTGGGTTTTTCATAGGAAAAGTAACCGAGGCTGTTTCTTTTTTCTTTTTGTTCTCAAGGCAGAGAAATGCACCCATTTATTTCAAGGATACTGAATAAAAATAGCATCTAAATCTTCAACGGGTCCTTTTTTTTAAAATGAGTTAGCGCTCTGTATGGGGCGCAAAGACGACAGAAGTAGGTTCTGTTGATAAAAAAAAGTATTGTTTGAAGTTCTTTTTCCCTCTCTGCCCAAATCCCTTGCATTTCACACTCAATAATATGGTCAACATTATTAATCCCTAAGTTTTCTCTTTGAAGATCACGGAGGGGAAATAAAGACAGGACTTCATTCAGCTCTCTGGTGGAGTCCAGACTGACTCTGATTCCCTTTCTCTGTGGGTGATCTACCTGCCTCAGTATTAACCATTCCTATTTGGAAACAACAGGTTCAGTGGTGGGCTGCAAATTTTTTAACAACCGGTTCTCTGGCTGGGCGGTGTTGCCAGTTGGTCATGTGACTGGGTGGGTGATGTCACTCGTTACACCAGCCCTGCTTCCTGGCCACTCACCTCAAAGGCAGAGTTAGGATTCAGCTAGTTGGAGCTAATCCCACGACTGGCTGGCCCCACCCATTTTTGGCCTGTTTTTCAGCCATTTTCAGGCCATTTTTCTGGCCAAAATCGGCCCCAAAATGGCGTGAAAACAGCCCCAAAATGACCTGCTTTTCATGCTGTTTTCAGGCCATTTTTGGACCTTTTTCCAGCTGTTTTTTGCCCCAAGAAACAGTCAAAAACAGCCCCAAAAGCAGTCGGGGGTGGGGCCAGCCGGTGATCCGATTTGCCAGTTCTCCAAACCGTACAGAATCGGAACAAAGGGGTTCAGGTGAACCCGTCCGAACCTGCAGCAGCCCACCTCTGAATAGGTTTGCAGGGAATTGTGCTTGGCCTCCTTTATGCTTCAGAAAATATTGTCAGGTTGGTGAAAACTCATGTCTGACTTGTTTCTAAATCTTACTGGGTTTACCTAACTTAGTAAAAATGCTTGAGGGCCACAGAATGGTAAATGGGAATTTGGAAGTGGTGAGGATAATCGAGAAGACAGACCGGAATGGAGTATATTTGAGGGGCTGCCACAGAGAGGAGGAGAGGGTCAAGTTATTCTCCAAAGCACCCAAAGGCCAGAAGGAATAATGGATGGAAACTGAACAAAGAGAGATTCAATCTAGAAATAAGGAGAAATTTTCTGACAGTGAGAACTATCAACTCATGGAACAGAAGTTGCCTTCAGAAGTCGTGGGAGCTTCATCGTTGGAGGCTTTAAGAAGAGACTGGACTGCCATTTGTCAGAAATGGTGTAGGGTTTCCTGCTTGGGCAGTGGGTTGGACTAGATGACCTACAAGGTCCCTTACAACTCTGTTAATCTGTTACCTCACATTGTTACCTCACCGTGATGGTGAACCTATGGCACGCGTGCCAGAGGTGGCACACAGAGCCCTCTCTGTGGACATGTGCGCCATTGCCAGCTGCTCTTCTGGTTTCTGGCACATGCATATCCGACAGCTGGTCTTCGGTTTCTGGCACTCTGGTGCACGCATGCACACACACATCCCAATTTGGGCACTTGGTGCCGAAAAGGTTTGCCATCACTGGTGTAGGGTCTCCTGCTTGGGTGAGGGGTTGGACTAGATGACCTAAAAGGTCCTTTCCAACTCTGTTATTCTATATTCAATGGAACAAAAGTTTCCTTCAGAAGTTGTGGGAGCTTCATCACTGGAGGCTTTCAAGAAGAGACTGGACTGCCATCTGTCAGAAATGGTATAGGAGGGTTGGAGTAGATGACCTACAAGGTCCTTTCCAATTCTGTTAATCTGTAAAAAAAATTGGAGAACAATGGATTGTTCTCACCGTTAGTAGAAATTTCCTAATGGTGAGAACTATCAACCAGTGGAACAGCTTGCTTTCAGCAGTTGTGGGTGCTCCATCTCTGGAGTCTTTCAAGAAGAGACTGGATAGCCATTTGTTTGAAGTGGTATAGGCTCTCCAGCTTCAGCAGGGGGTTGGATTAGTTGACCTCCAAGGTCTCTTCCAGCTCTGTTATTCTACATTCGATGACTATGTTCATATTTTAGAAAAGGATTTGGGTGGGTGGGTGTCAGCTTTGGAAGCCATATTCCACGCTGCCAGATAGCCCGGGAGAGTGGAAGGGGGGGGGGGTGATTTCAATTAAGTAGCTCTAAGTAGACAAAATAAAATTATTTTGTTAGTTCAAGGTCATTGAGTATGGCGCAGAATGAAATAAGGATCATACTTTTGGACGGATCGTGATTGGGCCATGTGATGTGATGGGGATGGATTTGTAGTTTGGGAACTTGTGAAAATCCCAAAAACTTTTAGATTCAGGATTCCACAGATGTGCCAGGTGCTATTCTAATAAAGGTATTTTTGAGATATGTTTGTCTGGGAGCTTCTGATTGGGATGGAGGTTTTCTGGAACACTGACAGTGGGATCCTTAACAGGAGCACACCAAACTTCTTTGTTGCAGGAACCACTAATTCATGTGTTATGTTTGCATTAATGGTTTCTCATCTCATTCTTTTTTAGGGAATGTATATTAAGTCAACCTACGACGGACTACACGTGATCACTGGAACAACAGAAAATGTATGTTTATTTTCGTCATGCTTTCTGTCCTTCTTTCCATGCATCTCTACGTGTGTATATATGTGCACATACATACATGGATACATTCACATATATACAGGTAGTCCTCGACTTATAACAGTGATGATTCAAAGTTACAACAGCTCTAAAAATATTTATGTCCACACTTATGACTATGGCAGTATCCCTGCGGTCACCTGATCAAAATTCGATGCCTGGCAACTGGCATGTTTTTATGACGGTTGCAATGTCCTGGAGTCATATCAGGGCTGGGTTGCTGGGTGGTTGCAGGGGTTCGGGAGAGCCCCTAGCTAAGCTTCTGGGCAGTTCAGAGAACCCCCAAATCCCACTCCTGGCTGGTCCCGCCCACCCTTCCCCACCTCTCCCAGGAGTCCCCACATGGATGCAGGTAAATCTTGGATGCAGGTAAGTGCAGGACAGGCAGAGAGGCCAGAAATGGGCTGGTTTCAAGCTTCCAGAGCGCCTCCATTTTCGTCCTCCTGGAGGCTCAAGGAAAGCCCCTGGAGCCCAGGGACTGCAAAAAACATCCCCCCATGGTGCAGGAGGCTAAGTAGACCACGCCCATCATGGCCATGCCCATCCAGCAACCGGGCAGAGAACCGGTTGCTAAATTTTTTGAAGCCCAACCCTGAGTCGTATGGTCCTTTTTTGTGTTTCTTCTTAACAGGCAAAGTCAATGGGGAAGTTAGAGTCCCTTAATAACTGTATTACCTACTTAGCAACTGCAATGATTTACTTAACAACTGTCTCATTTAGCAAAAGAAATTTTGGGTTCAGTTGTTGTCATAAGTCAAGGATTACCTGTATTCTCGTTGTTTTACATATAAGAAAAGAAGAAGAATATGAGGTTTATAATGCACCTAGGCTCAATCTTTCTTAAGATTTATTATAGAGCTTTTCTATATTCCACTGCTAGCTTTACACCTTCAGCTGCCTGGTAAAAAGCCTCTTGGTCTTTTTCTTCTTCTTCCCTTTATGAGTTAAAGTTGCTCTGACAGTGTGCTGAATTTTATGTCTCTAGATGCCTGTCATGCTGGATATTTTTTAAGTGTTTCAGTTCAGGGTATTTTATTTTTAAAACACATTATAAGAAGCCATGAGAGTTTACAGGGAGGGGGGATGAAAAACACAGCAAATGCATTTTTAGCAAGTGTGTGAAACGTATATAGCCCCAAAACCTGGGCTTCAAATAGCATAGGAAATGGTTCATTCTTGCACAGGCTTCACCATAGTGATATATAATTCATTCTGTTTCTTGAAGTCTCCAGCTGCTTGGAGATCTGGACACCTGGTGCTTGGTCTGTAAAGTCCTATTTCAGCACATGGCTTCTATGATTTAACGTGGCATAGAAACTACAGATTTAACTGGGTTAAGAAAGAGTTGGATGGGGGTGAAAATTAAGCAGAGAGACCTTAGAAAAGATCACAGTACGGACATTCTTCCAAGGCTTGCCCCTCGCCCAAGGTGGCATCTATAAATCCTTTGCTACCTTTTCAATACTGCCATCATGGTCTAGGTCAGGGGTCACCAACCTTTTGGACCTCAGGAACCACCAAACTCATAATTTTAAATCCTGGGGTCCACTAGTATGAATTTTGACTGATGGTGGCTTGCTGACGTCGGTGGGAGAGAGAAAGATCTGATCTAACCTCTCTCTCTCTCTCCCTCCCTCCCTCCCTCCCTCCCCACCCTTTCTCTCTCTCTCACACACACACACAAACACACAGAGGCAGGGGTGGGATTCAAATTTCTTAACAACCGGTTCTGTGGGCGTGGCCTAATTTGTGCATGTGGCTTGGTGGTCATGTGACTGGCTGGGCATGGCTTGTATGTAAATATTATAAATATTTATATAAATATTGAATTTTTTATTAAAAAAAGAGCAACTTTTACCCAAAATCAGGCAAAGCAGGCAGGCAGATTCAGTTGCTCACAGAATCACAGATTCACTCAGAAATCTGTGCTTCTGCCATCGGCTAACTCAGTCTGCCACATAAAATTTGCTAGCAAGCAAACTCACAAAGTCAACTCACAACACACCATGTATGTAAATATTGAACTTTTTATTAAAAAAAGAGCAACTTTTATCCAAAATCAGGCAGATTGAGTTGCTCACCGAATCACAGATTCACTCAGAGATCTATCTTTCTGCCATTGTCTACCTGAGTCTGCACTGAATAATAGAGGCTTCAGTCCTAAGGAAGGTTCAACTCTGCTTAAAAGCAGAGCCGAAGATCTGAAGATTAGCTAGAAAGCAAGAAATCCAATGATTTCCTGCTTTCTATCTAATCTAAATCTCCCAGCACAGCAGAATAGATGATGGCCGGAAAAAGGAAAAATAGCAACTTAGCAGGCAAGTTTGCCAGGTAAGGAGTGAGTGGGTTGAGAGGGCTCCCGCGGGCCATGTGGGTGGTGCAGCTTTGTGTTCCTGAGCAGACTGGATTAATTGCTTTGGGGGGTGCTCTGGGGGTGACATTTCTCTGCAGACCACAAAAATTTTCTCGCAGATGACCAGTGGGCCGCGACCCACAGTTGGTGACCGCTGGTCTAGGTGGAGTGTCAGCAACTCATGGCTTTGGAGCCGCATGAGGCTTTGGGGGCCCTCTGCTATGGCTCCCTGTTGGGTGATCCCATCACTGGCTGGCCCCGCCCCTCACCCTCCCCTCCCAGTCTTTCCTCGCTTGGCCTGAGAAGGTAAAACACAAAAAACAGAAATGAGAGGGAAGGGGGGGGGGGGAAGAGAGAGAGAGAAACCCATTTCCAACAGAAAACACCGGGAGCCACAAAACCTCTGATCTTTCTACATCCTGTAGAAAGCAAAGTCCCTTAAGATCTTCCAGCAGTGCTTCCTGTTACAAAATGTTTAGTTTTATCCAGCTAGATATTGTTCATATATTAAATGAGCAATCACAAGAGTGAACTCAATTTTCTATTAAGAGGGTGGATAAATGGATGGATGGATATAGATAGATGATAGATAGATAGATAGATAGATAGATAGATAGATAGATAGATAGATAGATAGATAGATAGATAGATAGATAGATAGATAGATAGATAGATAGATAGATAGATAGATAGATAGATAGATAGATAGATAGATAGATAGATAGATAGATAGATAGATAGATAGATAGATAGATAGATAGATAGATAGATAGATAGATAGATAGATAGATAGATAGATAGATAGATAGATAGATTAGATAGATAGATAGATAGATAGATAGATAGATAGATAGATAGATAGATAGATAGATAGATAGATAGATAGATAGATAGATAGATAGATAGATAGATAGATAGATAGATAGATAGATAGATATGACAGAGAAACATACAGACAGACAGAGTCAGTTTCAAATGCCTGGCTCATAGTACATCTATGGCTACACCAATGAATGCTAACTGTTTGGAGTTAAAAGAAAATGGGCTTATATTTTATACCCAGAAAGGGTGGAGAAGAGTAGATAAAATCTTCTTTATTTGAATTTTATTAAAGTGAAAGGCTTTTAGGCTTCTTTGGTGTTCTCTTTCCCTGAGGCTCATTTTCCATGAGAGAGATGTTCTAGGGAAGACTGGAATAAAATTATCCCAGTTTAACAAGGCAGAATGGAAAAGGGAGTTAGCCTTTATTGGGTCTTTGATATAACCATGCCATTCCCTTTGGGGATATGAGCCTGATCTGCTCCTTAAAAAACCTACTGCAAACTCTTTAAGTGAAATAGAATGAAACGAAGACAGGAGGAAAAAATGGCTGTAACTAACATGATGATGATGATGATTGATGATGATGATGATGATGATTGGACTTCTGATTCTTGGAGAATAGAAATCAGATGATGGTGTGCTGGTTGTGTCTCTGCAGATGTCTCCTAAATCTTCCTAGGATATGTTGTAACAGTTATTCCAGTAGAGTAATAAAGCACACTCGTAATTTTATTGCGATATTTGTGTCACTTTACATTCAGCACAAATGGGCATCCTCCCCCTCCCTTTCTCTTAGCCTTTATGATTGTGGAATCTATTTAAAAGGAAAGATCTATTTTAAACTTTGAGAGAGAAAGGAACGGAGGGTGGGTGGTGGGTGAATTCTCCGATTCTTCAAGTATAGGAAGGAAAGAAGGGTTGGGAGAAGGGTTGGAGAGTAAATAAAGACAAATTGAGTGTTTACATTATTCAGAAGAGCATGTGAGAGACTACTTTTGACAGCGTTCCTGGTGGAAAGCAGACTTCATGGATTGGCAAGGCAGCTTTGGAGGAAGGCACGGTTTTTAAGACGGGTTTCATTGAGGTTCTCTGTGTCTCTGTGACTGCATTCACAAATGCTCCAAGTCTTCAAGTGCTTGATTAGTTTTGGCCAAGGGTGGGACATGAATCCATGTTTGGTCTGGCATTGTGGAATACCTTTGCTTTTAGCAATGGATGGATGGATGGATGGATGGATGGATGGATGGATGGATGGATGGATGGATAAAGATAGAGATGATGATGATGGATAGATGATAGACAGAAAGGGATAGATAGATAGATAGATAGATAGATAGATAGATAGATAGATAGATAGATAGATAGGATGATGGTGATGAAGGTGAAGATAGATTGATAGAAAGAGAGATATAATAGATTATGAAGATAGATGATAGATAGATATATATAGAGAGACAAATGATAAATATGATGAAGAAGATAGAGGATATTGAGAGAGGGAGTGAGAAGGATGATGATGGTGATAAAGATTGACAGACAGACAGACAGATGGTAGAAAGAGAGAGATAATAGATGATAAAGATAGATGATATAGATAATGAAGAAGATAGATAGATAGATAAATAGATAGATAGATAGATAGATAGATAGATAGATAGATAGATAGATAGATAGATAGATAGATAGATAGATAGATGAAGAAGAAGATAGGTAGGTAGATAAATAGATGAAGAAGAAGGTAGGTAGGCAGGTATATGAAGAAGGTAGGTAGGTAGGTAGGTAGATGAAGATGAAGGAGAAGGAGAAGGGAAGATAGGTAGATAGATAGGTAGATAGGGGGAGGAGGGGGAGGAGGATGGCTAGATATTGAGAGAAGGAGGGAGGGAGAGAGATGCTGATGATGCTAGCCAAATCTTAGCTAGGAATTATGCCGTGGTCTCCCAAGATGTACAAAGAGCAACTGGTTGGATGAGGCAGACTCGGCTTTAGCTGACAATTACACCATAAGGAAGACATATGGGTCCAACTAAAACGAATAAAAGAACCCTAAAAGCTATTCCCTTGAAAAGCACACCAATATCTCAGAAACTATGCCTGCTGGACTCCAGATACATTGATCTATTTTTTCTGCAGCCTTTATAATAATTGCCCAATTCTAAACAATGTCGTCCAGCATTGTGCCTCCCTTCCCGGCCATTGAAAAAAACTGGAAAGAAATCAACTTTCTTTTGCTGATGATAATCCCATTGTTCGCCTCGGCAGTTTGTTCTTGTGTATGCTTTGGGGGATATGTTTCATTGAAATGTGAACATAACAAAAACTCTTCCCCAAGTTGGGATTCTTTTGTGTAGTTTTGGACGGTATGGTGTTTTCCTTCCAAAGAATTCTTTTCTTTCTTTCTTCTTCTTCTTTTTTTAAAGTTGGTGGCTTTTGAAGTCTGCCTGCATTGGATTGCTAAGATATTTGCTTTTTGTTCAGAGCCAATTTGCATTCAGCTTTTGTGCAGACGGTTTCCTGACAGCCTAATAACATTTGCGTTATTTTTCTCCAAATGGCCTCTTGGGTCGCACCCTTCTCAAGTGGCAATGGTCACCAACCAGTGGGCCAGGGACCACTGGTGATCCATGAGAAAATTTTAATGGTCTGCAGAGAAATGTCACCCTCAAAGCACCCTCCCCCCCAAAGCAATTAATCCAGGCTGCACAGGTACACAAGGCTGCACCGCCCACATGACCAATGGAAACACAAGGCTTGCATCACTTGCATTGTGAACAACATGAGGTAGTGAGGGAAGGGGGAAAGGGGCAGAGGGGAGAACTGACCCCACTCATCCCACGCGCTTGGCCTGGCTACTGGGCTCGCTTCTTTCTTCGTTTTTCTTCTTCTGCTTTTGGCTGCACTCAAGGAAAGCAGCAAAAGTCTTTCTTTCTCTCCCCCAAACTCCACCAGAAATGAGTCTTTGAGACCCTGCAAGGTATCCTGCTCCATGAGGCTGTGCCGGCGTGACAAGTGTCACAAAGACCCATTTCTGGCAGAGTCTGGGGGAGAGAAAGAAAGACTTCTGCTGCTTTCCTTGCATGAAGCCAAAAGTCTCTCTCTCTCTCTCCCTGAGAATGGAGCTGGAGACTGTGTCTTGCGATCCCAAATAAAGAATGATCGATCGGTAAGAAAACGGGGTGGGGAATTTTCCTGCAGTCTTTTTGGGGGATTTTCCCAGGGTCTCTTGGTCTGCGGGATTTAAAATTATGAGTTTGGTGGTCCCTGAAGTCCAAAAGGTTGGTGACCCCTGCATTATATCATTGTCCCTAGATCAAATCATATATAGAGGGCTGCAGCCAAAATTAATTGTCCTCTATTGTGTTACAGGTGCTTTTAACCTGTAGAAAGTTAGCACTCACCCCTCTCCTAGAAGGATGAAATGTTTTAGGTGATATTAAAAGGCAAAATATTATATTTCCCAAGAGGGAAAAATGGAGAAACGTGTTTTTAAGAGGTAGAAAGCAACTCCCACCTTTCTTAATAGCCTTCAGCAGATGTCAGCACTTAAGAGAGAAAGAGCTTATTGAAAGAAGCCAAGTATCTAAGTAGCCCTATTCATAGGCAAAGCAAATACTGCTGGCAGAAATCTATTTAAGACAGGATATTTTGAATTTCCCTACAGCAAGGTCTGAACAAAAGTAGGATTAGCCCTCAGCCACAGTAGGAATTGCCCAACATACTTTCAGTTGCACCACTCCCAGAAAACTTCAACCAAACTAAGCTCAGAAAAACAGCTAGGATATATACTTTGCCTACAGAGCCAGCTATGACCCCTACCTAACCCCATAGGAATCTGAAAAAGCCAATAGAATACATGTTCTTGCATAGGAACAGGAAGCTCAAGTGCAAAGTCCAAGAGAAGGTATAAAAAAAACTATTCTCAACTCCATATGGTCAGCTGCACCAGAACCACAAACACCTGATTCTGTTCATCAATAAATGGACCCTCTTTCCAGCCTCCATTTTGTCTCCAGGGCCTTTCTCCAAGATATTTTTGAAGGTTTTTGCTATAGAAGACAAAATTATTAAGGGCAAAAAAAAAAGAAAGGTGGGTACAGGTAGTCCTTGACTTAACAAAAGCTCATTTAGAGATCATTCAAAGTTACAGTGGATCTGAAAAAAAACCCTGACCTATGACCATTTTTCACAGTTACAACCCCATGGTCACATGATCAAACTTCAGACGCTTGGCAACTGGGTCATATTTTTGACGGTTTCCGTGTCCTGGGGTCATGTGATCTGCTTTTGTGACCTTCTGACAAGCAAAGTTAAGGGAAGAAATTGAGAACCAGGTTACTTGCTTAACCGCTGCAGTGATTCACTTAACAACTCTGCCAAGAAAGGTCGTAAAATGGGCCAAAACTCCCTTAACAACAGAAATTTTGGGCTCAATTGCAGTCGTAAGTCAAGGACCACCTGCATTACAAATGCTTTTCACCTTTGAGGGCTTTTGCTACAGAAGACAAAATATTTCATCAAGGGGGGAAAAAGAGGGGAAGGTGGATATGGAGACAACACATACCGTGTAAAATACATACTTTTTTTTAATAAGTGAAATTTGCTAAAGGAGGTGGTATTGTGGCAGTTGTGATGAGACCATTGAAGCACATCTAGTCCTCGACTTGCAACAGTGACAGTCACAGCAGTATGCTACCGGTTTAGCACGGTTCAGCTGAACCAGTAGCAAAAATTCCTACCGGTTCAGCCGAACTGGTAGTAAAAAAAGCCTCTGATGATCAGCTGAGAAGATAAAGAAGAGAAAAGCACAGAATCAGCCCTCCCACCTATCCCTGCGCTTTTCTCTTCTTTATCTTCTCAGCTGATTGTCGGAAGATTATTTTCCTCCTCTTAGCTGATCGTGGGAGGATTTATATTTTTGCTACCGGATCAGCTGAACCGGGCTAAACAGGTAGCATACCACCATTGCTTCAAACGGTCACTAAGTGAACTGTCAAGGACTACATGCATGCATGTTAGGTCACCAAACCGGTAGTGGAACAGGTAGGATCCCACTGCTGGTTTGAAGTTACAACAGCACCGAAAAAAGTACTTATTTATGACCCGTTTTCAAATTTCTTTTGCCTTTAGTCTCCCGCAGACCAGTGTAAGAAGATCCATGCAGGGGACGAGGTGATCCAAGTCAACCATCAAACGGTGGTGAGTACACATCTCAGAAAATACTAAGTGGCCATTTTGCTTTAATCATTTCTTTTGATTGAGGAGAGTTAACATACCACCTATGAGCATTGAACATCTTTATGTATCATTTTCCGTGTGAATTGGTTTGAACAGATGCCTACATAAGTGAAGTTGTAATGTATGGCTT
Organism: Bungarus multicinctus; assembly: GCA_023653725.1. NCBI lineage: Eukaryota > Metazoa > Chordata > Lepidosauria > Squamata > Elapidae > Bungarus > Bungarus multicinctus. Next base: position 11,245,221 of record CM042841.1, read on the forward strand.
CATCTCTTATGCTGGAAGGATAAATGTACTGGGTTTGGCCTAGATTTCGTTATGCTTATTGTTCTAACCAAGGCTTCCGAGACCGTAATTATGCACATACTTATTTTAAAAACAAGTGTTGTTTTATTGCAACGCTGGGAATTATTTTCATTCTCAGCTGATAATGAATCTCAAACAGTCCCTCAAATAAGCACCCACCTTTCTTCCCTGTGAAGTGCTGCCAATAACAGAAGTGTCAAATGAACTGGAAAAAAAGCAACCAAAGTACAAAGAGCTTCAGGAATGAATGGAGTCCACACAGAGCTTCAAGGATTAATCTGAACAGAATGAATGACTTTGCTTCCTGCAAAGATTTCATCATCTTTGCCTGTCCTTTATACCTTAGGGGAGGGGCAATCACCTTCCAGCCCTACTCCCAAGTCGCCCCCTTTGTCTCAGCTGCTCTCGCCTTTTAGCAGCTCTGCGGACATGCACTCTGGGAACAAGCTCCCCTTGTTCCTCTGCCTCGCTGCTGCCAGACTCCCAAGGCTCCAGAGGCAGTACCCCACTCCCAGAGGGTCCTGGCCCCATCTCTGCATTGAACGCAGGATCCTCATCCGAGTCCTCTCCAGACTCCCGGACTGGTCCCCATTCTTCCCCACTGTCCGATTCCGCTGCCATCTGCACAGGCAGCCAGCGAATCACAACACTTATATTAGTTCCAAGGAGACCTGTGTTGGACTCTATTCACTTACTCCACTGCTTTCAGAAGATGAATGCTGACCTTCTTATATTGGTATAACTACTCCTATATTGTCCATATAGGGGTGTGATGACTCAGCACTTAAAGATGCTGAGTTTCTCAGTTGGAAAGTTGATTGCTCAGGTTCGAGACCCGAGCGCCACGCAAGGGGGTGAGCTCCCGTTCCTTGCCCAAGCTCCTGCCCACCTTGCAGTACGAAAGCATGCAAATGCAAGTAGATAAATAGGTACCACTTCAGTGAGAAGGTTCCATAATGTTTTTGGCATATTGTCATGCTGGCCACATGACCAGAATGTTAACTATTCTATTTATTGCTTTATTGTCCAGAGGTTTTGTTATGGATTTGAATTTGGACTGCTTCTTATTGCTTTAGGATGCGTTGCCTTTTCTTCCATTTGGATTGTGTTGCGTTAATACTGTGTGTTTTGCATGCCACTTTGCTAGTCTTTTTGTGAGGTTGAAAGGCAGGATTTAAGACAAACTCAGAGCTAAACTGAAGTCAACATATTCTTTATCAGAGCAATGTTGAATTGGAGTAATACACGTGCATGGAATCTACGTTTAGCTGTATCATAAGGCAACCCAATAATGTAAGAATATAAAGATGGCTATCTATTATCTATCTATCTATCTATCTATCTATCTATCTATCTATCTATCTATCTATCTATCTATCTAACCTTCTATCTATCTTTCTAGCTATCATCTAACATAATCTATGTCTGTCTATCATTATCCATGTCTATCTAATATCTATCATCATCTATGTCTGTCTATCTATCTATCTCTATCTCTATATCTATCTCTATAGTTATATAGCTATATATCTATATCTATATCAATATCTGTGTATGTATGTATGTATGTATGTATGTGTGTGTGTGTATGTATCTATATCTATCTATCTATCTATCTATCTATCTATCTATCTATCTATCTATCTATCTCTAAATCTATCTTTATCTATATCCATCTATCTATATCTATATCTATCTATCTCTAACTCTATCTATCTATATCTATCTATCTATATCTATGGCCCCATATTGTCTTTTTCAGCAATGACTATTATTGATCATTGTATTGGAGAGAATTTCAGAAACTTTTTTTTTTTAGTATAAAAGGGTCAGCAAATACACTTTTGCCTGATTTGGGGTATACATTCATAAACTGGTTACATCGAATTCCTACTCCCCCTTTGTAACTTATTAAAATTAGGAACAAGAAATATGCACTCTTTGGAAACTGCTTTACAAATCAGATATTTTTGTAAGCCTTTTTGGTCTCAAACATGCGCTTTTTTCCTACTAATTGCCCTTTAAACCCAATGGAGTGACAATCAAAGAACGGCTTACAGAGAAACATGTGCAGTTTTACAATGAGCAAAGAGCAAACTAATGAACGGCATCAGTGTCATTCTAATTATGAAAGAAACGGAGATGCAGAAGCAAATCTCAATTCATTTCCCTTGTGTTCCTCATTCAGCTGAGAGCACGTTTCTCACCGAGATGGAGCAACGAGACTTCCTGCATTTGTGTTTGCATGGACACAATATCCTTGATGTTGGTCAAGGGCGTCTTTGCCCCAGATAAAATGAACAAGTGTCCTACAATCACTCACATTTCAGTAGCCTTCATGTTGAGTAAGACAAATCACCGTCAGGCAGGGAGTTGCTATGCAACTCTACGTGATGGTGTACAACAGACATCTATCCCAGTTGGTGAGACATTTCTCCAAAGTGACGTCTCAAGAAGACAAGTTTAATCTTCTTTATATAGGGGGCAATATAATATATCTTTAGATGATATGGTACTCTCGCCTGATTCCTGCTTAGAATCTTCACCTGCCTTGCATCCGTGTGCGCAACAGGGATGTGAATTGATTCTATTTAATTACAAGTTGAATCCAGTAATAGTTCAAAAATATAGCTTTTGTTGAAACGGATTTTATAAGAAGGCTTGATTCATATCTGAACAATGCATTTAAGGGGATGTAGACAGGGGTGGATTCTCTGCCCGGTTGCTGGGCGGGCGTGACCATGGTGGCGTGGCCTAGTCAGCTTCCTGCACCATGATAGGGGGCAAGGGTGGGATTCAACCGGTTTTACTATCGGTTCAGTGACTATGTCAGGCATGCACGCTGCGCGTGCATGTAAAACATCATATACAGTGCCACCCGGACAGCTGAAAAGCATTGCGTGCAGCTGCACAGCATTTGAAAAGCCTCTATTTCCCTGCTTTTTCAACCTCAGCTGTGCCGCGCCAAGCAGCTGAGGTTGAAAAAGCAGGAAATAAAGGACCAGTAAGAGCCTGGATGGATGGAGTTCAGCATTTACTGGCTGGGTGCCCTTCCTGACACCTATGAGGAGTTTGCAGCAGATATATATTTTTTTTGCACCTTAAGGGAGGAAAATCTGCTGCTACCTAGGATTGAACCTTTAACCTTCCAAGTGGCATGCCAGCATCTTCACCACTAGGCCACCAGGCTAATCTAGCAAGCCATGATCTCAGATGAAAAAATAAAACCCCCTGAATGCTTTCTGAATTAACAGAGCCCTTTTTCCTATTCCAGGTGAACAAAAGGCCATTGTCAGCTGTAAACTTTCAGTTATGGAAATTTGCTTCTTTAAATAGTTACCAACTATTTAGCTTAATAATGGTTTACGTTGTCAAAATAATGCAAATAAGGTGATAGAGATATAACGGTGATAACAACTGCTGAAGCATCACCAGTTTGAATTTATTTATATATACTGTATAAACTTTTATTAAAGAATGTTTAAAAGTCAAAGCCAGATGGATTTTGAAACAGAAAGGTAAGAAAAGTAAAGTAATAAGTGAAGAGGAGGAAAGGGAAAAGAGGGAAGGGAAAGGGAAGGGAAGAGAAGGGAAGGAAAGGCTTCTAATCTTAAATTACAAGTACATTTCTTACCTTCTCTAAAATTATGATCTATTTTCCTTCTTTTCTGAGTCTACCCTTTCTAATTATGATCCCCATAAATCACAAGTTCATTTTTTTTTCCAGTCAAAAGTCCATAAGAGATTTTCAATCACTTATAAATGTATTTGGACATTTTAAATTTATGGACCTGAACATCCTGATTTTACACACACACAAACCCTCACCCTACTAGAAATCATCTGTATTCTCAGATGCTACCTTAATAATTCTTAGATCTTTGGTTAGAACTGGAAATATTAGACTTCTACCAGTCTTAGGTTGGAATTAGTTTAGTTTACTTTATTGTCATTGTACCTCATACAACAAAATTAAATACCATCTTCAATGTACATTATGAGTATGAAAATAAACACAAATACACATCCTTCACATTCTATACATTGAATTGAAAACCCCTGATATTGTTTTAATATTGCACTATACAGTAGAATTAAACTGTAGATTAATCATCATAACCATTAGAAGAATGACTGATGAAGTTGTGGGTGTAAAATTCAATGTCTAGGATAGCTTTGTGTCTTTAAAGCGAAACCTGACCCAGATTGCAACTGGAAAACATTCTTAGACTACAAAACAACCCGTGGATTGTTAGCCCATGCCAAATTTGGGGTCCTCTGTGCATAGAGTCTGTATTTTAGTTTATGAGTTATCAAAAGCAGAACAAGTTTCTACTAATATGGGTGAATTGATTGTATCCAATAATTTCACAAGATAACAAACGTATCTTGCTCTTTCATTTTAATTTTGCTTTCTGTTCCCTCTCTATGTTTTCTTTTTTGACTTCTTGATATATCTTTTTAAAGGTCAATCAAAATGCAGGGGGAAAAAACCGCATGAACCTTTCACCCTATCAATCTAAACTTATTATTTTTTTGATTAATGGTATCCATGTTGAGTGGCAGCTGTCTTTATTTTCTCCATTTAAAATTTATAAATGTATGAGTGCAATTTTCAGATATGAATAGAACGGAACGGAAAAGAAAAGAATAGAAAGGGACATTGGAGGTCTTCTAGTCCAGCCCCCTGCTGAAGCAGGAGTACCAATACCATCTCAGACAAGTGACTGTCCAGTCTTTTAAAAACCTCGTGTGATGGAGTGCCCATGATTTCTGGAGGCAAGCTGTTCCACTGGTTAATTGTCCTCACGATTAGGAAGTTTCTCTTTAATTCCAGGTTGCTTCTCTCCTTGGTTAGTTTCCAATCATTATTTCTTGTCCTGCCCTCCAGTGCTTTGGAGAATAATTATACTCCCTCTTCTTTGTGGCATCCCCTCAAGTACTGGAAGACTGCTATCCTGTCACCCCTAATTCTTCTTTTCTTTAGACTTAGCCAGTTGTTGTTGCTGTTGATTGTCAGTCAACTTAATCCTCTTCAACCCGCCTGCCATATTGCTAAAATTATATCTGTTGATTCCTCATAGTAGCATGCATTGTCCTATAGATCTTCCCAGATGTTCTATTACAAAACTAGGTAACATTATAACTGCTAGATATCGCTAGCATTGATGATGTTAGCTAGTTCGGTAATGAAATGTCTGCAAGAAAGCCATCTGACTTACAGTATAAAGACCATCTAAGTTCTACTCTCATGGAGAAGTTTTGCATGTTTGTAGCATCAAAGTGCTACCATGTCTTAACTTTGAAGGTGGCTATTGAAATGTCTCTAATTTTCTACCCTCTGTCAAGAATTCCAGTCTATCATGATGTCATCTTTCTATTTTTGGCCAGATATAATACTCAGCAAATATCATCAATAACATTTTAAGAGCTTTCCATTTTGGTCTACTGACACTTGGGACCGGATGGCCTCAATTATATATATTTTTAGTTTTTAATGATTCCTTCATTAAGGTTTCCTCTTCGAACCATTTATCATCGGGGCATTAATTATTGAGCATTCTCCGGCAAGAAGGGAGCTTGTGAAATTCGCCAAGGCTCTCGGTTTTTAACATTTATATCCAGTTTTTCAAAAGTGCAGCTGGTTCTCCACGTTGTGATTAAATGTCAGCAGGATGAGACTTTTTTTTTCTCCCAGGATCTAACTTAAAAGGCAGAGATGAGAGGGAAATAATTTAGAAATAAAACCTCAAATTCGTTTATAGTCAGGACCATTTTCTATGTTAAAAGAAACCTTCTTGGAAATGATTGGGTTTATGCCTGGAGGAAAGGAACAAAACTTACGTGAGCAAAATCAGTATTGATAATTGGTAGGACTGTGTGCTCACCAAGTCAGAATCCAGTGTGATTTTCTCCCTGGTAAAAACGTATTTAGGATTGTAATCCAATTCTCAGGGAGGTTAAATCCATCACCAATGGCCAGCTTGTAAACTGTGTACTTCATTCCGTTTCTTGTCAATAATCATTTGGAAAGGGCAAACCTTTGACTGCATCTATGTCTGTGCTTTTTTCCCTGTTTGTTTGATACTACATCTTTACTTCTCTGGGAATAGGGCCAGGGGAGGGCTGCTGGGGGTTCACAGGGTTTCAGGAGAGCCCTTAACTAAGATTCTGTGCAGTTCGGAGAACCCCCAAATCCCATTCCTGGCTGGTCCTGCCCATCCCTCCCCTCCCAGGAATCCCCAGGCGGCCCGTTTTGGATGCAGGTAAGGGCAGGGCATACATGGAGGCTCGGGGAGGGTGACAAATGGGCCTCCCGGAAGTTTGGGAAGGCCGGAAATGGGCCTGTTTCCGGTTTCTGGAGCTCGGAGAGGCCATTTTCAACCTCCCGGAGACTCAAGGAAAACCTCCGGAGCCCAGGAAGGGCAAAAACGCCCCCCCACACCACCATGGTGCAAGAGACCGACTAGGCCACGCCCACCATGGCCACACCCACCCAGTAATTGGACAGAGAACCCTTTGCTACCATTTTTGAAGCCCACCCCTGAATAGGGCTACGCATCTCCTTCTTCCTCATATTGTTTTGATAGCGTGGTTTTTTTTCCTCCCCCATGTGGTCTTCTTTTCTAAGAATTCCCCATCCCCATGCCCCAAAAATAAGATCTTTCTGATAGGAAAGAAGAATTGCACTTGCTTTTTTAAAAAAAGATAAAGAGACAAGATTTCCTCCAGCTTTCTTTAACCTTTAAAACAAAATCTCACTGCACGTACAGCATGGCTGGGCTATTTTCAGTGTCTTCTTCTCGACTTTGGCATTTCCTAAAATGACCCTAGAAGATAGATGAACAGGGTTGGAAGGTCTTCTAGTCCAATCCTCTGCTCAGGCAGGAAACCCTATTCCAAGGATCCCCAACCCCCAGGCCGTGGTTTGTTCGGAATCAGGCCACACGAGTGTCTGGCTGGCATATGTGCTCGATTTGCATGAGCAGCAGGCCAACGTGCACAGGTGTGTATGTGTGTACGCACCAGGCCATCACTTGGATGGGACAGTTCCCCTCTCTCCCCCCACCAGGCAGCAAGCCATAAAGGTTGGGGGTCACCCGCCTATGTCCGGATTCCGGCAGTTACCCCCCATTTAAATCATGAGTCTCGAGCCAAACTTCCAAAACTTCAAAAGGATTTATTGGGAGTTAACATGTCCGGCACTGCTTGGGTGTAGCCAACTCTGAGACGCATCATTTATTGTCACCCTTGACCCTGATTTTCTCCCACCCCCTGGGTGTATCATAATTCATATTCTCCAATGGGACACATCCATAGCCAAGAGTCATCAATCATGCTCTCCAGTTAGGATTTTGCACGGCAGAAACTTCAGTTACCTAGTTACTCTCTTTGAAAAACTACTTATGGAATGCACTTTCGGTTTGCAAGCTGCCGTGCTGATCTTTCAAACCCCTTTCCCCCTTCCCTTTCTGTTGGCAACTCTAAAAAGACCATAGAAATATTTTAAGAGTTGACACCCTATATCACTCCAAATGGCTGTCAAGTGTGTTCTTGTAAACCTTCAGTGAGGACTACCTGGACAATACTGACATGGGGAACAAGTTTTAAATAAGATGGGGATTGTAGATCACATATCATGCTAAGCCAAGGTTTCTTTTAAATTTGGTTGTCAGAATGAATGACAATGGCCTTCTTCAGAGGTGGTATTCAGCAGGTTCTGACCAGTTCTGGAGAACTTATAGCAGAAATTTTGAGTAGTTGGAGAATCAGCAAGTACCACCTTTGACTGGCCCCGCTCCTATCTATTCTCTGCCTCCCGAGTTCAAGCTGATTGGTTGGGTCTTCTTTGGTTGTCCTGCATAGGAGAACGGAGCTGCAAAGTAGGTTATTGTGTTGTGGAGGGAATGGGGATTTTGCAGTAACCTTCCCCTGCCACGCCCACCAAGCCACGCCCACCAAGTTACACCACACCCACAAAGTCACACCCACACCAGTAAAAAAAAACCACACCCACACCTTTTATAGCCACACCGGTAATAAAAAAAATTTGAATCCCACCACTGGCCTTCTTTACATCTAATGTTAAGGCATGATTTTACAAATGGCTTAGTTTAGGGGTGTTTAGATCTGGCCCATAGGGCCGTCCTGGAAATAGCAAACAATGCCAGTGAAAACGGAGCAGCAGAAGGTTGCAGGAGGCTGTTTTTGTTGGTAGAGGGTTGCAGGAGGCCATTGCAGCTGGAAACGGAGCTCGGGAGCCCATTTTTGCTGGCAGAGCGCTTGAGCCACCAAAGGTACCCCAACACAAGTGACGTCGAGCTGGCCACGCCCACCCCAGCTACGCCCACTCTGGTCCCCCCAGGTTAAATACAACTCTGATGCGGCCCTCAATGAAACCGAGTTTGACACCCCTGGCTTAGTTCATCTCTCATGCTAAATCAAAAGTAAGCAGGCCACCTTCTGATTTAACACTAGGTGTGAATCCACTGGTGTGCTTCTGTGCCACAAGATTACGATCAAGCTCAGTCCCTGTTGATTTATTTAAAACTCACAAAAATGAAATAGGAAGCCAGAGACAGAACTTCCTTTCCTTAAGTTCTCGAGGGTGATTATTTTACTCAGTATTGGCAAGACCAAGCAATATAACATTCGTCTACTAATAATGAGTTCATGATACGTGCTTGGATAGTCTGAAATGATCCTAGTTGGGTATAATTATTCATGTAACGTAGAAGATTTGCATCAGGAGAACCTCAAAATGTCAATACAGAGGGTGAGGGAAATAGAGATGGAGGGGAAGTCATCTGAACATAACTTGGATTGTTGATGGTCTCAAGATCTTCAAGATAGCAAATTCCAATTCTTGAAAGTTTCAAGAAATTCCATGAAAGACTAAGAACACTCAGCTAACAGAAAAATGAGAAAGGAACATATAATGGCAGCCCATCTAAATACTGATCAGGGCTAGTCCTGAGTGGTAATATTCCTGCTGAACCTTGCAAGTAACTACAGGTAGTTAGAATAGAATAGTATAATAGTATACCTGGGATTGGGTCTTCAGATCCAACCTTCAAGGGAAGTTGAAAGTATAAAGAGAATCGTTCTTGCTTTAATGTATTTGAAGTCCGCCTGATGTTCGTCTTGGATAGCTTACATGGTTAAAAATGGAATAGAATAACAGAATTGGAAGGGACCTTGGAGGTCTTCTAGTCCAATCCTCTGCTTGAGCAGGATACCGTGCACCATTTCAGATAAATGGTTGTCCAATCTCTTCTTTAAAATCCCCAGTGTTTGAGCATTCACAACTTCTAGAGTCAATACGTTCCACTGATTAATTGTTCTGTCAGGAAATTTTTACTTAGTTCTAGGTTGCTTCTCTCCTTGATTAGTTTCCCCCATTGCTTCTTGTCCTGCCCTCAGGGGCTTTGGGGAATAGCTTGACTTCCTCTTCTTTGTAGTAGCCCTCTCAAATACTGGGACACTGCTATCGTGTCTCCCCTAGTCCTTCTTTTCATCAAACTAAACATATCCAGTTCCTGCATCAATCTAGACATACTGTACCCATTCTTTATATATTTTTTAGCCTCCAGTCCCCTAATCACCTTTGCTGCTCTTCTCTGCACTCTTCCTAAAGTCTCAACATCTTTTTTACACCGTGGCAACCAAAACTGGTAGTTACTTGCAACTGTTTATTTAGTGACTGTTCAAAGCAAGGGCCTTCAAACTTGGCAAGTTTAAGACTTGTGGACTTCACCTCCAGAATTCCTGAGCTAACATGACTGGAGGAGGAATTTTGAGAGTTGAAGTCCACAAGTCTTAGAGCTGTCAAGTTTGAAGACCCCTGGTTCAAAGTTACAACACTACTAATAAAAGTGACTTATGACCAATTCTCGCACTCACAACAGTTACAGCATCTCCATAGTCAAGGCTATGTTTTGCTTGCAAGGACTTCAGAGTGGGCTTGGAAGCCACACTAAGAAGTTGTTGCTTCCTTTACCCCTTGTCTTTCCAAACTCAACCACTTGAACTCTTTTGCGGTTCTTCTGGAAATATTCCGTGCGTAGTAATAGAAAAAATAATCTCCTTTGTCTGCTTTATTTATATGTCCCAACTGTTTGTTTAATGGCTCTTTCAAAACATTGTTTAAATATCACGTTTTGCAAGAAGGTGGGGTGTTTATTCATGCCAACCAAGGAGAGCTTTCCCTGTAAAGGATCCTTCATATGAATATATAAGTAAAGGGGTGAATTTCTTTTTCTGGGTTTTTTTTTCAAGGAAAAAAAATACGCTTAGAATACCTCTAAGTTTCAAGGCAGAGAAATGTGGCCTTTGTATGTGTTACTGCAGCTTTGTTTGGTGTTATTACTTGCAATAACTTAATAAATTCTGTTCCCCCTCTGTGGACTTTCCCATAGCTCAAATAAATGATGTTTTATCTTTAATTAAACACCTTGAAGAAATTGCACCAATATTATTCTCCAATATGCAAGCTCCCTTCACCAACCTCCCCATTCCAATTTCTCCCCTACCCCCCCCCCCCCAAATTAACAGATCCTATTACAACAGCCAGGATTCATTTTGTAATTATTCTGAAGCTGCTCTTTAGAAAGCCTCCAGTGAAACAGAGTGATCCTTCAGTAGAAAAGATAATTAAAAGCAATTATTCAGTTTGTTAGAGGATATAAAAATTAGAACAGTGCATCACTGTCTTTATTTTTTTAAAAGCAATGGTAGTGCAACAGATTGTTTATCACAATATCGCTCTATTTAAAAATTAAAATAAGCAAACATTACCTTTTTCTCTTAAAGAGAAAGGAACAAAGTGCTTAACAGGCACTACACAACAACTCTTGCCAAGAGTGATCTACGAGATCTGTATTACAGTTGTATATAACAATACAAGAGCAAACAATAGATACAAACTCAAGGTTAATTGCACCAAACTTGATTGCAGGAAATACGACTTCAGCCTCAGAGTGATCAATGTCTGGAATACTCCACCTGACTGTGGTTTCTTCCCCAAACTCCAAAAACTTTAACCTTAGACTGTCTACTATTGACCTCACCCCTTTCCTAAGAGGTCTGTAGGGGGCGTGCATAAGCGCACCAACGTGCCTACCATCCCTGTCCTATTGTTTCTTTTATATTTTATTTTTCTTATATGTATCCATGTATTCATAACTATGTTTTACTTATACCTATTATCTTGTAAGCAATTGACAAATAAAATAAGTAAATAAATATTGTGAAAAGTATTTAAAAGGAGTTGAACCCCTCTTTCTGTTTTCCTCAAGGCTTCTTATTTCAAATCTAAAATAAAGCTGTGTTTGCTTTCAGGATTTGCTTGGTTGATATTAATGCAAGTGTTTAAAACAGCCACATGGTTGTTTTCTGGCTAAAAGGAGGAGCTGCTTTAATAGGAAGATTCCCATCATGTCTTATCTGCACACACAACTGCACTCATACAAAAGACCACCAGGTGGCAGCCAGGACACACAGGACTCTAATCCTGTACTCCCACCTGGTGGTTATCAGGATTTTTGCAATCTGTCCAATCTGTCAATTCTGCACAATCACTTTGTAACATATTCTAGGGAATCCCTTGTTCGCAATATTAATGTAAAAGTAGACTTGATTACTAATAAATGACGTTTCAAAATTCCATGATGGGATTCTCTCTTCAGGTTGGCTGGCAATTAAAGAATCTGGTCAATGCATTGCGTGAAGACCCAAACGGCGTGATCTTAACATTGAAGAAGAGACCTCAGAATACCCTCGTTTCTGCTCCGGCACTACTCAAAAATGTCAGGTGGAAACCCCTTGCTCTCCAGGTAAGATGACCTTGGACAGTATCTTTGTTTAATGAACTCTGAAAATTGTATCACTGACTCTTGTTTTCCATGTCTCGGGAGTCGCTGTCAGCAATCCTCATTAACCATGGAGGGTAAAGAAGCAACAATGGGAGAGTTGGGATGACTTAGATCAACTGGGGTTAATGGTAGGGGAAGGATTTACTGCGAACGTGTTCTGTTGTTTTCTTTGAATCTCTTTGTGATTTGTATTAGTTTTATATTTTTGATATGGTGAAATGGCTAAATCTGTTGTACATGGAGATTCTCAGTTATCCAGGTCATGGTTGTCCCTAAGGTGCTTTTTCAAAAGGCAACTGGACTTTATTTTTCTTTGAAGATACTTTGCTTCTCATCCAAGAAGCTTCTACAGTTAGAATAGAGCAGAGCAGAGCAGAGTAAAATACAATAAATGCAATATAATACAATACAATGCAACACAACGCAACACAATGCAAAGGTGCTTTTTCAAAAGGCAACTGGACTTTGTTTTGCTTCTTATCCAAGAAACTTATTCAGCTAGAATAGAGCAGAGCTGTTCTGACCCAAACCCTTTTCCAGTAAGACAAACAATAATTAAAGGGAAGAGAAACCTTTTAATGAGTCTTACAAATCCCTGGTTAAAAGGCTGCTGCAAACTAATTAACTTTGATAAGCACAAACCTTGCCAAAACTCTGCAAGATTGCCAAGAATCATAGATAAGAAATATTTCACAACACAAGAGTCTTCAAATACCAACTGTAATGTCCACGAGGCTGAGTTTCAAAATGTCTTTGCTTCCTGCAAAGAACATTCACTTCACAGCTGGTTTTTATCTTCTTGAAGGAGGGGCCATTACCTTGCAGCCTTACTCCCGAGTCACTCGTGCTGCTGCAGCTGCTCTTTCCTGCAAGCAACCCTGCACGCATGTGCACTTGGCACAGGCTCCTCGGGAACTTCCTCATCGCTGCTGCCAGCCCTCACAATCTCTGAAGGCAGCAGTCCACTCCCTAATGGTCCTGGCCCCTCACCTGAGTCCTCGCTCTCCTCAGCCGTCTGCACTTACTGTCAGCTAACCACAACAAGAGCAGAATAGACTAGAGTACAATATGATAAATGCAATGCAATAGAATAGAGTGCAGGACGGGATTCTCCCAGTTTAACAACCGGTTCGGTGATCGCGTGCGCATGTACGTATGCAGTTTTCAAAATTACTTACCTTCTATGTTACTTCTGGGGAGTAACACAGCTGAGACGAGGCAATCTGCTCCACAGTGTGAATCAGCTGAGAAGATAGAGATAAGTACAGCGTATGCAGGGGTGGGCGGGGCCAACCTGATCATTGGAGAGAACCGGTTCGCTCAACAGCAGATTGTCAGAGCTAGAGGTTGGCCCGAACCGGTCCAAACCAGGAGAATCCCACCCCTGAATACAGTACAATACAATGCAATCAGTGGTGATATTCTACCGGTTTAGTCCAGTTCTGCCCCGAGCCGGTAACGCCAATGAGCAGTGGAGACTGAACTCTCTGCCCTTCTGCTGTTGGGCCCACCCCCACATCCCGCCCGGGCTCCCGTACTCCCCTTTATCTCCTGCTTTTGAAGCGCAGCTGCTTTGCGCGGCTCAGAAGAGTGCTGCGTGGCAGCTACCGAAGCGACCGGGAGTGTGCAGGCTTGCAGGAGGTGAATTGGAATGCCTCTATGCCTGCGCAAAGTGTGCATTGGGCACACACATGCAAAGTGTGTGCACGCGTGCAAAGCAAGCCATGCCCACCAAACCAGTGGTAAAAATCTTTGAATCCCACCACTGAATGCAATGTAAAACAATAGAATACAATGCAACACAACCCAAAGTCACCCCAAAGGTGTTTTTTTTCTTCAAAAGGCAGCTGGACTTTCTTGGTTTGTTCGTTTTTCCTTGAAAATGTTTTGCTTCTCATCCAATAAGCTTCTTTGGTTCTGGAGGGTTTATAAAACTGAAGAAGCTTTTTCAATGAGAAGCAAAATGTCTTCAGGGAAAAACAAAGAAAGTCCAGTTGCCTTTTGAAAAAGTACCTTTGAGACAGCCATGACCTGGTTGTCTGAGAACCTCCATAGATAATGATAGAGGTACTACCCCAATTTGTGCTTCGTGCCTAGGCCGTCTCACTATCCTAGCAGCCAGAGAGTTTCCAAGATACCCAGTAAATATGCTTGGCAGATATATATTTTTTTCTTTAAAGTTTTGGGTGCATCATAAATGTATCTTCCACATTTCTACAATGTGTAGATCTGAGCCCAACCTCTTCCCCTTTATGAATTCGCAACCTGTGTTGCAAGGTACCTTGGAAGGGATTAGTAATGCACTCCAGAGGTGGGTATTCAGCCGGTTCTGACCAGTTCTGGAGAACTGAAATTTTGAGTAGTTCGGAGAACTGGCAAATCCCACCTCTGATTGGCCCCATCCCCATCTATTCTCTGCCTCCCATGGAGTTCCAGCTGATTGGCTGGGTCTTCTTTTGTTGTCCTGCACAGGAGAACGGAGCTGGAAAGCGGGTTATTGGGTTGGGGAGGGAATGGGGATTTTGCAGTAATCTTCCCCTGGAGTGAGATGGGAATGAAGATTTTACAGTATCCTTCCCCTGCCATGCCCACCAAGCCACCTCCACCAAGCCACACCATGCCCAAGCCACGCCCATAGAACCGGTAGTAAAAAAAATTGCATCCCACCAGTGATGCACTCCTACATTTTACTCAAAAGTTAAGTTCCCTTGAGTGCAGATGAGCATAGGTCTTGAGCCAAAAATGGCTACAATGAGATTTGAAGGTGGAAGAGCCTTCCTCCCACACTTAACAGCTGGTTCTATCAGCTCTAGCAATGACCTAGAAATTGAGCGCAATAGGTTTCCTGTTAATCGCCCCTCTGAGAGAAGAAGGCATAAATCTAATGACTTTCTTTTCATATCTTTATTTTTTATTACTGGGATTCCAAATTGAGGAAGAATACAATTACAAGCCTTGCATTTTCTACCAGCTGCCCTTAGCCAACTGCACCTCATTCAAGTCTCTTTCTCTCTTTCGAGCAAAATCAATACTATCAAACCATATTATTCTTATTTTCCATCATATCACAGTGGCTTCTCCCTCCCCTTTCCTTCTAGCTATTCTTTTGCAGAAGAAATTTTAAATCCCTCTTGGATTTCCCAGCCTGTTTGTTTTTCAGGTTTGGAGGCTAAAAGATTATGAGTTTAAAGGCGAATATTATTTATTTGTCAGAAAAAAAAAACCAAAACAATCAAAGCTGTCATGAATTGTAGTTGACTGTTGTCTCTGTTAGGTTTCTATGGCATTCAGAAGGATTTGAAAAAGAAAACTCTCTGTGATTTGATAAAGACAGAATTGTAATGTGAGACCAGTTTTCCCCAACATGGAATTTATTAAGAGCATTAAACACAGCCCTCTGTCCTTTGTTACTCAACCATGACTTTAGAGAAAGATCACTTAATATTTGCCACCCTTTGCACAATGCTGCAAATGATACTAGATGTGTACAGTACAAGGTTCCAATACTTCCAATGCAATAACCTGCATTCAGCAGGTTCTGACCAGTTCTGGAGAACCGATAGCGGAAATTTTGAGTAGTTCAGAGAATCAGCAAATACCACCTCTGACTGGAAATTTTACAGTATCCTTCCTCTGCCACGCCCACCAAGCCACACCCACAGAACTGGTAGTAAAAAAATTTGAATCCCACCACTGGTTGGAAGGGACCTTGTAGGTCATCTAGTCCAACCCCCACTCACCCAATCAGGAGGCCCTACACCATTCCTGACAGATGGCAGTCCAGCCTCTTCTTGAAAGCTTCCAGCAATGAAGCTCCCACAATTTCTGAAGGCAACTTCTGTTCCATTGCTTGATTGTTCTCACTGTCAAAAAGTTTCTCTTTATTTCCAGGTTGAATCTCTCCTTGTTCAGTTTCCACCCATTATTCCTTGTCTGGCCTTCAGGTGCTTTGGGAAATAGCTTGACCCCTTCCTCCTCTCTATGGCAGCCCCTCAAATATTGGAAGACTGCTATCCTGTCTCCCCTGGTCCTTCTCTTCCCTAGACTAGCCAGGCCCAGTTCCTGCAACTGTTCATCTTATGTTTTAGCCTCCAGTCCCCTAATCGTCTTGGTTGCTCTTTCTATAGTCTAAACATCGTTTTTATAGTGTGGCCACCAGGAATTTAGAAGTTGTAGTCTAGTGAAAAGAAGGACTAGGGGTGACATGATAGCAGTGTTCCAATATTTGAGGGGTTGCCATAAAGAAAAGAGAGTCAACCTATTCTCCAAAGCACCAGAAGGCAGGATCAGAAGGCAGAACAATGGATGGTAACTAATCAAGGAGAGAAGCAACCTAGAATGAAGCAGAAATTTCCTAACAGTGAGAACCATTAACTAGCAGAAGGCTTGCCTTCAGAAGTTGTGAATGCTCTTGACACTGGAGGTTTTTAAGAAGAGCAAGGGGTTGGACTAGATGACCTCCAAGGTCCCTTCCAACTTTGTTATTCTATGTCTAAGACTGGACAGCCATTTGTCTGGTATGGTATCGGGTTTCCTGCTTGACTAGGGGGCTGGACTAAAAGACCTCAAAGACCCCGCCCAACTCTGTTATTCTGTTAAATTGTGGATACTCCATCCGTGGGGATTTTTAAGAAGAGATTGGATAACCATGTATGGCATAGGATCTCTTGCTTCAGCAGAGGATTGGATTAGAAGACCTCCAAGGTCCTTTCTAATACTGTGATTCTGTTTATGCCACCCCCAACCTCCAAATCGTTAGATAGAGCCTGTAGCTTCAAGCTGGCCACTTAACAGTCATTCTTTATGTGCAAAGAGAAGGTTCTATACTTGGAACATCTCTAAGAACAGAATGGTTAGCTTTCAAAAAAAAAAAAAGGGATTGCATTTTCAATTAATTAAATGATGACATTCATTATTACATTATTCAGTTGCATTTAACACAATGGTGGGAGCCAGCACAGAAACTACATCAGTCAATTTTAAATATTAAATGAAACCAAATCAAATTCGTTGTGGCGTAGCCTACTTTGTCCTGGCTTCCCCTCCTCGCACACATTCAGAAGTCAAGTGAGGCCTTTTCCCCTGAAAATAGTGTATACCAGTGGTGGCTAACCTTTTTGGGCTCCTGTGCTGAAATTTGTGTGTGTGCACAAGCTCACACATGCTCGTGTGCCAGCACCCAGAAGGCAATGCACGTGGCTCCCACTCCATGTCCCCTCCACATGCGTGCGTGATCCTCCCCACCACCACCCCCTTACCTGCTCTGGGCATGTGGGCGCCTCCCCGCTGATTTTTGGTCCATTTGAGGCCTTTTTCGGCCTCCCAGAGGATCGAAGGAAGCTTCTGCAGCTTTTGGAGGCTGAAAAATGGGCCCATTTCGTCACTTCCTGTATTTCCACAAATACCGCAAGTCACCAAACGGACCTGTTTTTCGGCCTCCAAAAACTGCACAGGCTTCCCTCAAGCCTTTGGGAGGCCGAAAAAGGCCTCAAATGGACCAAAAATCATTTGGGAGGTGCATGCATGCGCAGTGAGGTAAGTTTGGCTGGGGCTCACATGTCGGCACAAATGGCTCTGCATGCCACCTGTGACATGTGTACCATAGGTTCGCCATCACGGATGTATACCCTTCTAGTAAGCTTCCAAGAACTGAGTGTCTTAGATTCAATGCTTGCTCCAAATAGTAAGTTAGGAGCACAGTGGGATTTTGCCCAGGTTCCTGCGTCCTTCTGACTATTAGTTGGACTAGTCCTGGGGAAAATGGCTATGTAGCAGCTGCTCTGAATGATAAATAATAGAAAGGGACCTTGGAGGACAACTAGTCCTAACTTAAGCAGAAGAGTCAGAAAGTGAGTCAGTAAGAAAGTGGGAGATGTCATTCTCTGTCCACTCAAAACCTAAACCATATTTCATACTTGAAATGCCCTGGGAGTATTTAGGAAAGCCATGTAACAGATAATAGATAATCAGAGTTGGAAGGGATCTTGTAGGTCATCTAGTCCAACCCCCTGCCCAAGCAGGAGACCCTACATGTAATAGCCAATCCATCAGGCCAAAGTAGCCACAACTACTTTTAAGTAGCTAAAAGTAAGCCATGTTATTGTCTTCTGTCTAAGTTACAAGAATCTCCCTAGATTGCTTGTCATCTCCAGGGAACAAGATAAAGCTTCCTGCATCTTGGGGAAGTCATTTATGCCCCTTATAGCTATGCAATGATTCCAAACTCTATCCCCACTTAACTACTCCTTCCAGCCTAGCTGGCAGTTTCCCAACACAATCCAGATAATCCAAATGATGGGGCCAGTCTTGGGCGGGTTTGAGTTTGCCATTTAGGTACATCTCTGCTTAAAACCAAACTGAGAAATGACCTCCTATTTTGTGATCAAGGATTCTGGGAAGAATATTCAACTTTCCGTTGCCAACCGAACCACTGCAAGTGATTTTTGTAGTGAGTCTACACCACAGCGCTCTCTCTCTCTCTCTCTCTCTGCTGAATGACTGATTGTGATGACAACAGAACAGTGATCGTTGGTTGAGTGGGGGAGAATATATTTAGATTTCTCAGAGGGAGAAATATTTTCTCCTTGCATGAACTGGCTTGTCACTCATCATCAGTTCTTGCATTTCAAGAACGCACCTGACTGGGCATGCGGTGGAATTGGATTAAAGATTGTTTGAGCAGCCGCCAGTGAATAAACACACTTTTATATACTTGTAAAGAGAAGGACGTAAAACTCTTTGTCTCATATGGGCATGTTTGGGGAAGGAGGGTTCAGTGCAATTCCCCATTTGTATCCCACATGATAGCAACCCAAGAAGAGAGGACCTACGGCGAGTTTCAGGTGAGACAGGACTTTCCCATGCTTTGATCTTCAGCTCCTTCCAGTTTTAAAGGACAGCTGGTAACATCTACCCAAGCAAGGATGGGCTTCAAAAATTTTAGCAATGGGTTCTTTGCCCAGTTGCTGGGTGGGCGTGGCCTAGTTGGCCTCCTGCATCACGGGGGGGGGGCATTTTTGCCCTCCCCGGGCTCCAGAGGCTTTCTGGAAACCAGAAACGGGCCCATTTCCGGTCTTCCAGAACTGCTGGGAGGCCTATCTGTTGCCCTCCCTGAGTCTCTGCGTGCACGCTGCACTTAACCTGCATCCAATACGGGCCACATGGGGGACTCCTGGGAGGAACAAGGTGGGCTGGGTGGGGCCAGCCAGGAGTGGGATTTGGGAGTTCTCCAAACTGCTCAGAATCTTAGCTAGGGGCTCTCCCATACCCCTGTGAACCCCCAGCAGCCCCCACCCCTGTACTCAAGGATCTTGTGGTGATCAGACGAGATCACCTAAGCATTGCCTTGGAGTTAGGGTTAGGGTTTGCTGCTTCCTTTCCTGGGAGGATTCACAAACCCAAATGCATTTTTTCTTGTCCCGTGAGATGGCTTCAGAGTCATCCATCATCTATGTTGGTACCAGGCAAAGAAAATCCATCGGTTCTTTCATTTCATGAAAGAGAATTTGTTTCTAATGTTCTTTCAAAAGAAAAGAGAACTTTGGAGAAATTCTCACAGTGGAGAGATTCTTCCAAATATATATATTTTTTAAAAAACTGGCAAACATCCTTGCCCTTATATAGCAGGGGTCCCCAAACTTGGCAACTTTAAGACTTGCGTACTTCAACTCGGGAGTTTCTTAAAGTTGCCAAGTTTGGAGACCTCCATTATATAGTGATGAGGTGACCATGGGAGAATTTCAATATTCTGTCTTTCATTGAACAATCTTCTCACCAGGAGTTTGCAACCACCTGGATGTCTCATCTCTCCATTTCTCAAAAGCTTGTTTTATATTTTGTTATCCCACCTTTATTATTTTTTAGAAATTACTCAAGGCAGCAAACATACATAAATCTTCTACCTCCTCCTATTTTTTCCACAACAATTTTGTTAGGCTTAACTGAGAGAGTGACTGGCTGAAAGTCATCCAACCAGCTTTCATGTCTAAGGTGGGACTGGAATTCTCTGTCTCCTGCTGATTGGCCCAAAGTCAATCTTTCGGGCCTAAGGCAAGAGTAGAATCTGATACCTAATAATTCTGTTGACCTCTCGCTTTGCAAGAAAGGGATAAAAGTACCCCCACAGAATCAGTGAATCAAAGATATTTAATAATGAATATGAAATTGAACAAACAACCCAAAAGTATGATTATAATCAGTTTTATTCCACATTTACTCTTCAGTTCAAAGGGATATTGGGGTCCCTAGTAAACCTTAGTGACTTCTAGTGAAGAGAAGGACCAGGGGAGACATGATAGCAGTCTTCCAATATTTGAGGGGCTGCCACAGAGAGGAGTGGGCCAAGCTATCTTCCAAGGCACCTGATGGCCAAACAAAGAATAATGGATGGAAACTGATCAAGGAGAGATTCAACCTGGAAATAAAAAGAAATTTTCTGACAAGGAGAACAATCAACCAGTGGATCAGAAGTTGCCTTTGGATGTTGTGGGAGCTTCATCACTGGAAGCTTTCAAAAAAGACTGGACTGCCATATGTCAGAAATGGTGCAGAGTCTCCTGCTTGGGTGTGGGGTTGGACTAGATCAGTAGTTGCCAACCAGTGGTCCGGGGACCACTGGTTGTCCATGAGAAAATTTTGGTGGTCCGCAGAGAAATGCCACCCCCAAAGCAATTAATCTAGGCTGCAAGGGAACACTAGGCTGCACTGCCAGATGGCCCATGGGAACACAAGACTTGTGTAACTTGTATTGCAAACAACATGAGGTAGTGAAGGGATGGGTGAAAGGGAGAGAACCTGCCCCACGCGCCTCGCCTGACCACCTGGCTGCTTCTTTCTGCTTCTTTCTTCTTCTGCTTTTGGCTGCACACTAAGAAAGCAGCAAAAGTCTTTCTTTCTCTCCCCCAAACTCCACCAGAAATGAGTCTTTGGGACCCTGCAAGGCATCCTGCTCCAAGAGGCTGCGCTGGCATGACAAGTCTCACAAAGACCCAGTTGTGGCAGAGTCTGGGGGAGAGAAAGAAAGACTTCTGCTGCTTCTGCTGCTTTCCTTGATGAAGCCAAAAGTCTCTCTCTCTCCCTGAGAATGGAGCTGGAGACTGTGTCTTGCGATCCCAAATAAAGAATGATCGATCAGTAGGGAAATGGGGTGGGGAATTTTCCTGCAGTCTTTTTGGGGGATTTTCCCAGGGTCTCTTGGTCTGCGGGATTTAAAATTATGAGTTTGGTGGTCCCTGAAGTCCAAAAGGTTGGTGACCCCTGCATTATATCATTGTCCCTAGATCAAATCATATATGGAGGGCTGCAGCCAAAATTAATTGTCCTCTATTGTGTTACAGGTGCTTTTTACCTGTAGAAAGTTAGCACTCACCCCTCTCCTAGAAGGATGAAATGTTTTAGGTGATATTAAAAGGCAAAATATTATATTTCCCAAAAGGGAAGCATGGTTCAGCTGAACCAGTAGCTAAAATTCCTACCGGTTCAGCTGAACTGGTAATAAAAATGATGATCTGATAATCAGCGGAGAAGATAAAGAAGAGAAAAGCACAGGATCAGCCCTCCCACCTATCCCTGCGCTTTTCTCTTCTTTATCTTCTCAGCTGATTGTCGGAAGATTATTTTCCTTCTCTTAGTTGATCGTGGGAGGATTTATATTTTTGCTACCGGATCAGCTGAACCGGGCTAAACAGGTAGCATACCACCATTGCTTCAAACGGTCACTAAGTGAACTGTCAAGGACTACATGCATGCATGTTAGGTCACCAAACCGGTAGTGGAACAGGTAGGATCCCACTGCTGGTTTGAAGTTACAACAGCACCGAAAAAACAGCACCTATCCCTGCGCTTTTCTCTTCTTTATCTTCTCAGCTGATTGTCGGAAGATTATTTTCCTTCTCTTAGTTGATCGTGAGAGGATTTATATTTTTGCCTTTATTGCCATTATTGCCATTATTTTTTATATTTGGAGCTGGAGACGATATCCTATGATCCCAAATAAAGAATGATTGATTGGTAGGAAAACAGGGTGGAGAATTTTCCTGCAGTCTTTTTTTGGGATTTTCCCAGGGTTTCTGGTCTGCGAGATTTAAAATTATGAGTTTGGTGGTCCGTGAAGTCCAAAAGGTTGGCAACCCCTGGACTAGATGACCTACAAGGCCTATTCCAAGTCTGTTAATCTATTAAAACCCTTTAGTCCATTGCTTTTCATCCTTGGCCAACTTTAAGACCTATGGATTTCAATTCCCAGAATTCCCCAGCCAGCATGACTTACTGCAGAATTCTGGGTGTTGAAGTCCGCAGGCTTTTAAAGTTGCCAAGAGTGAGAAATGTTTCTCTAGTTTGACTCGCCTGCCATTGCAAAATCTACGATGCGATGACTCCCTTCCAGCATCTCTGAAAGATTTAGCCCTTCTGTGGCCTGTTTTTTCCTTGTCATTCCCATCTTCTGCTTCTAGCATTGACCTTTTCAATATCTCCACTCTATCTTCTCAATGGCCATTTTCATTTGTAGCTAGTGATGTTTTAATTATGAGCCACAGCCCTACATGGGTTGGGCTGGAGACTGTAAAATAAAGTCTTGATGAAAGTTTATTCCTCCTGGGTGTAAGAACCAGCCTCTCCCCCCCCCACCCCCTTCAAAATATAAATATGAACTCTTGAAAACTTGGTATTTCAAAAGGAATCTTTTTATCGAAGAGGGGTAAAACAGGTCGAAATTCAAAGCAGACTCTGGGGTCCTTCAGGGCATGCAACTAAGATAAAGGGAATTAAAGCCCCTCATCGCAGTCCTGTGTGGATTTTACCAATCCACATGTGTGAACATGTTATTATCCCACCATCTCTGAAAAAGCAGATAAGGAAAGATTCCCAGGAGTTATCTTCAGGTGCTGCAATCCAAATGTCCTCCCTTTACATCCCTCAAAGAGATGAGATTTTGCAGGCATCTGGGGCACCAGGCAATGGTTATAAATCATGTAAAAGGTTATACAAAGCCAATGTAAGAAATAGGATATTTAGGATACATGGAGAGGAAAAGAATTAAATGGATCAAATCCACTACCACCCTTTTCTTCCAATGAAGAATCTGACACTGTGTTGTGGTTCTCTGGCAGCAGGTGCAGACATGTGAGGTCTCAGAGACTCAGATGAGGGGCCTGCGTGTGATGCAGGGATGGGGCCAGGACCATCAGGGAGTGGAGTGCTGCCTTTGGAGATTGTGGAGGCTGGCAGCAGTGATGAAGAGATCCCCGAGGAGCCTGTGCATGAAGGCAGTGCTGCTCAAAAGAAAGACCTCCCTTAAAAGATAAAAGCCAGCTGAGAAACCATAGTTCTTTGCAGGAAGCAAAGAAGTTTTTGCACTCAAGCCTTGTGGACGTTCGGAATATCTTGGTTGGTGTTTGGAGATTCTTTCTGTTTGAAATATTTCTTAGTAACTTTAGTATTCTTGGCAGCCTTGCACAACCTTGACAAGGCTCATTCTTATCAGAGACAATTAGTTTGAAACAGCCTTTTAACCATGAAGGAATGGAATTCAAAAAGAATCATTAAAAAGTTTTGCTGTTACCTCTGTTTGGTGTTCGTTTCCTTGGAACAAGGTTTGGGTCAAAACACACTAAATCTCTCCCAGCATTTGCAACTGGTTATTTGGCTAGTCTTTCTTTTTTTAAAATAATGTTTATTATGCTTTTTCACAATTACACATCTCTTGTACATTCTTAACAACTCTATGACATTGACATTTTCACTTATATATACATACATACATACATACTTTTAATTCTTATTTCTTTTGTCTAACCAACGATACCACTTATCCCAGACCATATAATATTCTGATTCCTCCCTCTCTTGCAGTTCCAATGTAAGTTTAACCATCTCTACACAGTCCAATACTTTCTTTATTACTATATCTTTGGAAAGGGTACTATCTAATTTCCAATTTTGTGCATAGGCAATTCTTGCCGCTGTCACTATATGTACTATAATATATTTGGTTCTTTTATTAAATTCTCCTGTAATTATTCCTAATAAAAATATTTTGGGTTTGAGTTCAGTTTGAAGATCTATAATTTACTGTAGCCAATTTTTAATTTTAGCCCAATATTTCCTTGCTTTGGGACACAACCACCACATATGAAAGAAAGTACCATGTTTTTGTTTCCACTTCCAGCAATCTGGACTCATGTTTGGATATATCTTTGTCTCTGGCTAGTCTTAATGCTCCCATAAGAGCAAAGAATCATTACCTTCTGACAGCAAAGTTGTTTTTGTTGGCTGATGTCATCAGATTTTAATTAGGGAAAAAAATAACTTTTATCTTAAAGTTGCAGTCTTCACCTCTGGTAGGACCAGCCAGAAGTGAGTGAGCTGATTTCATGCCACAGGACCAAAATAGATTCTTGACTAAATCTCTTTTCATAGAATTTTAGTAGCGTTTTGGTTCCAAAATAAGTTCTGAGAGTTTTTTCCCCCCACTCATATCACCTTATTGCTATTGCTAAGAAATACTCCTAAAGAATTATTCACAGAGAAATACTCCTAAAGAATAATTCCACGGTGTTATGAATATTTACGGAAAGGGGAATTGGCTATTTCATGGACAGTTAGTGTCTAACTTTGATTTTTGGGTAAGCAGAAAAGCAACATATTTCCAAATGCAAAACTTATGCTTGAATATATGGTGTGGCAGGAATACATTTCCAAATTAAGCCCTGTTGGCTATAGATATATAAAAGCATATTCATTAGTTTCTTGAAATGCTCAGTATTAAAACACACATCCCTGAAATTAAAGGAAGTTACTTTGGCCCCTTTTAACTCTATTTCATGAAAGAGAACTAGAAGGGCAAAATATCAGAGAACAGACAAGAGTCACAAAATATCCAGGAAAATAACAGAATAACAGAGTTGGAAGGGACCTTGGTGGTCTTCTAACCCAACGCCTTGCTCAGGCAGGAAACAGTACACTGAAAAACTTACAGTGTTGGAGCATTCACAACTTCTGGAGCCAAGTTGTTCCACTGATTAATTATTTTAACTATCAGGAAATTTCTCCTTAGTTCTACATTGCTTCTCTCCTTGATTAGTTTCCATCCATTCTTGCCCTGCCTTTAGATGCTTTGGAACAGTGGTCTCCAACCTTAGCAACTTTAAGACTTGTGGACTTCAACTCCCAGAATTCTCCAGCCAACAAAGCTGGCTGAGGAATTCTGGGAATTGAAGTCCACAAGTCTTAAAGATGCCAAGGTTGGAGATCACAGTTTTGGAGAATAGGTTGACCCTCTCTTCTTTGTGGCAACCCCTTAGATATTGGAACATTGCTCTCATGTCAATCCCAAGAGTCAACTTCTTTTCATTAAACTAGACATACCCAATTCCAGCAACCATTCTTCATATGTTTTAGCCTCCCCTAATCATCTTTGTTGCTCTTCTCTGCACTCTTTCTAGAGTCTCAACATCTTTTTTACATCATGGTAGATGCAGTATTCCATTATACTGGAATTATCAAGGCATTATAATGTGGCATTAACACTTCACGTGATCTTGATTCTGGCAGAATACAAAATCTCATATTCTGGCTTCTGTTTGTTCAGACAAATTCCTTTCTACGGATGTAGAGGCCCTGTGTAAATTTTCCAGCATCCATACTGCAGTTGACCTTGACATGACAAAAGAGATAGCGTTTCTCTTGCTCATTTCTGCTGTTAATTACATAAAAAAAGAAAAGAGTAGCTACGATGATGGATCTGAAGGAATTATGAAACTGAAAACTTAGAAAAGTTAGAAATGTTTAACAGTCTTAAGTAACTGGCAAAAAGCTTTAATAATACTTCTTATGAATGGCGATTGCAATACGTTCAAGTCACATGCTGTTCCCAAAATGTCCCTGCTTCTAAATATCTTAAAGGAAGAACTGTTTGATTTCGTTAAAAAGTCCATTTCAAAATTAATGCACAGTGTTTGTGCATCTCTGCCTAAGTTTTAATGTGATCAATCCCCTTTAGGCACCGAGTTCCAATATCCGATTATTGCATGAACGTCTATAAACTGGAGATGACTTCTACTAATGGTTCATCTTCTTGAGTCACAGTATGTTAGAGCCACAAGCCAACTCCTACTTTCCATGATTAAATCCTCTGCGCATAGGTGTGCCTGGGTGTCCATGTTGCATAAATAATTATTCTCCGGAGGGAAAAAAAATAGTAATTTGCTACTATTATGGCATTCTCTTCTAAACAAAGTAAGGGCTTCCAGTTAATAGTAAATAGTCAAATGGAATATCTGTTGGAGAGACCTTTTTGTGATTACCAATCCAGAAGGTGAAAGTTTTCAACAGGTCAACTGTACAATTTGGGACAATGCATTAATTATGTTGCAGTGAAATAACGTGGGAGAGACTCAGTGGTGGGATTCAATTTTTTTTTTACTACCAGTTCTGTGGTTGTAGCTAGGTGGGCGTGGCTAGGTGAGCATGGCCAGGTGGTCGTGTGACTGGGTGGGCATGGCTAGGTGGCTTTTTTCCTGCTGCACTCCCCTGCACCCCGTTTTTTGCCTACTGGGCCTCAGGGAAGCCTGAAAAAAGAAGCATTTTGAAGGTAAGTATAACAGCGAGGGCGGCTCAGCTGGGCCACGCAATTTAGATTAGCTAGAAAGCAAGAAATCCGATGATTTCCTGCTTTCTAACTAATCTAAATTGTGTGGCACAGCTGATCGTCAGAAATACTAGTTCGGCTGAACCGGTAGCATTTTTTTTTTTACTACCAGTTCAGCTGAACCAGTAGCTACCGTACTGGTTCACCCGAACTGGGCCAAACTGGTAGAATACCATTACTGGAGAAAGCTACATACAGGTAGTTTAAATAGAGTTTTCTCTTTTTCTCTCTTTCTGCTCCTATCCCCTTTCCAGCCTGTGATTCCAACCAGCCCAACAAGCAGTTTCACCACGCCAACCGGCACAATGGGTATGAACTCCAAAATGGACAACTCGACACTGCAGGATGTCTTCATCTTCTCCCCTGTGTCAGGACTCTATGGCCCCAGGTATGCCTTCCCTAGGGCTGATGCCCTCGGCTGTTTAAAATGATTGCTTATCACTTAGACTTATATACCTGTTCTGACTCAGCTCCCCAAACACGACAAACCCTCTGAAGTGAACTCAAAGGTTCCTTTAATTAGGAGTGCTGGCAGCCCTGGCAAAAAGTTTCTCTCTCACCACAGACTAACAAGAAGTCCGTCCAGAAGATGAATAGCTGTCTGCCACATTTATTCATCTCCACCCCATGCAGAGCTAGGGTGGGGCTTTGTTAGCAGCGGTGGCTCTTCCGTCCCAAGGATCGGCCCACAGATTTCCACTGCTCTCCTCTCCTCTGCCTTCTACGCATCTGGGCATCAGGCACTGGACCCAGCTGATCCTCCTCTTCCTCCTCAGCCACCTCCAGACCTGGGGGCTGTTGACTCTCCATCTGAGGGCTGACAGATGGCCCAGGCTTTGCCTTATCTGTCTCTCTGCCAGTTCCATTCCCTCTTCCATCTCGGAGCTCTCAGGTTGCCTTGAAGTTGGCCCTGAATCCCACATCTCCTCCTCTTCTGATTCAGCTGCTGGAGGGGTCAACAGCCAATGGGCCACAACAATACCGCTTCACAGCCCTCTCTAAGCAGTTTACAGAGTCAACATACTGCTCCCAACAATTTTAGTTATTTGAAGTTGTGTGGACCAACTCCCAGTATTCTCCAGTTCTCCTCAGCCAACATTCTACAAATTGAAGTCCATCTATCTTCAAATGACCAAGATTGAGAAACACTACTCTAGATTAGCAGTCTTCAACCGGTGGGCCGTGGCCCACTGGTGGGCCATAAGAAAATTTTGGTAGGCCGCAGAGATATCTCACCCCCAGAGCAGCCCCCCAAAGCAATTAATCCAGGCTGTGCTGAAGCACAAGGCTGCGCTGCCCACATGGCCCGCGGGAACCCTTCCCCCCACTCACTCCATATCCGGAAAACTTGCCTGCTAAATTGCTATTTTTCCTTTTTCCGACCATCAGGTATTCTGCTGTGCTGGGAGATTTAGATTAGCTAGGAAGCAGGAAATGGTTGGGTTTCTTGCTTTCTAGCTAGTCTTTAGATCTTCGGCTCTGCTTTTAAGCACAGCCGAACCTCCCTTAGGACTGAAGGCTCTATTATTCAGTGCAGACTCACGGCAAGCAAATTTGAGAGACTGAGCTAGCTGATGGCAGATAGATAGATCACTGAATGATTCTGTGAGCAACTCAATCTGCCTGCCTGCTTTGCCTGATTTTGGGTAAAAGTTGCTCTTTTTTAAATAAAAAAATTCAATATTTATATAAATATTTATAATATTTACATACAAGCCATGCTCACCCAGTCGCATGACCACCAAGCCACACCCACAAATTAGGCCATGCCCACAGAACTGGTTAGTGGTCCCTGGGATTTAAAATAATGAGTTTAGTGGTCCCTGAGGTCCAAAAGATTGGCGACCCCTATTCTAGACAGACCATTTAATCCAGGTCTGCTTTTTAAGCTCAAACTGTTGTATTTTTCTGGACCTAGTTTTTTTTCTTCCTTTATCCACAGTTCCTCTGAATAGTTACTCTTACCAGAAGACAGTTTGTGTGATTTTTTGGCTTGCGTGGATTTTAAAGGCTTCCCCCACTTTGTTCCATTTTCAGTATTGTTTTAATGATTGAATCCCACTTTGGAATCTATTGATTCACAAGGAGTTTTAAAATTATAGCAGCAGTAACTTTCACTTTAACCTGATGCTGCCGTGCCTTTTCCATCTAGAATGTTTAGAGGCTGCTTTGAAGTTATTTTAGCATTTTTATTGAGAGTTCTTTTTTTAACTGATTATGAATGTTGCTCTGGTTTTAACAGTGTATATAAGTTATTTGTCATTAATCCTGCTCTGGAATTATTTTCAGTAATAAAACGGGAGGACCAACAAATTAAATGTAATTAATAGTAGTAGGAATAAACTCTTTTAACATAGTCAACTCATGACAACCTCTAGCTGAGCTAAAGCTGCTGGGGAAAAGAAATTACAGACAAGTCAATTCATCACTAGGCCTTATATTGAAGAATCAGTCATTTGGTTCTGATTCCTTGGTTTCCTTCCCTGAAAACGTTTTGGCTTCTCATCTAAGAAGCTTCTTCAGTTCTCCAGTTCAGAAGCATTTTAGAGGAAGAAGTGGAATGTTTTCAGGGAGAAACCCAAGAAAGTCCAGTTGTCTTTTGGAAAAGCACCTTTGGGACAAACCTGGATGACTGAGAATCTCAACAGACATCCTCGTGCATTCACTGATTTGTGAATTTCAGTTTGCACCAAATGAAGGGCCATCAGCAAACCCATGTGAGTTTTCAAGAAAGTAAGGTTTTGTAGTCTAATAATCCACACAGGTGGTCCTCGATTTGACAATCACAACTGGAACCAGAATGCTTATTGCTAAGCAAAGTGTCAACTCGTAAAGCATTCCTATATCTGTTTTTGAGTTGCCATAAGCAGATGGGGGGGGGGGGAACCTGAAGGACCAGTATAGCAATTAAAACCAGAAGTATATTCCACGCTTATCTTACAAAGATAATTAATTAGGGCAATTGCAGGACCCCTGACATAAGGAAGTTGATGAGCCAGTCCTGTCCAATTGTATGGCCCTTTTCGCCAGAGTCGTTAAGTTTATCACATGGTTGTTAAGCTAACTTTCCCCATTAACTTTGCTTGTGAGAAGATTATGCCTAGGCAAAAGGTGATCATGTGACCCCAGGATGCTGCAACCATTGTAAATACTTGCCGGTTGTAAAGCACCCAAATTTTGATCATGTGACTATGGGATGCTGCATCATTATAAGTGCAAGGACTAGTTGTAAGTCACTTTTTTTCAGTGCTGTTGTAACTTTGAACAGTTGCTATACAAATGGTTATAAACTGAGGATTGCCTGTATGGGTGAAGGCAGTCCAATGCATTGGATTACAAACCTAATCAACCACAAGTTGCAAGGCCCATCATCCCTGGCTTTTAGTGATGAAAGCCAGTGCCCAATATCTATTATACCATGTTTCCCTGTAAATAAGACCTGTTCTTATATTATTATTTTTGCTCCAAAAGGGCTTATTTTCCAGTTAGATCTTATTTTGGGGGGAAATACAGTACTAAATGCATCCATCTGGCTCACAATTTTAACTGGGGGTTATTTTTTGGGTAGCATCTGAAAAAATCATACCAGGGCTTGTTTTCCAATTGGGTCTTATTTTCCAAAAAACACAGTAATTCTTTTCAATCCTAGCCTTCAAACAGTCCTCTAGATAAATCACCTTCTGGGGACATGGTCATTCCTTGTGGGTACATTGGACCAAAGTTATATTTTTGTAGTATGATTTTCTAGCAGATTAACCTTCTCTTCTTGTGCTGGTTTTCTTTCAGCCACTACAGAACAATCTGGTCCATACGCAGAAGGAATTTGTGGCCCAGAAGTCAAAACACAGGTTCTCCATTGCATAAACATTCATTTTTAATAGCAATGTGCTATTCCAGAATTGTTTGGTCTGTGATAACTTTTGGGTTAAGTTGGTTGAACTTAGTTTTGTTCCTAGATGAATCAGAACTAGTTATCTACTTTCTGACCCAGCCAGTCAAGATGTCTATGGAGATTCTCAATCCTCCAAGTCATGGTTGACTTAAAAGTGCTTTTTCAAAAAGGCAATTTGACTTTCTTGGTTTTTTTCTTGAAAGCATTTTGCTTCTTGTCCAAGAAGCTTCTTCAGAACTGAAGAAGTTTCTTGGAAAAAGCACCTTTGGGACAGCCAGTCAGGAGTTCTAGTTCAAACAATTGCGGGGACTCTAACGTATCTTCCCTGAACCTATGACAAGTGCATCATCTTTGTTATAAGAAGGCTGAAAAGATATGCCCTGCTTCCTTTGATACCAGTCTTGCTGTTTCTCTCGTTTCTTCCCAGGGATGACATCGGCCTTGTGTCATGTGATGAAATCAGCAAATACGGGATTGGGAAGTCTGCCATGAAAGGTTCTGAATCTCCAAGCTACTTCTTGGAACAAGAAAGTGGGAAGTATTACACATTAATTGAAGGCGAGGATCATCCCATGAGTTCTGAATACGAAAGAGGTAGAGTGACAGGGGTGCGGAGAAGAGAAAAGACCCCTACGCATGGTATGCTTGCTGGATCTGCCCTTTCTGAATCTTTCTTTGTGTGTCATCTTTTTTCCAATCTGGAAGTGTTTCGATAGGCTGGGTCTGCAACTCTTCCAGCCAATATAACTATCAATATGGTTACTTGGGAATTCTTGGAGATTTCCCAGTATGTCTGCAGCACAGTAGGTGGACACTCTTAGTTTCAGACAGGACAGAGGTGGTACCACCTCTGACTGGCCCCACCCCCATCTATTCTCTACCTCCCGAGTTCCAGCTGATCAACTGAGTCTTCTTTGGTTGCCCTGCACAGAAGAACAGAGCTGGAAAGCAGGTTAGTGGGATGGGGAGGGAATGGGATTTTGCAGTAACCTTCCCCCAGGAGTGGAATGGGAATGGAGATTTTACAGTATCCTTCCCCTACCACACCCATCAAGCCACGCTACGCCCACCAAGCCATGCCCACAGAACCAGTAGTAAACTGGTAGTAAATATAAACTTTTTCTTTGAGTTCCTTGAAGATGCTACAATCTTCTAAACAAGCTATTGTCCTTTTCCAGTCATTTCTAGGGAGAAGAGAGCAAACAAAGACCTGGCAAAGTTTTTTTCCTTTATCCAAGACCTTAAAAGCAAAAGTTGACATATCTTCTCTTCACCCCAAATTTTGAGAAGTAGTAAGGTTGTCCGTTTGGGTCCGTGGATGTTTTGCAATGTGTTGGTGAAGATTGCAAAACTTAGAAGTGGATTTCTAGGAGAGTACTAGGATTCCTCCCAAGCTCTTAGATATCGTCCTAAAATGAAGGAAGTTTGAGGAAGACCAAAAGTGGATTGTAGTATCCAAATTCCTCTCTTCAAAACAAATACCGATACTTAGATTCCTTCTTTTCTTAGTTTTGGGTAGCATGTCTTTTGTGCTAAGCACCAGTTGCTGAGGTTAGAGGTTCTTGCAAAACACAAAGGAAGTATTTTCAATGTTCCATCACCAAATGTTAGAGATATTAATCTGAAAACATGATGTGCTATCATGGGTATTTTCCCTGTTCCTCTGGATTTCAGCAAGAGCAGGGGTGGAGTGGAAGAGTTGAATTATGAAGATCCTGTATCATAGCACACTAAGGAAATGAGGATTTGTTTGTTTGTGAGAATGTGTCTCTTTGAGCCTAGCTATCCTCCTATTTATTTACTGGATTTATCCCTGCTGCAGAGAGACTCTCTGAGGTTTACCGTTTCCATCGGTACAAAAAATAAAATGTCCACAATAAAAACAAATCAAACAAGATAATCAAATAACAAATCCGAGCATACACTGGGCTATAACTGGCAGCATCCATAATTCAAAGGCTCTATGATAAAGCTTCAGTTGGCTTAGAGAACACCAGGACCAGAGGATCTGGGTGGAGATTCTTTCAAAGTGCCAAAATGGCTTGTGAGCTTCACCTCAAACACTTTGCAGAAATGGGTGGGGGAGAACCAGTAGAAGGCTCTCCTGTCATGTATGTAATGGGCTGGTTGAGACCTGGTGAAAAAGACAGTCCCATAAGTACTGCCAGGTCCTTTAGGTCTTGGAAGGTTAAAAGCAACACTTGGAATTCTACTCAGATGCAAATAAGGAACCAGTCTAGGGCCAGAGGTGTTAATATTCATGTCCATGTTGCAGATGTGTACAGCCAGTATTCATTCTGAGTCAACTGAAGCTTCAGGGCAGCCTTCAAAGGCAGCTCCGCAGAGAGAGAGAGAGAACATTGCATTAGTACAAATGGATGATGATCAGAGCATGAGTTATAATTACAAGGTCCTTGCGGGTCTGGGTAGGATTGCAACTGATACATCAACAAAGCCTTCCTGGCCACTGCCTCTAACTCTGCTTTTATCTGTTGCCATGAGACCGGGAGGGTTCCCAAGAGATAGATGTGCTGTTGCAGAGACAGTGCTAAGCTGTCAAGAGACCACAACAGAAGCATTGGAGTTGTGTGGTAAACAAACAGCAATTCCAAATTAATTGGGTTCACTTTCGAACTCTTTTGCTTATCCGGACACTCATAGCCTCCAGATACTGGATTAAGACTCTGATGGCCTTTCCTCTATCTTCAGAGGCAGCTCTGTACAATTGGATATTGTCAGCATATAACAATAGCAATAGCACTTAGACTTATAAACTGCTTTACAGTGCTTTACAGCCCTCTCTAAGCAGTTTACAGAGTCAGTGTATTGCCCCCAACAATCTGGGTCCTCATTTTACCAACCTCAGAAGGATGAAAGGCTGAGTCAACCCTGAGTCTGGTGAGATTTGAACTGCCAAATTGCAGGCATCCAGCAGTCAGCAGAAGTATTCTGCAGTAACTGCATTCTAACCACTGCACCACCTCGGCTCAGCTATAGTTCCCAATCTTCAATAGTTCCATGTGGATGTCTATGGAGATTCTTAGTCATCCAGGTTGTCCCAAAGCTGTTTTTCCAAAGGGCAGCTGGACTTTCTTGGGTTTTTTCCCTGAAAACTTTTTCACTTCTCATCTAAGGAGCTCTGAAGAAACTTCTTAGATGAGAAGCGAAACGTTTTCAAGGAAAACAACCAAGAAAGTCCAGTTGCCCTTTGAAAAGTTTCACGTGGATGCAAGTCTCCACAAGGAAGAAAACATTTGCCTGATCGTATTTCCAAATTTCCTCATCTACAACTCTGTTATTTTTCTGGCCATCCCAAACCCAACTATTAACAAATGATTATTTAGCTTTTGAAGATCAGCTGAGGTCAGAGAGCTTGCCCTGAGCTTTTGCAGGAAGATCCAAATGTAATATACAGATTAAAAAATAATAATAAGGATGTGGAAGTATATCTCCATGTCTTTGGGGAAAACATCTGTACCTTCTCCTTTGGCAGATGTTAAAGAAAGCTTGTAAGTAGGTCACATCCAAGGTGCTTTCAAAAATATATAGATGCAAAGGAAATGTTCAATAGCTTTGCAATGCAGCTAAAAGGCAACCCTCCCATTGATAAATGCAGCCAAAAAAAGTCCTAGGACATTATTTTCCAAGAGTATAATTCCACTTAGGCACAGAAGTAGCAAAGCCAGTTCTGCAGTTTTTGCACGAAAGCTAGCATAGGTAAAAATCTCTTTTTTCCCCTGGACCTCCCCGTGGTTCATTTGTCCACCAATCAATTGCATTCATTTTGTCTTGGGAACAATCCGTCGGAGTTTTCCCAGCATTTGAACTTAGGGTATTGAAACTGTCCCAGGCTACCTCAGCTCACTTGCATTCATCAATTCTTTCCCAAGCCTCCGTTGTGTTCCATTACTTTCCTTTCCTCTCTCCCTCCCTCCCTGTTTCCGTTGTCTGGTTGTGAGCAGGTGTGTGTAGAGAATCAGCTGTGACACTCATTCTGCTTGGAGCAGAGAGTGACAGAAGTCAAAGCAGGACAACAAAACTGCACTTTGTGTTGGATATTATTTGACAATTCCTGAGAATAATTCTCGAGAATTCTTTCTGACATGCACCTGTAATTTGGCACCCAGTTCTTCAGCCGTACCCATGTTTTGTTTGCGAGTTTTGCTCAACATATTGACAAACCGTGTTGCAAAATGTTTTTGTTTGGGTGTTAGCTTGATAATATAAATGTGGATTGGTTCACACTCCAACTGCAAACAATATGACTTTATCAACACCTTTCTCGCCCTGCTGACTGGACGTGAAAACGGCTGAAGCTCACCAATTAAATGTCCTCGATTTATGGTGAAATGCATAAACTTGTGATTTTTTAAAAAGAGCCCTTTGGTTAATTTCCTAATCTAACACCCTCTAGGTTTTGTGTCACCTCAAGTACTGCATCAGTGAAGGGTCCATGGCAACTGTAAATAGGGTGTAAGAATTCTCTTAATTTTTGTTGTCGTCTGAAGGCATCTCATTACCTGGCTATGCAATTTCTTCCACAATCAAAGAGAAAAGAGGACAGATCTCAGTAACACCTCCTTTTACCTACAAACTATTAATTAATACCCAAATAAGCAAGATATGGCATTGCCTCCGCATGACAACAATCAGATAACGATGTGCCAATCACATAAAAAAAACCCATGTGGGCCAACAGTGTGGCCCATCCAATTATATACAAGTTTGATAAGATGGGAATTATACATTCCACAACTGATCAAATCTCACACCTCCAAAAGAATAGCAGTGAAGGTGCTCCCTAGCCATGTAATGAAGCATCTGTCAATCAAACATCCCAAGCTCAGAGAACACTATACCCTAAGACTCTAATGATGAATCAACCTGGAAATAAGGAGAAATTTTCTGACAGTGAGAGGAATCAACCCGTGGAACAGAAGTTGCCTACAGAAGTTGTGGGAGCTTCATCACTGGAAGCTTTCAAGAAGAGACTGGGCTGCCCTCTGTCAGCAATGGTATAGGGTTTCCTGCTTGGGCGAGGGGTTGGCTAGATGACCTACAAGGCCTCTTCCAACTCTGTTAATCTGTTAATTCAGGTTGTCACTTTTTTGCCTTTTTAAATGGGGTGGGGATTCAAAACCAACCCCAGTTAAAACTTCTAAACTTGATCTGATTGTTGAGAATATCCATCACCAGAGTTTTAGAGTTTTCTCAGCAAAAAAGGATGGATAAGTGAATTCCCCCACCCCCAAGACTTCCAAAATGGTATGTTTTGAGTCGATCTGAAACAACGGTGTCCAACTTTGGCAACTTTAAGACTTACAGTCTTCAATACCCAGAATTCCCTAGCCAGCATGACTCTCTAGGGGATTCTGGGAGTTGTAGTCCACAAGTCTTAAAGTTTTCAAGGTTGGACACCCCTGTTCTAAAGGATCCATCCATTTCTTGGTTCTATCTTATGAATGGAATCAGAAATGCAGTCTAGGATTTCTTGCACTGCATTTGCCACTTATTTTCAGGACACAACACTTACTTGCTTTCAAAAAAAAAAATCCTGAAATATCTGCAAGGGAAAAAATGAGGATAAAGAGAATCCTGATCATGGACAGATGGTCCTCAACTTACAACCGGTGGCTTAGTGACTGTTTGAAGTTATAACAGACCTTCTCAGAACTACTTCAGCCCAGTTTTGAACAGTTTCAACAGCCATTCTCCCCCACAGTCCCTTAATCACATAATTTTGGGCAGTTGGAAACCCACCCACAATCACAGCTGTTTACTAGAATAGAATAGAATAGAATAGAATAGAATAGAATAGAAATCAGAATCAGAATCAGAATTAGAAGAGAAGAGAAGAGAAGAGAAGAGAAGAGAAGAAAAGAAAAGAGAAGAGAAGAGAATAGAAGCAGAATCAATCAGAAACAGTCAGAATAAAACAGAATAGAATAGAAGCAGAATAGATTAGAATAGAAGCAGAATAGAATAGAAATCAGAATCAGATTCAGAATTAGAATAGAAGCAGAATCAGTCAGAATCAGAGTCAGAATAGAATAGAAGCCGAGTAGAAGCAGAATAGAATAGAAGCAGAATAGAATAGAATCAGAATAAAATCAGAGTCAGAATCAGAGTCGGAATAGAATAGAATCAGAATAAAATCAGAGTCAGAATAGAATAGAATAGAACAGAACAGAACAGAAGCAGAATAATAGAATAGAAGCAGAAGAGAAGAGAAGAGAAGAGAAGAGAAGAGAAGAGAAGAGAAGAGAAGAGGAAGAGGAAGAGGAAGAGAAGAGAAGAGAAGAGAAGAGAAGAGAAGAGAAGAGAAGAGAAGAGAAGAGAAGAGAAGAGAAGCAGAATAGAATAGAAGCAGAATAGAATAAAAGCAGAAGCAGAATAGAATAGAATCAGAATAGGAGAGGAGAGGAGAGGAGAGGAGAAGAGAAGCAGAATAGAAGAGGAGAGGGGAGGGGAGGGGAGGGGAGAGGAGGAGAGGAGAGGAGAGGAGAAGAGAAGAGAAGAGAAGAGAAGAGAAGAGAAGAGAAGAGAAGAGAAGAGAAGAGAAGAGAAGAGAAGAGGGTAGGGTAGGGAACAGAACTTCTGAGTGAGATGCCAAGTAAATGAATTTTGCTCACATGTCCTTGAGGATGCTGCAACAATTGTTAAGAATGAAAACAGTCATAAGTCCCTTTTTTTCAGCGATGGAACTTCAAACAGTCACTCAAAGGAACTGTTGTAAGTCAAGGATTATCTGCATGTTATTTCCTCTGTTTCTAAAACGGAGAACAAACCTTGTTGCACATTTAGCGATATGAAGCTTCCAGAATCCAGATTTTATTTTGCTAATTTCCACTTCTTCCCCCCTCCCCTTTGTGAATATATCACTGATTATTGCAAAGTTCATTTTAATAAAGCAGGCAGATAAATATATTATAATTGCTCTCATCACACAGCAGAAGACTGCAATCAGAATCAGGGGGAAAAGATCAAAACATCCTGAACTTTCCAGAATGCCTAATGACAATCTGAATTAAGGATGTCTTATTTAACAGGCAAAAGAATCTGTGAATATGTCACAAATCAATAAACTGCCACTATTTATCTATCTTCAGGGCTGCAGCTTGAAATCTGTTATCCTCCTAACTCCCTACCCAGCATCACCTAATAAAGACACCTAGCCCAATTACAAATGAGCTAATGGGATGGGAAGCAAAGGGAAAAAGAAAGCTCTTGATTCTATTCCACTAATTTTTTTTTTATTATTCTAGATCAGGGGTCTCCAACCTTAGCTAGTTTAAGACTTGTGGACTTCAACTCCCACAATTCCCTGGGCTGGCTGCGAGTTGAAGTCCACAAGTCTTAAAGTTACTGAGTTTGGAGGCCCCATTCTAGATCAAGGGTGTCCAACCTTGGCAACTTTAAGTCTTGTGGACTTCAACTCCCAGAATTCTCCAGCGAAATGATGATCACATGACCTTTAGATATTGCAACTATTCTACATACTTGTTGGTTGCTAAGTGCCTGAATTTTGATCGTGATCACGTGGACACAATAGTCATAAGTGTGAATACAGGTCAAAACTTACTTTTTTCAGTACTGTTATAACTTCCAATAGAAATGAAGTTCTATCTTGGTTACAGATCTCACCCCAAGGAAGAACTGATTGTAAAATCACAGATATCTACTTATCTGTTTTGTTCATCTTCCTTCCTTCCATCCATTGATCCATCCATCCATCCATCCCTCTGTCCATCTACCCATTATCCATCCAGCACTTACATTCACTCTTTCCCTCTTTGTTACTTACTATTTCTAATATAATTTTAATTATTATCCTTCTTATTTTAATACCTTTCAACTGCCTAGAATCCATAAACATTAGAGCCGTAGATAAATTGTAAGAATCCATAAATAAGTCTAGTGTGCCAAACGAACAGGCTTGAAACCTACAGAAAAGAATTTGCTCCATGTTGCTCTTTGCTTATGTGTAAACTGTGTGTTGCAGACTCATAAACAACCACGTATTGTTACCGATGTGTTAAGATGGAGAGATAATGTTTATTTCAGTCAGTGACCAGATAAAACAGAATTAATATAAACTAAATTCGACAAAGAAAGAAACCAAACTGTCTACATAGCCCTCAGAAAAGGGATGTGTTGAGATGTGCACTTAGGCACCTAGGAAAAGGTATCCCACCCAGCTGGTTTTATAGATCCATATGTCTAGTGCAACGCCCTGACCTTTGACCTACCAAAGAGCAAGTCCAATGTTCCATTTCTTTCAGTGAACCATCAAAAAACTGGGGGTGAGCCAAAACGTTGGCTGTCAGTGCGACATTGCTGACAGCCATTTCTCCATTAGTGATCCCTGCAATGAAGTTACAGAGATACACTATGTGTGTCTTCATGCAACTAGATGTTGGCTTCATTGAACAGAACAAAACAGAACAGAACAGAACAATAGAGTTGTAAGGGACTTTGGAGGTCTTCTAGCCCAACCCTTGCTCAAGCAGGAGACCTTATAACATTTTAGACACATGGCTGTCCAGTTTCGTCTTAAAAGCCTCCAATTGATGGAGCATCTATACAACTTCTGAAAGTAAGCCATTTCACCGGTTGGTTGTTCTAACTCTCAGGAAATTTCTCCCTAGTTCTAGGTTGCTCTTCTCCCAGATTAGTTACCATCCATTGCTTCATGTCTTGCCTTCAGGTGCTTTGGAAAATTCATTGAACCCACCCTTCTTTGTGGCAACCCCTCAAATATTGGAACACTGTATTGTGTCACCATAGTCCTTCTTTTCTCTAGATGAGCCTTCCGAAGAAGGAAAAAGTGCTGAAGCACACATTTGATATAGTGGCAGCACAAATGTGAACCATTTGTATAC
This sequence comes from Bungarus multicinctus, assembly GCA_023653725.1. Taxonomy (NCBI): domain Eukaryota; kingdom Metazoa; phylum Chordata; class Lepidosauria; order Squamata; family Elapidae; genus Bungarus; species Bungarus multicinctus. Next base: position 11,284,554 of record CM042841.1, read on the forward strand.
ATTCAACATCCTCATTAAGGTTTTTATGTCATCTCCCTGGTTTTCTTCCCAAGACACTATTTACATCCTCAGGATTCATCCATAGCCATGATTCATCTCTACAGGTAACTTTCAAGCTCATCCAATCTGTTCTGATATCCACCTGAGCATTTGAAGGATGGGACAATTAGATTTTAAGCAGCAGTGGGAGATCCATTCACACCCTGTCTTTCTTTAAGGACACCATAACAAACTTTTGAAAGAGTGCCGTGCCAACCATCTCATGTGCCATTTTCTCATTCTTCTTGAAGGCAGCAAAATTTCAATGCTTTGCAAAATTGCTTTCAAAGGAGACAAGTGGGTCAGTGAAATGTCTAATGTGATGGATGTGAGGCTATAATATAATCCTTTATATTAGTTGTCGTCAGGGGATGTGCATACGTCTTCTTCCTTTCACTGCATAACCATCTCTCCTGACAGTTTTTTGATTTCTTAAGCTTCTACAGTATTCCAGTATTTCTCAACCTTAGAACTTTAAGCCATGTGGACTTCAACTCCCAGAATTCCCTAGCCAGCTACCTGGGAATTAAAATCCACATGGCTTAAAGTTGCCAGTGTTGAGAAACACTGTTCTATTCAATTTCAGGAATAGGAGGATATAAGGAAAGTGTAAACTATTCGTATATTTTCTTGACTTTCAGATTTTTTGCAAAGTAATAATGGGTCCAAGGTTACCAGCTTCAAACACAACTGAAAATAGAGCAATGTTTCTAGTTCAAAACTAGTTCAAGATAAGCCAACAAAGTTGATTAGCAACAGAGGTTTAAAGGGTGAGGCAGAAAATATATGTCAGATCTAGCCAGGATGCCACGACTTTTAGAGATATATAGCAAACTAGTTGGGCTGCCAACAAACTTCAAGTTCATTATGATTAGCGAGCAACACTTTGTGCAAATCTACAATTATAAAATATCAAAAGAAAATTAAGAAACAAAAGATAAAGTAAAATAGGTCCATCCAATGCATAAAAGGGATTTAAGTGCAACCCTAAGATACTAAAAAGAGAAAGGGCTATAAATAAAAATGTTCTCAGGGTATGAAAACTTTAGAAGCTAAAAGATAGAAGCTGAGTGGAAACTCCAATTTTTTCTCTGAGCAGAGCCAGCACTGAACAATTCTGATGATTAGATCTTGGTAACTTTGGACAATGATGTCTAGTAGATGTCTAAGATGTCTTCTTTCCAAGTAGCTAAGTAATTCCTCCAATTTTTCCCTTTGGGCTTTCTGCTCTACAATGACAATGTTCCTACAGGACGGATGGTCAAAACTTTGGAGTTGAATTCAAATGCCAAGACTATCCAGAATTAGGAGCAATGGCACTTTTTCCAGCCTCACCAATAGATCTAGTGGACGCTTAGATTTACCTGCTATCTCACCTTGTGTCAGCCTTCAAGATTTTCTTCCTTTGCTTTGCATCTTTTGGCTGTCATAAGTAATGGGGAGAGGAAGGGGGCCATGGTTATGGGAAGTGAGCTGGAGGTGTTACAAAACAGAACTGTATAAGTTGGGGGGGAGATTCTTGCTTAGGCTTCTATCCTATGCTATACGCAGCCTCAACTCTTTATCAAAATATGTCAAGGTCAACGGACAGAGGCCTCATCACCACCTGAAGATGCCCACATGATGCTATACGCAACTTTTAATTAGAGGAGCCAATTGAACTATTGGGGGTGGGAACGTTGCCATCACTTTGTATATGTGATTTACACGCTCATTTTCTCAGATTCAGAATTCTTTTGTTGCTACCACTTGATTTCCAGTAAAATATATCTTTTCTCTAACTAATGGAGTCTAAGTATTTCTTTCTTGGATTTTGAATGGAGCACCACCCGACACCTTGTCTTCAAAACCAAACTAAGATTACATTACCAACTACCAAGGCTGCCTTGTGTCCTGAGTAGGAGATGTCCCAATGGAGGAACATCTGCTGTTTTTAGTTGTACACTTTGTCCATTACAGCACATTTTGAAAACTGCAAAGATTTATTAATTGCACCTGGCAGCTGTTGCTCCTCTTAATTTAACTTGTCTCCCTCTTTTTAATGCGCATAATCCTCCTTTTAATGGGTCTCAATGTGTTAATTGGTTCCTCTTTGTACTTTTCACAGGTGATCTGAGGCCAGTTTCTATGCCAACAGAATACAGCTGGATAGGAGATTCAAAAGAGCCAAATATGTACAAGAGAGGTAGTCGTGGTGAGTGTGTTTCTCGCCCAATACAGTCAAATAAAAGACATGAAAAAGACTCTTACTTTCTTCAAAGTAGCCCATCATTTCTGGTGAAGCAAACAATCCAAGTTCATCATGTCATTTTTCTTGTGGATTTATTAGGATGGGGCTGTATCATTATAAACCATCTTTTAGATGCCAGGACCATCTCAATACTCTAGTTTTGATCCAACTCACTCAACATGGTAACTTGAAAGGCTATTTCCACGATAAAAGAGAATATTTGTAGCTCAGGGTTTAAATGAGAGGTCCTTGAGGTTGGTTGTTTTAACAGTTTAACAGAGTTAGAAGGGACCTTGTAGGTCATCTAGTCTAACCCCCACCTAAGCAGGAGACCCTACACCATTTCTGACAAAAAGCAGTCCAGTCTCTTCTTGAAAGCCTCCAGTGATGAAGCTCCCACAACTTCTGAAGGCAAGCTGTTCCACTGGTTGATTCCTCTCACTGTCAAAAAATTCCTTCTTGAATCTCTTCTAGTTCAGTTTCCATCCATTATTCCTTGTCTGGCTTTTAGGTGCATTGGAAAATAGTTTGACCCCCTCCTCTCTGTGATAGCCCCTCAAATATTGGAAGATTGCTATCATGTCTCCCCTGGTCCTTCTCTTCACTAGAGCAGCCATGCCCATGTTTTCTTGTAGATGTTTCATTACCCAAATTAGGTAACATCTGATGATGCTATCTAGTTTGCATAATGAAACATTTGCAAGAAAACAACCAAGTTCAGAGAGCACCAAGGAGCCCTCAGGCTATTTTTCAGCTAGAGGAATAAAGGGATGGCTGTATATTTCTGATTTGCATGTAATTGGTCTTATTGACCTACCGGCAAATTTCTGCAAATGAAAATCACATTACTTTTTCTTCATATTTATTTTCATACACGTATACATTTTGCATTTCTCTTTCCACAATATGCACATTTTGTAAGCAATTTCCTAAAATATATGGAAAGCTAGATCCCACAGATGTGTTTAGACATGCACATAATCGGATGAATATGTGGATTCTAAAAGAAGTCTTCTTCCAGGGGAGACTGAAAAATGGGGATTTGATGAATTCACTTAAAATAAGAGTCCTAACATATTTCTCTGACATCCCTACCTCATCAACACTGACTAAGACATGAGCCAAGGTAACTAATGAAAAATGTCCAATATTCTATTCTCTCCTGCATGTTGTTGCTTCTGTATATACCACTTCTAATCTAATTTTCTTGAATTTCTTCAGAAGTTGCGTCCATCATCTTAAATTCACGGTAGCCTTTAGTTGAGCTGAAGTTCAGTAGTGGTTCATGGATGAAATTATGAAGTTTTGGAGACATTCAGTAATAAGCAATCAAGACTTTCAGTAATAAGCAATCTATCTATGCTGCTGTCATTTCTCCAAGAAAAGTTCTGAAGTCATATTTTGTAATCATTCTGCTCTCAGGATTCCAACAATCACCCTAATTAAATCATGATTCTCGAGCCAAACTTCCAAAAAACTTCAAAGGATTCATTAGAGGCGACATGCTGGCACTGCCCTGTATGAAGCCAACTCTGGCATACCTAATTTACAGTCCCCTGTGACCCTGTTTTCCCCCTTCCCCCCGGGTGTCTCATAAACCAGATTCTCCAATTGAGCCCGTTCACAGGCTGGGTGTCACCATTCACGGGCAAAAGCTCTGGTATTTTAGTTACAATCTTTTAAATATAAAAGTTGGAATGTACTTTCGCTTTCAAACTGCTGCATTGCTCTTCCAGATTTCCTTTAAAAAAAAACCTTTTTTATGATGACTACTAAAACAGGCATAGGAATGTTTTATGAGTTGGCATATGCACTACAAAAGTTGGAGTTTTTAAAATAGATTGGGTTGCTCAAAACATTCAGTTCTAGATGTGATGCTTCCTTGAGCAAACTCTAGTGATTTGTCCACCATCTGATACCCATTTTAAGGTTTCTTCATCATATTTAAGCTCCCTCTTCACCTCTTACCACACCTAAAATCTGCCCAGAAAATTGGCATTGGCTCTGCCTGGTTTTGAAATATACAGTAGCTTTCAATGTGTGTTCCAAAGTACCTGTTGATCCCCAAGCCAACTTAAATTGGGTTCCTATGCCAAAAAAACATGGCTAGCTTGAACTATGGTGTCCTGGAGACAATCCATCTAGCACCATGGCTCATGAAGCCTGCTTACTTCTACCCAATTTGAGCTTCTGATCTCTTCGTAGACACTGCACTAGAAAAGAGGACTCTCAAGTCCAGGGGGAAGGAGGCCAGTTAGCAGATTTTTCTCTGGATCAGCATAAGGACAAAGATGTGGATCTCCTCTTTAGTTCTCACTTTCCCCTTTTTCTCCTTCCTCGCTCTGACAAAAGATTCTGAGAACTCGCTCCTACGATACCTGAGTGATGACAAGATCTTAGTCATCCAAGAAGAACCATTGACCCAAAAAGATAACAAGCGTGATACAGGCCGGCGGTCCAGGAAGAAGGGCAAGAACAGTGGAAGTCCTAACTATCCTGTTAGCTCCTCCATGATGACCTCATCTACTAATGTGCGGCTTGAACCCGGACAACAGGATGTCCTAAATTTCTCCTTAGCTGAAAGCAACACCGTCCCCCTCTATCACGTAAGCTCTTTGATGCTTTTCCTTAAAACTAAGAAAAACATTCTGTCTTCTTAACGTTGACCTTGAGTTTTAGGGACCGCTATTTGACAGAAGTGATTTGTACTGTCTTCTTCTTTGATTTTTTTTCCAACTGTAGTCTTGCGATATCTCAATGGTCTCAGGTCCTATTCTACTTGTTGTTAGCTTTGGAAGCCAAATTGAGATCCAATGCTCCCACACTGCCACAATTGAGTCTGGGAAAGTCAGAGGGGGGAATTCATTGGAGTAATTCTGCTTAGACATAATAACATTCTTTTTCTGATTCAAGGTCATGTTACTTTGCGCATAAGTGAAAGGAAGTCTTAACTTGGGACGGATGGTGATTGGGTCATGTGATCTGATGATGGGTGCAGGGGATGGATTTTGTAGTTTTTACTTATTGTAAGGAAGCCTGGAACTTTCAGATTCGGGATTCCACAGTTGTGCCAGTTACTATCCAAATAAAAGGAACTTTTGAGAGATGTCTGTCAGAGTTATTGGGTGGAATGGAGGTTTGCTGGAACGCTGACATTTGTTTTTTGTTTTGTTTTGTTTCAAGACTTCTTGGGCACTGACAACTTCTGTGACAAAACTGAGATTAGGGAGGTAGAAAGCATTTGTTATTATCGTTAGGATTACTAATACCACTACTCCTATTTGTTATAATTGTCCTAACTGTTTGACATACAGTTGGGTCCTTGACATGCCGTTGGATCTTTAAAACAAATTGTGTTCCTTTGCGAACTGCTTCCCAAATGTTGTGCACCTCTCCTCTTTTAATACTAAGTGTGTATCCTACGACTTCATGCCAACCTGAAATTTGCTGAGCTGAACGCCAGTTCAACCACCATTGTTTGTGTGTGTTTTATATCAATTTCATGTAGGTGTTTTCACTGATTTATAGATTGAAACTTTGCACGAGATCAAGATTTGCTTTAGTTTAAGTGGCTGTATGCTATTTCTCGAAAGGAAGATTACATTATGGTCTCAGATAATTTACTTTGAAAATGAGAATTTTGTTTGGATTAATTGAGAACGGAGTAAATTAGGAGGGAAACTGAGTATTGAATCTGAAGCAAAGATTTGGAAATATGCTAAATGTTTGCAATAAGTGGGAAATATCTATAGCTTGAGTGCAGGATGAGGGCGAAGGTTCATTCTCAGAGCTTGTGGGTTGGTTTCAGAACATTTTGTTAGCAGGCTAAGTAACATCTTTGCAGTCACTTTTTCCAAGATTTTTTCTTTTTCTTTTTTCATTTCATTTACAGTATATATTTTTCTTTTACATAAAATAAGTGCTTAATGAACAGCATACTGTCTATGTCAGTTGCTTACGTAATAATACTTTTTTGAATCCTAATTTCTAACTCTGTTACCCAGTCATTGATAAAACAAGCCCCATGTTCAATAATAGCAATAGCACTTAGGCTTAAATACCACTTTACAGTGCTCTACGGCCCTCTCTAAGCAGTTTACAGAATCAGCTTATTGCCCCCAACAATCTGGGTCCTTATTTTACCCACCTCGGAAGGATGGAAGGCTGAGTCAACCTTCAGCCTGTTGGGATTTGAACTGCCAAATTGTAGGCAGTTGACTGTAGCAGAAGTAGCTTGCAATACTGCACTCTAACCACTGCACCACAAAGGCTCCTATAATAATAATAATACTGTGTATCTTCCTTTTCTTTTATCCTCTGTGTTAGTCTGTCCATTTCTGCACGGTCTAGTTTTAATTATATCTTCTGTTGTCTTTCCTTGTTCTTCCAGTATTGTGTTTATACAATTCTTGCTGCTGTCACGACGTGGTAGTATCAAATATATACATTCCCTTTATCGTATTTTTCTGGCATTATGCCTAGCAAAAATAATTCAAAGATTTCAAACCATTGTTAAACAAATGATCATAAGTCAAGAACTACCTGTAAATTGGCATTGATGCAGTTTAAGCGTTACTGGGACTGTGAGTTGGCTGTTTACCTAGATGGCAGCTACTAAGGGAAATGTCAGCTTAAAAGGTCTCTCTATTCCAGAAGAATTTCTTTTCTTTTCTTTTTTTCCCTTTGGTTTTTGTTCGCTCTTTTGGAAATTACTGTTTTCATTACAGCGCCAGTAAGAAATGTACTCCAGGTAACCAGGATAACATAATGAATAAATGCACCAAGGAAATAAAACCTAGCTGTGGGTTTTTATAAGTGGCCATTGAGTGCATTTGGAAAATCAGAGCATTTCGCTTTTATGGGAAGAAAGTCTAAAATAGCAATGTAGCTAGGCACGCCACACAGAATGTCTAAAATCCATTTTTACTGTGAATTCCATGGAGCTACGATACTGTAGTTTGATACGCCCTCCAACCAATAGCCATAACCAAGTTAGATCTATGTGGATGCAGCTCTGGAGTACATTTTCTTTTTGTAATGTGCGCCAATGGAACAAACAGATATATTTCCCCAGATTAATGAGTGAAAATTTTCCATGCCAATCTTCCACCATTTTTCATTTCTGTCTGCTCTGATTAGAGCCTGGGTTTCTTTAAACTGCTTCCTGTCAACTTGATGAAAAAGTGTGTCAATTTCCATTCCAGAGATTCCCAAGATATCACATACAGACAAACACACCAAGAGACACACCACTATAGATAGACATAATCTGAGTTGTATCCTTCAAAGGACACACCTCAGTTCATTTAGTTTAGTGAATGTTCAAAGTTACAATGGCACTGACAAAAGTGACTTATGACCAATTCTCGCACTTACAACCATTGCAGCATTCCCGGCACATGATCAAAATTCAGACATTTGGCAATTGACTCGTACTTATGATGGTTGCAGCATTCCAAGGTCATGTGACCAGCTTTTGTGACCTTCTGACGAGCAAAGTCAATAGGGAAGCCAGATTTACTTCACCACCATATTACTAACAATTGCAATGTTTCACTTAACAGCTGTGGAAAGAAAGGTCATAAAATGGGGTAAAATTCACTTAATCACTGTCTTGCTCAGCAACAGAAATGTTGGGCTCCATTGTGGGTCATAAGTTTGTAAAGATTTGGTGGTTGCTCTGATTTGAGCACTGAAGAAAGGGTGACAGAGATGCTCAGAGGATTGGAAATCAAAGTTGCACCAGGAAAAAAACTGAGAAAGCAAGGAACTTCCACCTGCATTTCATTTCATGACCCTGAAGTCTACACAGTAGTCTTTCTATAGAAAGCCAAATGGATTTCTGAATGTCCAGTCATAGGTAAAGGTTCCCCTTGCATCTACAGGCTAGTTGTTTCTGGCTCTAGTGGGCGGTGCTCATCCCCATTACAAAGCCAAAGAGCCAGCGCTGTCCGAAGACGTCTCCGTGGTCATGTGGCCAGCAGGAGTAAATGCTGAAGGCGCACGGAACGCTGTTCCCTTCCCACCAAAGGGGTCCCTATTTTTCTACTTGCATTTCTTTTACATGCTTTTGAATTGCTAGGTTGGCAGAAGCTGGGACAAGTAATGGGAGCTCACTCCATTACGCGGTGCTAGGGATTCGAACCGCCGAACTTGTGGTTTGCCGGCAGCAGGTGCAGATGGCTGAGGTCTTGGAGAGCGAGGACTCAGATGAGGGGCCTGCGTGTGATGCAGGGATGGGGCCAAGACCATCAGGGAGTGGAGTGCTGCCTTTGGAGATTGTGGAGGCTGGCAGCAGTGATGAAGAGGTTCCCGAGGAGCCTGTGCCCAGTGCGTGTGCGCGCAGGGCTGATTGAAGGAAAGAGCAGCTTCAGCAGCATGGGCGACTCGGGGGTAAGGCTGCAAGGTAATAGCCCCTCCCTTCAGAGATAAAAGCCAGCCTGAGAGACCAGGATTCTTTGCAGGAAACAAAGAAGTTCTTGCACTTCAAGCCTTGTGGAAGTTCAGATTATCTTGGTTTGTGTTTGAAGACTTTTTGTTTGGAATATTTCTTGGCAACTTAATCTAGTGCTTTTAGCAGCCTTGCACAAACTTGGCAGGGCTCATTCTTATCAGACACAAGTAGTTTTAATAGCCTTTTAACCGTAAATTAATGGAATTCGCAGAGAAGCATTAAAAAGTTTTGCTTTTATCTCTGTTTGGTGTTTGTTTACTTGGAACAAGGTTTGGGTCAAAACAGAACTGCCGACCTTTCTGACTGATAAGCTCGGCGTCTTAGCCACTGAGCCACCATATCCCATAGAATGATATAAATGACACCATTAAAAAGGTGTCAGGGTTTACATTACCACACCAGCAATGGACAATCGCCAATAGGATTCGCACTTCGTACAACGTCTGCCATGATTCAGGGTATAAATGGAGCATAACATCATCCACCCTCAGTGTGACTGCACGATCTATGGTGGCGCCATGGTTAGAATGCAGCATTGCAGGCTAACTCAGCTCACTGCCAGGAGTTCAACCCTGACCAGCTCAAGGTTGACTCAGCCTACTATCCTTCTGAGATTGGTAAAATGAGAACCCTGATTGTTGGGGGCAATATGCTGAACTCTGTAGACTGCTTAGAGAGGGTGGAAAGCACCATGAAGTTGTATATAAGTCTAAGTGCTATTACTATTGCTATTAGGAGCTCTGGTGATGCAGTGGTTAAAGTGCAGTATTGCAGGCAAACACTGCCCACAATCTGGAATTCGATCCTGACAGGGTTCAAGGTTGACTCAGTCTTCCAACCTTCCAAGGTTGGTAAAATGAGGACCCAGATTGTTGGGGGCAAGAGGCTGACTCTGTAAAACCGCTACCGCTTAGAGAGGGCTGTAAAGTACTATGTAGTAGTATATGTCTAAATGCTATTACTATCCCATGTCAAACTCTAGATCACATAGTGACTGGCTATACACTGAGGGCACATACCAGTCCAATATCTGATTTTTTTTTCATATAAACAGTGCTGTGCTTTAATGATTAAATGGCTTAGACATTGTTATCTGAAGATAAATCTTTTTAACATTCAAATGTCATTGTGGTTTTTTTTTAATCTAAGTGAAATGTTAACATATATTGCAAGCCCATGTATGATATGCCATAGACTATATAAATAAATTTTGGGCCTGAAGCAGTATCACTGCAATAGAAGTTAACCCACAAGGCAAAATCAAGCAACCAATCTTTGTGTTGTTGTTGTTCTGAAAAAAAATGTATGCATTTATTGACATTTTGAAGGAAGCATTCATGCAGATCGCAAGTCGTTTTCTCTTTGATGTAGAACATATTTTTAAAGCCCAAACATCATGGAATGCCACAAGGTTATTTCAAGAGCGTCATGCTTATGGCACCGACATCAGCAGGAAGATTCAATCAATGAAATTTCACACGCCGACATGAAATCCAATAGAGTGGCCATTAACTTGATTCCTAACCAAGCCAACTGACTTATGGCTCAATACGATATGGCCACCACATCTCCAGCTTGTTCAGCAAACAATTCCTTAAACACAACATTGTGAGCATTGGTAGGTTGAGATTCATTTAAAAAGATGCATGTAACATATTATTCCCCTCTCAGGATGAGTTCATACAAGCTGTGATATTCAAGATGCATGCTTTGTGAACTCATCATCGTGGCTTGTAAAACCTTAGCAAGACCACTAAGGTTGGAATAGTGTATCCTTTTTTGGTCAAAAAGATGTTGAGACTCTGGGGGAAAAATGCAGAGAAGACAACAAAAGGGCCTAGAGGGTAAAATACATGAAGAATCGTTGCAGGAATTGGGTAAGTCTAGTTTAATGAGAAGAAGGACTAGGGGAGATATGATAGCAGTGTTTCAATCTCTCAGGGGCTGCCACAAAGAAGAGGGAGTCAAGCTGTTCTACAAAGCACCTGAGGGCAGAACAAGAAGCAATGGGTGGAAACTGATCAAGGAGAGAAGCAACCTAGAACTAAGGAGAAATTTCCTAACTGTGAGAACAATTAATCAGTGGAACAACTGGCCTTCAGAAGTCGTGAATGTTCTCTCACTGGAAGTTCTTAAGAAGAGACTGGTCTGAAATGGTGGCGAATCTATGTGCTACAGGTGACACGCTGAGGTCTGTCTGTAGGCACATGTGCTGTCGCCCCAGCTCAGCTCCACTGTGAATGCATGCACGCCTCCTGCCGGCCAGCTGGTCTTTAGGTCTCTGCCATACATGTGCGAGGGGTGGGGTGCATGTGCGGGGGGGGCGCTCGGTGCCAAAAAGGTTCGCCATCACTGGTATAGGGTCTTCTGCTTGAGCAGAGCATTAGACTAGCTGACCTCCAAGGTCCTTTCCAACTCTGCTATTCTGTTAATCCATAATTTATGGTTGAGCAAGAGAACCAGCTAGCAATCAGGGGAAGGATTCAAATTTCTTAACAACCGGCTCTGTGGGCGTGGCCTAATTTGTGGGTGTGGCTGGTGGTCATATGACTGGATGGGTGTGGTTTGCTGACTAGGCGTGGCTTGTTGGTCATGTGACTGGCTAGGCATGGCTTGTATGTAAATATTGTAAAATATGTAAATATTGATTTTTTTATTAAAAAAAGAGCAACTTTTACCCTAAATCAGGCAAAGCAGGCAAGCAGATTGAGTTGCTCCCAGAATCACAGATTCACTCAGAGATCTATCTTTTTGCAATCTGCTACCTGAGTCTGTCACATAAAATTTGCTTGCAAACAAACTCATAACATTTGCTAACAAGCGAACTCACAAAATTAACTCACAACACACCATGTATGTAAATATTGATTTTTTTTTATTAAAAGAAGAGCAACTTTTACCCAAAATCAAGCAAAGCAGGCAGGCAGATTGAGTTGCTCCCAGAATCACAGATTCACTCAGAGATCTATCTTTCTGCAATCTGCTACCAGAGTCTGCACTGAAAAATAGAAGCTAGGAAGGTTCAGCTCTGTTTTTAGATTAGCTAGAAAGCAAGAAATCCAACACAGCAGAACAGCTGATGGTTGGGGTAGAAGAGGAAAAATAGCATGTAAGGGGGCAGGGCGAGAATGTTGCGTGTGCATGCACAAGGGGGGCAGGGCGCATTGCATTGTGGGTGCCAGTGCATGCGTGTGTGCTTTTGGCACACCACAACAAAAAGTTTCACCATCACTGCCATAGACTCTGGGACGCTGCAACCATCATAAGTGTGAGTCAGTTGTCAAGCATCCAAATGTAAATCACAGGACCATGGGGATGCTGCAATGGTCATAAGTGTGAAAAATGATCAAAAATCACTTTTTCCAATGCCGTTGCAACTTCAAACAGACATTAAGTGAACTGTTGTAAGTTGAGATCTACCTGTGTTTATCTATTGGTTCTAAAAGGAAATGTTCTGGCTTCCATTGAACAGCTTAATTCTTCAAATCCTCTGTATCTATGTATTTAAATCCAACTATTTTTAGCTTTTTTATATTGCCCACCCGCCATGATTAAAGGCCCCTTCGTATTGTTCACATTTCCAACATACATTTGAAATACATTCTAGATAATTTTTCTGGCGTCACATTCGGCCTTTTGGTTTCCAATCTGAGCAGGACAGGTTTGATCTGGAAATTACAGAAGGCTTCGGCTTATGTGGACAGGTAATTGCACGGTCGTAAAAGCAATCTCAGCTTTTTGAAGTCTGTCCTGGGAGATTAGAAGATCAAGGCCGATCCCACCCAACTGCATCCCTGCTTCTATCACCTGCATTAATTTTCAAAGAGGAAGGAGTTCAAAGACATACTCACTTGCTGATTAACAAAAACGCAGAGTAAGGGAAGCAGATCTGACATCAGGGATACAAAAGTAAGGCCATAGTTGACCAGAGCTGCAGACCAGAGGCTGTATTCAGCAGGTTCTGACCAGTTCTGAAGAACCAGTAGTGGAAACTTTGAGTAGTTCTGGAGAACCGGCGAATACCACTGGTGTTTGCCAGTTCTCCAAACAACTCAAAATTTGCGCTACCGGTTCTCCAGAATTGGTCAGTGCCTGCTGAATACCACCTCTGGCCTGTATCATATAGGGCTTTATGCCCCTAATTGAGTTATTACATAAGCCAGTTGCTAAATCAGGAATTCCATAACCTGTGGGATGCATGGCTCAACAAATCCCTATTTTGCAGCTGGATTCTTTTGCTTCCAAGGTGAACGGCCAATGCCGCTCTTGATTGAAAAGCAAGAAGTAGTGGGTAATAAATTTCTTTTATTTCCGTAGACTGAATGGAAGCAAAAAAAAAAAAACTGTAGGTTTTTGTTTATTCTTGTGGAATTCTGGAAATTCAGGAGGATTGTAACAGGGAGAAATGGGGCTGTAAATCTTGCAGTTTAATCCCTGGGACACCCCCCACCCTCTCCCCAAATGTCTCCTGTCACCATCCATTACTCGTCTGCAACGCTTAATATCTATTCCAGATAAAGCTAGCAAGGTATATGGTCCTTGGTGCTCTCTGAGCTCGATGGTTTTCTTGCCGACATTTCATTACCCAACTAGGTAACATCATCACTGCACTAAAGATGTAGCCTAATTGAGTAGTGAAATGTCTGCAAGAAAACCATCAACTTCACAGAGCATCTAGGACCCCATATTTCAACCCTGAACTACAAATGTTATATTCTATTTTCTAGTTAAACATCCCTGATAATGTGACTAGATATAGGCTGCAAAACTCCAGCTAACCACCAGATGGCATCAAAGTAATTTGAATCTCTTTTCTGACATCTAATGATTGCTCTAAAACTTCCCATCCCGTAATACACAGCTTTCATACAGACCATTTTTTAAAAAGAGCACATTATTTCTTTCTTTTTTCATAGACATTTTGAATACAGTGTATTGTCAGGGGATATCATTTACAGAAAAGCAAAGAAAAAACAAAAAAGGAATATTAACATATATACTAATAATAATAGTGGTTTTGACTAGATTTCTCTTTATATTAGCTTATTTGTAACTCTGTTGGTTATATTGATATATTTATCATTATAAACCATCTTTATATTTAATTCATACATAGCAATAGTCTTTCTTCATTAATTTCTACCTCTTATCTCTAACCACTCGTAAAAACTATTCCATGTTAAGTAATATTCTGGGTCTTTGTCAAAAAAAAGAGAGCATATTCTAACTGCGATGATGAATGCATTAAATTAAATGCAACACTCATTTGCTCCTGTATTTAATCAGTTTTCACAAGATTTCGGCTCATCCCTAATCATTCTGAGGGTGCTGCCAGAACTGGTCAGTTGACTTAGTGATGGGTTGCAAAATATGTCGCTTTAATTAAAATCTGCACCTCCAAAATATCAGCTCTAATCTTCCTCTAGATTGATTGGAGTTGGTTCTTAATGGAAGCTTCATCTGCATATAATCAAGGAAGGTGAGCAGTCCAAATATAATTTCTCGATCTTTACAATAATGTAATTATCACTGTTAAAACTTGGAAGATAGTTGTCTACCCTCCTTAATGTCCCTCTGGAGCAAAATTAAAGAACATTTTGTGCTTTATTAATTTTGTTTGAGTAACCAGCATTTTATATGAGGCTTCTCTTCCAGTTATGATGTTTGGGCAACCACTGTAGAGCTGTCATTTTAGTTAGAGAACCAGATAAGTCTTCTGCTTACTCTAAAACTACAGAAACAGGCTGAAATGATACCTTTGTGCAAAGCTCCAGGGTATAACACGTACCCACAGCTGAATCTTCCAGGTTTTGTTTTTAAATCATGCATCTGCATGCAAAGTAGTAAGTTTTCAGTCCTACAGCAATATCAACATATGGATTCCTGGATGGATACACTAAAAACAAAATCTGAATTTTTGCTGCCAAATTTCAGCACCACAAGGCTGAATACCTGGAAGATGCTAATACTATGCTAAGGGCAATTGTATCAGGAGGAGGAGGAGAAGGAGGAGAGGGGGGAGGGGAGGAGGAAGAAGAGGAGGAGGAGGACTGTGGGGTTCTTGGTACTCTCTGGGCTTGCTTGTTTTCTTGCAGATGCTTCATTACCCAACTAGGTAATATCATCAGTGCTAGAAGGGAGGAGGAGGAGGAGGAGGAGGTGGTCATCCATTCAGTCATGTCTGACTCTTGGCGCTTCTAGGGGGGCAGTTCTCTCCACATCTTCCCATCTTGAACTATTTCTTTGAGTTTTTCTGTGCTGTGGCTGGTGTCAGCTTTGATGATGTTCATCCAACGTGTTCTTTGACAGCCTGGTCATCAAGAGGATAAGTGGAGTATTGTGACACACAAGTTCCCCTCCTTTTATGCATGTGTTCTCATCACATGGAATGGTCAAGAGGTTACACCTACCATCCAGATAAATTTTGACACTCTACCCCAAGGAGAAACTGTTGGCCAACATGGTATTTATAGACCCTGATGATTAAGGGGATGAATGTGGTCCATGGATCACCAATTACCCATCCTGTTGTAGCTGGCCATCTTCCTAAAGTAATTCCTTTTTTGAACAAAGCCTGTCGTATTTCATCAGTGGTGCAATATAATCAGTAAGGGAATTGTATCAGAGGTTACTCAATAGCCCAGGAATTGTGTTGTTCTACCGTTTTCCTACAATGCACTCTGCATTTCAGGATAAGCAATTTATTGAGCTGCAGATGTTGAAGTGGCATCTGTTTTCATCACTTGCTCCTTTCATGCAATAACAAAAAACTGTGTCTCTCTCTCTCCATCTCTCTTGTTGAGGCTTTGAAAAGTACAGATCTTCTATCCTAAGCATTTTTTCCCCTCCATCAAGTACCAGTTTCAGTGCCAGAAGGCTTAAGTTATCTCTCAAGTTCAGTAAGCTGACACTAAACCCATCATAAAATACAAGAAGGATGAACACTCTCTTTTTTTCCTGGTGTGCAGGCACTCCGCTAAAAATAAAAGCTATCTTTGAGATTCTTTTCCTCCACTTCTCTGCCAGTTTGGTTGGTTGTGGATACCAAGGAGGGACAGAGATGATCGGAACAATGAATTCTCAAAGTAATCTGCTTGTCCTGTTTTTGATTTCAAGGCTGAAAAGTGGAAAGGTGACAGAAGCAAGCTAGAAGAGGGGGAGAGAGAGACAGAGAGAGAGAGAGAGAAAGAGAGAGGCAGAGACAGAAGCAAGGAAACTCAACTGCAAAGAAATTTAGGATAGATAGAAAATTTGTATCAGAATAGAGCTGGAAGAGATCTTGTAGGAGTTGGATCTTGTCCAACTCCAACTCAAGTACTAAGATGGATGGACGGATGGACGGATGGTTGGATGGACGGATGGACGGATGGACGGATGGACGGATGGACAGACAGACAGACAGACAGACATGAGAGATAGAGGTGATAGATAAATAGATGGGTGGACGGACAGAAAGACAGACAGATATGAGAGAGATAGAGATAATAGAGAGAAAGAGTTTCTCTCTGTCTCTCTCTCACTCTTGTTCGCTCACTCGCTCTCACTCTCACACACACTTAGAGCCTGTAAGGGAGAGGTATTAATTTCCAGAAAACAAGAAAACCTTTTCGGTGTGTTCCACTCCACTGTAGAAGCATGCAAAATAATAATGTCTAATTCGATTTGTTATAGAAATCTATTTGTTTAGCGTATTAGCAATGTTGATTTCATTGGCTGCCTGTTGGTGATTTCCGTTTTATTTGCTCTGGGCCACTAAAAATCTATCCACCAAAAGAGAGAAAGAGGATCAACACTACCATTAACAAATATTTGGCAGCAAATCCCAATTCCATTAGTTAAAAAAATATGTTAGTTTTTTAAAAAAAATCAGAGTCTAAAGGCTTCCTCTATTTAAATCACTCTGGCCCTAATAGCTGTTTTAAAAAACACACAGATGCATTTACAAATACATCTTGGTCAGCAAAATGTGTTGGGATATATTCACATACTGGCCGTATATTACCGGCTAACCATCAGAAGAGAGAAAAATAAGAGTTAAGACGAGAGGTGGTATTCAGCCGGTTCACACCAGTTCTGGAGAACCGGTAGTGGAAATTTTGCGTTGTTCAGAGAACCAGCATATCCCACCTCTGACTGGCCCCACCCCCCATCTCTTCTCTGCCTCCCATTGAGTCCCAGGCTGGGTCTTCTTCTGTTGTCCTGCACAGGAGAATAGAGCTGGAAAGCAGGTTAGTAGGGTGGGGAAGGAATGGGGATTTTGCAGTAACCTTCCTCTGCCACGCCCACCAAGTCATGCCCACAGAACCAGTAGTAAAAAATTTTGAATCTTACCACTGGTTAAGGCAAAAAGAAAAGAGTCATTTGGGGAAAACAATGACAGTGGGCTGAAATCTTTCATAGAAGCCCATCTCACACAGCACAAAGTATCATTGCAAACATCATGTATTATCCACAAAAGTGCAATATAGCAAGGGCCCCCTTTTCTCATCTGGAAGATAATGCTATTTCCCAAAGGACAAGCTTAATGAAATTCCTTACTTCTATTAGGCACATGATGTAAAACCAAGAGGGAAAAAAAATAAAACCTTCATTTCTAGCAAGAATAGCAAAACTTCTAAATTGCCTCCTGACCTTTTGGTGAAAAGACTTGGTGGTTCTTGACATTAATTTCCTCGCTGGTCCAGTGTCGTACAACAGCTTCCAACCTGGGCATTGGGCCAAGCTTGCACTAGTTAAACCACCCGTTCCGATGAAACAAAGTTTGCCTCCTTAAAGCAATTTATGAAATCATTCCAAATGTTTTAATTTTAGGTTTCGATGGCGTGTTACTTCCTAAACGCTTATTTTAAATAAAACGGCTCTATGTAATTATAAATTGTGTGTGTGTGTGTGCGCACGCGTGTGTGTGTGTGCCTTTCTGTTGCTACTTGCATATAATATCTTCCCCCTCTTCGCTCATGCTGTGAGGAATAAATGAAGCAGTGGATAAGTATTCCTAATGGAATTACGTGTAGGAGATTCTGTAGCTTCATTTCACCGGCAGACAAGAGAACTGAAAAAATGATAGATGTGAGGAGATGCAGGCATCTGGATCTCACCCAAGTGCTTTAAACTGCTAGAGAAAAGATCCACTATGGAGGGAAAGGATTGTCAGATTGGGGTGGAGTATATAACCCTTATTCTATCGGCTGCCTATTGTGCACATTCTGTTTTCAAATAACAGCATAATGGAGTTGAAAGGGATCTTAGAGGTCTTCTAGTCCTACCTCCTGCTCAGGCAGGAAACCCTATGCCATTTTAGACAAATGGTTGTCCAGTCTCTTCTTAAAGTCCTCCAGTGTTGGAGCACCCACAACTTCACCATTCCTCAAATCAACAGAACAGACTAATGATGTGATGACCCAGGGTGGGATACAAAACAAACCACAGTCACAGAAAACAGATGAAGCCCCTTTTATTCCTTCACTATGTTTCCAAGCTCTGAATATCCTTGATGGAAGCCAAAAAAACTCGCACACAAACAGTTACAATAAGGAGGAAAAAAACAGGCAAGATAAGGGCTGGAGGATGTCTACAGATAACACACACTGAGAAGGATGCCAAACTCAGAGGGGAACCATAAACTAGAGATATTTCCACGCTTTGTTTCCAGCGTTCGTCCATACGCAGGTCTGTACTCTTATTTAGTTGTCACAGCTGCAGCCCATGAAGAAGATCAAGGCCTTCTCCTCCCAAATAGACCACGTCTCTCCCTTATCCTCTCCTCCCTGCATGCCCTAGGATGCATAGGGGATGGGCCTGGGTCCTTCTCTGACTGCTCAGCCAGCCTCTGCCCTTCCCCAGCCTCCTCCACAACCTCCAGAACCACACCTCCACTCCCTGTCAGCTATTCCTCCTCTCCCTCAGAGTCCAACTCTACCAAGGGCATGACACTAACAAAGTTGGAAGGGACCTTGGAGGTCTTCTAGTCCAATCCCTGCTCAAGCAGGAGACCCTACAGCATTTCCGACAAATGATTGTCCAATCTCCTCTTAAAAGCCTCCAGTGATGGAGCACCCACAACTTCTGGAGGCAAGTCGTTCCACTGGTTAATTGTTTTCACTGTCAGGAAATTTCTCCTTTGTTCTAGGTCTTGTCTATGGAGATTCTCCCATTTCTCTTCGTTCTTGGTTGTTTCTCTCCTTGATTAGTTTTCATCCATTGCTTTCTTGTTCTGCCTTCAGGTGCTTTGGGAAATAGGTTGACCTTGGATTCCTATCTTGGCAGCTGGCAATTGTGATTTATTTGTTAATTTATTTTATTTTATTTGTTTGTCAAACATCTACAAGATAACAAGTATAGGTATGAACATAAACATAAGCAAAGGAAGTAAATACAGATAAATGGGGACAATAAGACAGGGACGGTAGGCCTGCTGGGGCGCTTATGCACACCCCTCTTAGGAATGGGGTGAGGTCCATGGAAGACAGTTTGAGGTTGAAGCTGTGAGGGGTTGAAGCTGTTTATTTATTTGTTGATTTATTGATTCAAAACAGGATTTATAGTATAAATACTGGATCTTCTCCCTTCCTATATTCCCAAAGCCATTTTCTCCTATTTTTAACATTCCTATTGTAGTATTCTAGAAAGCCAGTTTAGGCTACTGTAGGGATGGCCAACCTTGGCACTCTTAAGACTTTTGAGCTTCAACTCAGCATGGCTGACTGGGGAATTCTGAGCTGAAGACCAAAGTTGGACACTTCTGGTCTAGTGGTTAAGGCACCAGCTAGAAACCAAGTTCTAGTCCCATCGTAGGCATGCAGCCAACTGAACGTTGGGCCAGTCCTTGTCTTTCAGCCCTAGGATGGAAGCAATGGAAAAGGGGAAACCACTTCTGGAAAAAAATTTACCAAGAAAACTGCAGAGATTAGTCCAGGCAATTGCCATGAGTTCAAAAAAAAAGACTCAAAGACCCAGGGGAAAAAAGTAAAAAAAAACGCTATCCATGAAGTTTCCAGAAGTTTGACTCAGAAGAGACATTCTTCTGATATCTCATAATTCTAACCCATAGCAGGAAAATGAAAGGATTCATAATAACCTAAAAAGATGAGTATTTTTTTAAAAAAATCATGTGATTACTGGATACAAAAAAGGAGTAAAATGAAAAGGGGGAAAAATCTTATTCATCCTCTCAACTTAGTTGAACTGCCATCTCAAGGGCCTCTATTAAGAGTCTATTCTAATTTTCCTGTAGCAAATACTAATTAGCTATCCTGGAGACAGGCTTCTTCCTTTCAGTGATGGAACTGATAGGCGTTTGTCATTCCTGTCCTTGCATGAATCAACGTTGCTCCGGACAGGCGTCTGTGAAAGTTGGCAAAATGTAAATCACTTCCTCTGGTTACGCTAATTGTGAGCAAGCTGCCAATTAAGGCCAGCTGCAGCTGAGACGATTCCACCGCGTCCCATAATAATAATTCAACTTGGAAGAAAAATGCATTGGGTTCCAAGGAGTTTGCTTCCAATGATTCATGCCCAGGATTGGGTCTTCAGATCCAGTGTTCAAGGGAAGCTGAAAGTATAAAGAGAATCGTTCTTGCTTTAATGTATTTGAAGTCCAACTGATGTTCATCTTGGACAGCTTACATGGTTAAAAATGGAGTAGAATAACAGAATTGGAAGGGACCTTGGAGGTCTTCTAGTCCAATCCTCTTCTTGAGCAGGAGACCATATACCATTTCAGATAAATGGTTGTCTAATCTCTTCTTAAAACCCTCCATTGATGGAGCACCCATAACTTCTGGAGGCCAGTTGTTCCACTGATGAATTGTTCTCACTGTCAGGAAATTTCTCCTTAGTTCTAAGTTGCTTCTCTTCTTGATTAGTTTCCACCCATTGCTTCTTGTCCTGCCCTCAGGTGCTTTGGAGAAGAGCTTGACCCCCTCTTCTTTGTGGCAGCCCCTGAGAGATTGGAAGACTGCTATCATGTCTCCCCTAGTCCTTCTTTTCATTAAACTAGACATACCCAATTCCAGCAACCTTTCTTTATATATTTTAGCCTCCAGTTCCCTAATCATTTTTGTTGCTCTTCTCTGCACTCTTTCTAGAGTCTCAACATCTTTTTTACCAAAACTGGATGCAGTATTCTAAATGTGGCCTTACCAAGACATGATAACATGGTATTAACACTTCACATGATCTTGATTCTATCCCTCTGTTTATGCAGCCTAGAACTGTGTTGGCTTTTTTGGTAGCTGCTGCACACGGCTGGCTCATATTTAAATGATTGTCCACTAGAACTCCAAGATCCCTCTTACAGTTACTACTATTGAGCCAGGTACCACATATACTGTATCTGTACACAAAGTCCCCTGGATCACTTCTGTGTGTTTGTGTAAGTTGAGGACTACTTGTATCTATTTTTGACTCCATCACTCAACTGCAATCTAGCTTCTGTAATACTTGTACATGCACACACATATTTTTTTCAACTGATATTATTGATATGGTGACATGATAGCAGTGTTCCAATATCTCAGGGGCTGCCACAAAGAAGAGGGAATCAAGCTATTCTCCAAAGCACCTGAAGGCAGAACAAGAAACAATGGATGGAAACTAAGAAGCAACCTAGAACTAAGAAGAAATTTCCTGACAGTTAGAACAATTCATCAGTGGAATGGCTGCTGTCCAGAATTTGTGGGTGCTGCATCACTGGAGGTTTCTAAGAAGAGATTGAACAGCCATTTGTCTGGAAAGCATAGGGTTTCCTGCTTGAGCAGGGGATTGGACTAGAAGACTTCCAAGGTCCCTTCCTACTCTGTTATTCTGTTAATTCTCATAAACAGAATAAAACTAGTCTAATTTTGGCCAAATGGATTTTGTTCATTAGGGAATATTAAAATTTAAAGCAAATGTCTAGATCCAGATAATGTGATTGAAATGACATTAGTGGCATGAAATGTGAGCAACTATTACAGGGTTCATATCAGTTGTATTTAGAAATGATAAAAAGAAGCATTTCTTCAACATTTCTAGCTTTGTCAGAGAGATTTTCCAACCCATATTATCTTAACACAGAAACTGGGTTCATTTAGAAGCCAAGTTTGGTAAGTTTGGAAACAACAGATTTATGTTTGTAACACTCATAAGATAATATGCACCTTGGATACAAAAGAGCACAGAATATTTGAAGACAAAAAGGCAATTTGCATTTTGTGTTAAAGTATGTATTAAAAGAGAATTACATGCAGCTCAGGGTTGAATTGTGGAATTCTTGGTGCTCTCTGAGCTTGGTTGTTTGCTTGCAGATGTTACATTACCCAACTAGGTAACATCATCAGTGTTAGTTAATGTGGAGTTTGTAGCTTGCCTTGCTGTTGATGCTAAGGAAAAAAAAATCTTCTTGGTAGTTCCTTGATTAGGGTATTGTTTACTGCTTGTTGTAGTTATTGTTATATAGTTATTGCTACATATTTATCATCTTCATTGCCAAAGGAAAGATCTTGGTGTGGACATTGTGGTAAATGTAGTCTGGATTCCCAGGAGGGAGTGGCTACTTTCTAGAGAGCAAAGAAGCAGTGAAACTTGGATAGTTTGGTTGTCAGGAAGAGGGTTAAAATGGCTTGTACCTAGCTATTCCCAGAGTACATCTGCAGTTATGCAAATAGTTGCTTTAGAGTCTGGTAAGACTGATGTCAGGCCTCAAGTACCAAGAGTGACATGTGTAGTTACTTAAGAGCAGTTTCCTTTAATGTTCCCAGTTGACAGACTGAATCTTGCCAGATTAAAGCAATTATTTGGGTAATTTCAGGCATTCTCTGGGAAGAGCCTTTTTAACTCTTCTTCTCCCAATTAAATTATCCAAGTTTTGCTAATAAATGAAACCATTTTGCCAAAATTAAACTGGTTTTATTCTCTTTGTGGCAAATAAAGGCATAACACAGCTGGAAGGGACCTTGGAGGTCTTCTAGTCTAACCCCCTGCTCAAGCAGGAAATCCTACACCATTCCAGACAAATGGCTGTCCAATCTCTTCTTAAAAGCCTTCAGTGATGGAGCACCCACAATTTCTGGACAGAAGCCATACCACTGGCTAATTGTTCTCACTGTCAGGAAATGTCTCCTTAGTTCTAGGTTGCTTCTCTCCTTGATTAGTTTCCACCCATAGTTTCTTGTTCTGCTTTCAGCTACTTGGAGAATAGATTAATCCTTTCTTCTTTGCCTCTTTTCCCTTTGGAGAGCAGTCTCCCCCTTCCTGGGAATCCAGGCCACATTCCACTACATTAGCTTAAATATCAAGTATGGTATCAGCCTATGCTTTTGCAAAGCAGGGGAAGTCAAAATTCTCTTACAGGGTGAAAAGTAGATTTCAAGAAAAGCAAAACTTAGACTTATTATTAGCCCCTTTTTGTCCCCGATTCTTTTCTGCAAATTGGTCAAGAAGGAAATGCTCTTCAGTAAGCAAAGTATGTTTTCAGACTGTGGAACAGCCACATTAAATGCTGGTTGCAAACAATGAAGCTGAACCTACAGAGCTCTTATATCATCTGACATTATCTTGAAGTTGTGGTGAGCAATGCAACTCTGACTCATCTCGTGCTGCTACGTCAAGGAACGTACATCAATGAACGACCTCGTGGGTTCTTCCTGTCCCAGCTGGCACCTGTTTTGCAAGAATTTCCTCTGTGTTCCATGCAATGAGGAGAAGGACCTGAAGCCCTCAAAAGATGCTAAACTGCCTCTGCCAGCATCTCTCACCATGGCCATGCAGGCTGAAAGTTGTAGTTTGGTAAAATTTGGAGGGCTGCCAACTCTGCACTTTACAGTGCAACAGTACAGCAAGATCTCTTCTGTATCCTTGTTGCAGCCTTTACATTTTGCTATCCCTCCTAGCCATGATGACCTGACACAATGATTACAGATTACAGATTAGATCATCAGAGTTGGAAGGGACTTTTTAGGTCATCTAGTCCAGCGGTAGGGAACCTTGGCTCTTTTATCACTGATGGACTTCAACTCCCAGAATTCCTGAATGAGCTATAAAAAGTTCCCCATCCCTGGCCTACTGGTTTTTCAGTTGTGAGGGAAATCAATTTTTGATTTGAATGGGATTGTTCAATATACAAATGTCCTAATTTTTGACTTGAATGATCAATATTCTTTATATGTTCTACATTTGTATATTAAACAGTCCCATTCAAGTCAAAAATTGATTTCCCTCACAACTGAAAAACCACTAGGCCAGGGATGGGGAAACTTTTATGGCTCACTCAGGAATTCTGGGAGTTGAAGTCCATCAGTGATAAAAGAGCCAAGGTTCCCTACCGCTGGTCTAGTCCAACCCCTTGCCCAAGCAGGAGACCCTACACCATTTCTGACAGATGGCAGTCCAATCTCTTCTTGAAAGCTTCCAGTGATGAAACTCCCACAACCTCTGAAGGCAATTTCCGTTCCATCGGTTGATTGTTCTCACTGTCAGAAAATCCCTCCTTATTACCAGGTTGAATCTCTCCTTGTTCAGTTTCCATCCATTATCCTTTGTCTGGCCTTCAGGTGCTTTGGAAAATAGCTTGACCTCTTCCTCTTCTCTGTGGCAGCCCCTCAAATATTGGAAGACTGCTATCCTGTCTCCCCTGGTTCTTCTCTTCACTAGACTAGCCATGCCCAGTTTCTGGATATGAATGTGGATTCATGGATACATCATGTGAAGTATTAATTCTGGTCACCGTACTACAAAAATGATATTGATTCTTTGGGTAAAGTTCAGAGAAGAGCAACTAAGATGATCAAAGGCCTGGAGATTAAAACGTATGAAAAACAACTGCAGGATTTGGGCTTGGCTAATCTAAAGAAAATAAGAATTAAGGGCAACATGATAGCAATATTCCAGTATTTGAGAGGCTGCCACAAAGGAGATGGGGTCAAATTATTCTCCAAAGCACCAGAGGGCAGGACAAGAAACAATGGATGGAAACTAATCAAGGAGAGAAGCAACCACAAATTAAGGAGAAACTTCCTAACAGTGAGGACAATTAACCAGTGGAACAGCTGGCCTTCAAAGTTGTGGGTGCTCCATCACTCGAGGCTTTTAAGAAGAGTCTAAACAGTCACTTATCTGAAATAGTATAGGTTCTTCTGCTTGGGCAGGGGGTTGGACTAGAAGACCTCCAAGGTCCCTTCCAGCTCCATTCTATTTTAAATTCAATGAGCCAATATATTGACTTACCACTGATGATTCTAATACAGGTAGTCCTCACTTACAACCATTTGTTTAGTGACCAATTGAATTTACACAGCATAGAAAAAGATTATGTAGAACCTGTGATGACCCAGAGTGTAACACAAACGTAACAAAATCCAAAATATAAATAAATGTCCTTTAATGCCTCCAACTTGGCCCCACTGTTCAATAATTCTCCATTGGAGATAAAATGTACTCAAAAATAGTCTTCAAAAGAAAGCAATACAGTCTGAACTTAATGAGCAGATAGAGGTGAAATAAAAAACCAAAACAAACTACAGTGAAGGAATTTCTACAACGGACCAGGATAAGTGATTACCAACTTCAAGGAGATAACAAGGCACAGTCTGTTGGAAGGATGCCAACCAAGATAACTTCAGCCCCAAAAAACACACGCTTTGCTTCTGGCAACGCTGTGTTTTAACCGTCTCTCTTACATACTATTCTCCCCAGTTGCAACCAATGAAGGGGATCATGGCCGCTTCCTCTCTTGCAAGCCAAGTTGTTGCCTTCTCCGTTCTTCCCTGCTTGTCCTAGGATGAAGAGGAGATGGGCCTAGTTCTTCCTTTGACTGCCCATGGCCTCTACCCTTCCCCAGCCTTCTCCACAACCTCTGGAGCCACACCTCCACTCCCTGTTGGCTGTTCCTCCTCTCCCTCAGAGTCTGACTCTAACAAGGGCATGTCATAACATGCCTTTGGAACTATTGTAGCATCCCCACGGTCACAATGGATCAAAATGTAGGCATTTGGCAACTGACATACTGTACATTTGCAATGGTTGCAGTTTCCTGGGATCAGGTGATCACCATTTGCAACTTTCCAAACTGGTTTTCGACAACCAAAGTCAATGGGGAAAGCCATATTTCCTTAATAACTGCAGCGATTCACTCAACAGGCATGCAAAAAGTTCACAACATTCAGCGTAACTTACTGCCGAGTTGAAATCTTGCCTGTGTCAAAGGAAAGTTGCCTCCAGAAGTTGTGGGGGCTCCATCACTGGAAGGTTTTAAGAAGAGGTTGGGCAGCCACTTGTCCAGAACAGTATAGGGCCATGACGGTATAGGGCGTGCATAAGCGCACCAATGTGCCTACCGTCCCTGTCCTATTGTTTCTTTTATATTTTATTTTTCTTATATGTATCCATGTATTCATAATTATGTTTTACGTATACCTACTATCTTGTAAGCAATTGACAAACAAATAACAACAACAACAACAACAACAATAATAATAATAATAATAATAATGGCAAAACTATGGCATGCGTGCTGGAAGTGATATGCAGAGCCACTTCTGTCGGCATGCGAGAGGTCTCCCAAAAAAGCCCCACTGCGCATGCGTGCCCCGCCACCCAACAGTTGATTGTCGGATATCTGGCACACATGCGTGGGGGTGCACTGGAGATGCACATGCATGTGCAGAGATGGGCAGTGTGCACAGGGGGATTGCGTGTGCATTGCACAGGGACGCATGGGGCATGGGGGGATCACACACCCATGTGCAGAGATGCGTGGCGCATGGGAGAGTCACGCACGCATGCACAGGGGACATGGAGGGCAGCACGTATTGCCAAAAATGGTTAGCCACCACTGGTATAGGGTCTCCTGCTTGAGCAAAGCGTTGGACTAGAAGACCCTACCCACTCTGTTATTCTGTTAACTCCACTTTGCAAAAGTAACCAGTAAGAATCTCTCCATTCTATTTGCTCTTCTTGTTTTACAAGGAAATGAAAATCAAGCTTTAATTTCCTGCAGCAGGTGCTACATTAAGTGCCAACCAAATAGGGAGACCATGCAGTTGCCTTAGAGGTCACGATTTCCTGCCTTCCCTCTCACCAAATACGATGGACAGTTTTTGTTCTTCTAAAGGGCTAAAAAATACTTCCTTAATGCATTTTCTTCCCCAGAAGTCAATTTCAGGGCACTGGCTTTTAAAGCAAAGGTTAACTTGGAGAGTTTCAAACTGTCAAGGCAACCAGTGGATGGAAGCGAAATTGGACAAGCGATCGTTACAGATTCAGAGAACAAGATGAGAAAAAGCTATTGATTTATTTGGTAGGAACACAAGATATGGGAGACCGTCGACAGATTAAGATGACAGTCTCGAGGTCTGAGAGAGGGATAAAAATATATATCATATTTTAGGAGCATTTTGCAAAGGGATAGCAAGGTGGGGACGGGTCAGTGTTGAATTGCAAAGGGGGAGGTTTGCTTTTTATGGAGAATCAGGATATCATGAATTCTCAGACATCTAAATCTCTTGTTTCCAGGCTCCACTGCGGTTGTTGATGTAGGAAGCTGCTAGACCACTAAAAGCTTTGTGACAGAGCTGTGGAAGAGACCATTGCCTTAGGTGGGCCTTTGACCTGTGGTTCACCTTATGTTCTTATTGATAAAATGCTCTCCATTTATCTTACATGAGAAGGGCTCTTAGGCTTAGTTGTCATTGAAATCAATCTAGTGGGTAGCTTCGCTGTACACTTCATTGATTTCTAGAATAGAGAGATGACAAGGGTGTTGGATGTTACTGCTCCTAAATAGTCCAGGAGATGTAGTAATAGAAAGAAAGCCTATAGCATCAACTGAGGTCAGCGAGGAACAAATATGACTTAGATTTACATTTACATTACTTTATTGTCATTGCACCTCGTACAACAAAATTAAATGGCATCTTCAGTGTTCATTATACATAAGAAAACTATAAAAAAATAAAACAAAAACACACATCCTTCACATTCTATACAATTAAATTGAAAACCTGATATTGCATTCATGTTGCACTATACAGTAGAATTCAATATAGTTACTGCCCTGGGATAGAAGCTGTTTTTCAGCCTATTTGTCCTTGTTTTATTATCCTGTACCGTCTGCCAGATGGTAATAGTTCAAAAAAAGGGTTCCCAGGATGAGATGGATCTTTGAGAATGTTTTGAACTTTCTTAAGGCAGCAGGAGCTATAAAGCTCTTCCAAAGAAGGGAGAGGGCAACCCATGATCTTCTGGGCAATGACGTTAACCCTCTGGAGTGCTTTCCTATCTGCCACTGTGCAATTGGCAAATCATATAGAGGTGCAGTAAGTTAAGATACCCTCTATGGTGCAGCGGTAGACAATCACCAGTAGATCAGATATACTGAAGAGCTTGTGATTGGTCCTGTACTCTGGGAATGAAAAGAGTGGTATTTTTTTTAGTTTTTATTGCATCATCAAAATATCTTCAAAAACCTTGTTGAAGATGGCCTGCTCTCTGCTCTGGAGACCCAAATTGATGGCCCTACCTGCTGGCTGATGTTAAAATGTTTGATAAATATTTCGCTGATAAAAATCACTCTTCTCTGCTCAGGGCAGTTTTTGATGAAATAACTAGGGCAACATCTGTTCTCAGATTTGTTGACATTTAGGAATTTCAAGGAAGCAGGGATGCTTCTCTGCAGTATGAGCTCTGCCAGCTATGAAAGGGAATCTGGTTACTTCAGGTTGGATCTGGGGAGTAATGAGTGCTGTTTCGATGTAGGAGTGTAGCAGCTGCTTTGAAAGGGCATATGTTCAACCCTGAAGAACCCATCTCTCAGTCCCACCATGACAGATGACCTCTACCCAGTCTCCAAACTTCCCTTTTTAGGAAATGTTCTGAAGAAGATGGGAAGGATCTTTCGAAGATTGTTTTAGGTGTCTGGATTTTTGTTGTTGTTGTTGATATCCTGTCTTTAGTGTTTTTAACCAGAAAAGATTATAGGATGTTCACTTCCTTCTATCCAAGACATGCCATATAAGCACTGCTTGACCAGGGTCCACAGTATTGTCATGGACATTACACATCCTCTGAATGATTGGTTTTCCTTGTTACCTTCTGGGAGGAGGTGTGATGACCCAGGTGTGGCACAAAGACAACCCAGCCAGATAATAAGTAGAGGTCCCTTTATTAGCTCCAACTTTGCCCCCAATGTTCCAGGTACCTTCCGGTCTGGAGAAAAACTCTCCCAGGAACCTGCAACAGCTTTTGGCTGCAGATATTCCAATCCAAAATAATATAAACAAAAAAAATTAAACTATAAATCCAACAAAGCAAGATAAGGTAATAAATCTGGCAGGACAAGATAAGCAGTTCCAGAAGTGAAGTAACACAGCAGTAAATCAAGCCAGTTGGGAGAATGCCAGGAACTCAGATAACAGCAGCCAACATTAGATAAACTCAATGTTTGTTCTCGACAAACACCCCTCCCAACTGCCTCTCCTTTAAACTCCCTCCCCAGGTGTCCCTTGTGAAGGGAATCAGGGCCCTTTCCTCCCTCATAAGCCACGCAATTCATGTTGCTCTCTTCTCTGTTCTTCCCTGCATACCCTAGGATGAAGAGCAAGTGGGCCTTGGTCCCCTCTCCCTTTGTTCTACTTCTTCCCTGCTCTACCCAGCCTGACTTTGCCCTTCCCCAGTTTCCTCCACAGCCAATGGAGCCACTCTCCTGCTCCCTGTCAGCTGTTCATCTTCTTCCTTGGATTCAGACTCTGATGGAGGCATGACAGGAGGCTTCATGGTATCCAAAGCAAAACAACTAGATGCTGTAACAGCTTTGTACCATATAGTATCAACCTTGTAAATTCTCAAGACCCATTTTTTCTGTTAGATATTCAAGATGGACTGTAATAAATGTGTGTGTATGTGTGTTAGGGTCATTTTTGTATAATTTGGCATTTTTGGATGCTGTTATATTATGATGATGATGATGATAATGATGATGATGATGCTACTGCTGCTGCTGCTTGGGATGGTGATATTGTTTGGTGGGTGGCGTTTTCGTGTATACAGGAAAATGACAATAAAGGTTATTCAACTCAATTCCATTGGCAAATAACTCAAGGTGATGAACACATCCATTTCTCCTTCCTCCTCTTGTTTTCCCCATGAACAACAGCGCTGTGAGGTGGAGTGGGTTGGGTTGAGAGAGAAGGACTGGCTCAAAGTCACCTAGCTGATATCTGGACTCTTGTAGTGCAGAGTTCAGGCTTACTTCATTGGTCACTACAGCAATTGACCTCCAGGCTAAGAGGACCATAATCTTCCTTGTCTTATTTGACATTTCAATGAAACGAGAGGTGGGATTCAGCCAGTTTTCACCAGTTCGGGAGAACCAGTTGTTAATTTTCTGAGCAGCTTGGTGAACTGGTTGTTGGAAGAAATCATTAGGGCAGAGAACTGGTTGTTACGTTATCTGGATCCCACCAGGGTGGTGGGATTCAAAATGTTTTACCACAGGTTCAATGGGCGTGGCTTGGTGGGTGCGCTTGGTGCAAATACCAAATGCGCACTTTGCACAGGCACAGAGGCATTTGTTCAGGCACAGAGGCATTCCAACTCACCTCCTACAAGCCTGCACTCTTCCGGTCACTTTAGCAGCTGCCGTGCAGCACTCTGCTGTGCCATGAGAAGCAACTGCGCTTCAAAAGCAGAGGATAAAGGTGAGTATGGAAGCCCGGGTGGGTGGGTGGGCCCAACAGCAGAGTGGCAGAGAGAACCAATCCGGTCTCCGCTGCTCATCACCTCTACCGGCTTGGCAGAACCAGGCCAAACCGGTAGAATACCAGCACTGCCCACCACTGAATGGAACACCTTATCATTGACCATGCTAACTTTCTGGACTTCTTGCAACAGTTGCAGATGGGGGGCACTTTTCTGCTCCATTTGTGCCAACTGCCTATGACTGGAGTCCCTACATATAGAGACTGAAGTCTCTGAAACCCCTGAGTAATCTCTAGACTTGACTGTATCATGGACCGAGAATGAGTACATAAAGCTAAAATCTGAGAGAAAGGGAGACGGAGGCTTGCCTAACCTGTAGTTTGCCTGTTGTGTGTTTAGAACCTCAAACTATAGTTCTCATTGTAAATTATGGTTTTCCCAACCTATTATTTGGCTGTGCTGAAATTTCCCTTGCAATTTCTCTAACGCCTCCATTCCCCATGAAAAAGGCTTCTGTTTTTCTATCTTATTCTCAAATTCCTTAAGAATCCGTTTCTAATTTATTTTATATCTTTCTGAATTTAATTAATTAGGAGAGGGGGGGCTCGGGGGAGTCTGTGTTGGGACTGTTGCTGGGCTTTTGTTCCATTGCTGTAAGGACTTTCTGAAGCTACATTTACCAAAAAAAAAATCTCATGGGAAGAGTTTCATCATAGTTTCTCTTGTCCCAAAGGTGCTTTTTCCAAAACACAATTGGGCTTTCTTGATTTCTTCTCTCTGAAAACATTCTCAAGAAGCTTCTTTAGTTCTGAGTTAGAACTGTGTTAAAACAGAAGAAGCTTCTTGGATGAGAAGTAAAATGTTTTCAAATGGGAAAAAAATGCCAAGGAAGTCCAGTTTGCTTATTGGAAAAAGCACCTTTGGAACAACCATGATGTGGATGATTGAGAATCTCTATAAACCTCATAGTTTCTTTCCCTGGAACTATTGGAAGCCAAGGAGATTGCAGGTGGCTGGAGAGGTGAAAATACAATGGAGGATAGCCCATTCACTTATACCCTTTAGTTACCTGGTTATTAAAATAAGTGCACAAAGCACTGCAAGGTGTATTCACTAAAATTAACTTCTTCCACCCAAAGGAAGTTCAAAAGTAAATTCTCTTTCATTCAACTGATAGTAAAATAACAGGAGAATGTCTTAATACTAGGCGAAGTATCAATAAAGGAGAATATTTGTAACTTAGAGCTGAAATGAAGGGTCCTTGGTGCTCTCTGAGCTTGGTTGTTTTCTTGTCAATTTAGGGTCAATTTAGCGCTTACCATTAGTTGACTAGATTCTTGTATACAGGCTTGAGCAATAAATCAACTTAATTAAAACTTAATGTGTGGTCCTGATTCTTTAGACCTGGTGTTAAACTTGTCAAGTAACAATCAGCGCTAAATTGATTCTAGATAACAGTTAACAGAATTAAAGAGAGCTTGGACATGGACGCTTGTGGGAACATAATGACTTTAAGTTTATTCCTCTCTTGACTCCACCTCCAGTCTCCCTCTGTCCTCTTACGCCACTATCTATAACCCTGATGGTTACAAGCAATCCTAAGGTGTGTTTCTCCAGATGTGTTAGGAAAAATTCATAGCTGAGTGGTGGAGGGTCCTAAATTTAATCCCTGGCATCTTCAAGTAACCCTGAAAAAAATCTCTGCTTAAAATCCTGGAGAATCTGCTACTCGGTATCACCAATGTTTTGCTTAAATGAACCAACGATCTCATTCATTATAACATCTCATCTTCCCTCTGCTTCATCCCAAGAACAAATTGGTTTTGGAAGATGGAAACTATAAGCAGTTAAATTAATGATAGCTAAGCTAATAACATATCAAGATGCTGACAGCCATTTTCAGCCTTTTGTAAAATATGGAGACTCCTGGGGTCTCTATTAATGATAACTCTTGAAATAGAACGTGAGCGATATTAGGAATTCCATTTTAATCAACTGAATTCTGAATTTCTAATGCTGGCTATTATTATTTTTTTGTAGTCAGGGAAAGGTGTTGAATTGTAACATATTTTAATGTGCTTAGGATGTTGTCATCTTTATTCACACCTGAGTAGAGAAGTAGGGATCTCTCCAATCCAAGAAGCAGATCTGAAATTATCTACTATCTTGATGTTTTTTTTAATCCCCATGCAAACACAATTGGAGATACAATCAAAATTTCCTTTTTTTCTTTCCAAGAAAGAATAGAGTAGAGTAGAGTAGAGTAGAGTAGAAGAGTAGAGTAGAAGAGTAGAATAGAGTAGAGTAGAGTAGAGTAGAGTAGAGTAGAGTAGAGTAGAGTAGAGTAGAGTAGATAGAGTAGAGTAGAGTAGAGTAGAAAATGGAATAGAGTGGAGTGGAGTGGAGTGGAGTGGAGTGGAGTGGAGTGGAGTGGAATGGAATGGAATGAAATGGACTGGACTGGACTGGACTGGACTGGACTGGACTGGACTGACAGAACAGAACAGGGAAGAGAAGAGAAGAGAAGAGAAGAGAAGAGAAGAGAAGAGAAGAGAAGAGAAGAGAAGAGAAGAGAAGAGAAGAGAAGAGAAGAGAAGAGAAGAGAAGAGTCCAGAGCCATAGGATAGGATAGGATAGGATAGGACAGGACAGGACAGGACAGGACAGGACAGGATAGGATAGGATTCTTTATTGGTCAAGTGTGATTAGACACAGAAAGAATTTGTCTCCAGTGCATAATCTGTCAGTGTAAATACAAACGACGAAGTGATAGGTTGTATATCATAGTTAAAATCATTAATCATAAGTTACAATAACAAGTGATAAATCGATACCAACAGGGGAAGGTATTACGAAAGATGAGAAGATGAGAAGGATCGTATTAATAGAGTCTACTACATGAGTAAATATCTTTAGGCCTAAGACCCCCCCAAAAAAAATATTTCCAAGGTAGGGTGTAACACTTCTGTGAATGTACTTAGCAGCCATATGCCCCAAATATAAGAGAGAGAGAGAATGAGAGAGAGAGAGAGAAAAATTTCAGCAGAGATTACATTAGGAAAGCATTGAGGTCTCCTTTCGCTCGCTGTTTTCATTTGCTAATGACTGACATGCCAAGGTTCCAGACTGCGACTCTCAAATCGTTCACACTTTTTAGCAATGTTTGCAAATAGACAAATGGTTTGACAACCTCAGAGCATATCGGCTGTGGCTTCAAGCTGTTTGGTTAGCTTCAAAGCTACGCCATTTTCCTGCCTGCTGAACTCACAAAGAGCAAGCAAGCATCCTCCTTCAGAAGTCTCGCATTCTAACTAGCTACAGAAAACTTCACTACTTATCAAAATGTTTTCTCTGGCCAATTTTCCTGTCCTCGATTTCATCCGTACCAGGGGAAAAAAATGGCCTCTCATTAGCGCTTATAGAAACACGCATGCAAATCCCAGAAAGGACATTGATACACAAAAGCCCATCCATCTCTAAATATACAAAAATATTCAAATGCACAACCAAGTCCTATTAAAATAATTGGGTAACTTTCTTAAGCCAATGGGATATATTATCTCCGTTTGGTAAATTATCCTTTTTTCCTCAGTAACTGGCATGCTGTGAACATTCTCTGGCAACATTTGGAACCCAGGGAGACCTAGGCAATTTCTCCCCCTCCCCGCAAAAAACCAGGGGAAAAAAACAGTCTTAATGTTAAGTTTCTATCTTCAATTATATTTACTAGTATCTTGGCATGAAGTCTGGTGTAATGTTGATCTTTCTCTCCCATTACAAATGGACTGATTATAGGTAGTTTTCAACTTATTTTTATTTGTTTTATTTGTTTGTCAAACATGTACAAGATAACAAGTATAAGTATGAATATAGAATAGAATAGAATAGAATAGAATAGAATAGAATAGAATAGAATAGAATACCTTTATTGTGATTGCATTCCACAAATACAATGAATTTTGAAAGCTACTCCAGCACAGTGCCCCAAACACCACATCACAATCACACTAGAGAGTTATTAAACATTTAAATAATTATTATAATAATAAGAATAAATCACAAATGCACTGTTTGATTCAAGACAATTACTGCCTTGGAAAAGAAACTGTTTCTCAATCTATTAGTCCTCATTTTAGACACCTATAACGCCTCCCTGATGGTAACAGATCGAAATATGAATGTCCCGGATGAGAATGGTCTGTGAAGATTTTTAGTGGTCTAGAGAGGAGTCTGGTCTTTGCAATCTCTTCCAAAGAAGAAAGAGAACAACCGATGATTTTTTGTGCTATGTTTATAACTCTCTGGAGCATCTTCTTATCCACTGCAGAGCATCCAGCACACCACACCATTGCACAGTATGCCAAAATGCTCTTGATGGTAGAACGGTAAAAAGTAACCAGCAACTTCTCACCCAGACCATTCTTTTTCAGCAGCCTCAGAAAGTGCAGGCGCTGTTGGGCCTTCTTTGCAGTGGCCATTGTGTGGACCAACCAAGTAAGGTTGTCAGAAATATGAGTCCTTGAAATTTAAAACTATGAACTCTTTCCACACAGTCCCCATTGATATATAGTGGGAGAGGTTCTGCTTTGCATCTTCTGAAGTCTATTATCAATTCTTTGGTCTTTTTGATGTTCAGGGTGAGGTTATGACTCTTACACCATGAGACCAGTCTGAGGACCTCTGACCTACAGGCTGTCTCGTCTCCTCCTGATGTGAGTCCCAACAACATGGCGTCGCCTGAAAATTTTATTATAGAGTTAGTGGGACAAGAGGGAGTGCAGTCGTAGGTGTAGAGTCAATACAAAAGGGGACTCAGCACAGCCCTGTGGAGAGCCAGTGCTGAGAGCAAGAGTGGAGGAAAAATAGCTGCCAATCCTAATGGTTTGGGGTCTGTTAGTAAAAAAAGTCCCTTATTCAACAGCAGATGTGAGAAGAGAGGCCCATTTCCAGCAACTTCTTAATCAGTACATCCAGATTGATGGTATTAAAAGCCGAGTTGTAATCAACGAAAAGCAAAAAAAACAAGAACAAAAGTAAATGGGGACAATAAGACAGGGACAGTAGACACACTGATGCACTTATGCACACCCCCTTTAAAGACCTCTTAGGAATTGGGTGAGGTCCACAGTAGACAGTTTGAGGTTGAAGCTGTGAGGGGCTGAAACTGTAACAATGGAGTTGCGTAGTGTGTTCCAAGTATTGACCACTGTGTGGCTGAAGTCGTATTTTCTGCAATCGAGTTTGGAGCGGTTTACCTTGAGTTTGTATTGGTTGTTTGCCTGTGTATTGTTGTGGTTGAGGCTGAAGAAGTCATTGACAGGTAAGACATTGTAACAGACAATTTTGTGTATTAAGCTTAGATGGAATGCAGGCGGTGCAGT
Organism: Bungarus multicinctus; assembly: GCA_023653725.1. Classification (NCBI taxonomy): domain Eukaryota; kingdom Metazoa; phylum Chordata; class Lepidosauria; order Squamata; family Elapidae; genus Bungarus; species Bungarus multicinctus. The sequence goes on from CM042841.1 coordinate 11,320,330, forward strand.
TCCAGATTATCCAGGCCCAGAATTTCGAGCCTGGAGGCCTAGGGAATTCTATTGTGAGTGGAGAACTTTTCTCAAGAAATATCTCTGAACCCGCTCAATTGTGTTAATGTCCGATATACAGTGCAGGTTCAAGGCGGACAAGCTATATTTGAGAATTGGTCTGGCAAAGGTTTTGTATGCCCTGGTTAACAATTCAATGTTAACTTACAACAGATCATTTAGTGACATTACAGTGGCATTGAAAAAGTGTCTTACGACTGTTTTTTTCATGCTTACGACCATGGCAATATCCTCATGGTCACGTGATCAAACTTCAATTGCTTAGCAACTGACTCGTACTTATGATGGTTGCAGTTTCCCGGGGACATGTGATCCCCTTGTAAGACCTTCTGACAAGCAAAGTCAATGGGGAAGACAGATTCCCTCAACAACCATGTTACTAACTTAACACCTGCAGAGTTGCTTAACAACTGTGGCAAGGGAGGTGTCGTGCCCCTGTCAGAGTCTGATTCTGAGGGGGAGGCCGAGCAGCTGACAGGAAGAGGGAGTGTGGTTCCATTGGCTGTGGAAGAAACTGGGGAAGGGCAATGGCCAGCTGGGCAGAGCAGGGGAGAGGTAGAGCAAATAGAGGGAATTCAGAGGAAAACCCAGGCCCAAACCCGTCTTCATCCTAGGGAGGAACAGAGAAGGGAGCAACATGAGTTGCATGGCTTACGGGGGGAGGAAAGGGCCCTGATCCTAGCTGCAGCTGGGAACAGTGTTTAAAAAGGAAAGCTACACACAGCAAAGTTGTTGGAAGCAAATCATGAGTTATCTGTTATTGTCAAGGCTTATCTGGGTTTCTGGTGTCTTCCCAAACTGTGTGTGTTTTGTTGGCCTTTCAAGTTTGCAATTCCTTATCCTGTCCTGTCAAGTTAATTGTTGCAGTGTGGTTTGTGTGGATTTTTTTGTATGTACTTTGTTTTCAGACTGAATTTCCTCCACTTAAAGTCTGTTCTTGGGAGAGTTTTTTCTCCAGCCGAAGGTAACCTGGACATTGGGGGAAGTTGGAGGTATTAAAGGGACTCTTCTTATGTGACTGTGTTGCCTTTGTGCCATGCCCCGGGTCATCACAGGAGGTTGTAAAATGGAGCAAAACTCCATTAACCAATGTCTTGCTTAGCAACAGAAATGTTGGGCTCAATTCAAATCAAATCAATATAGATTTGATCTGTTATTTATTATTTTATTCTAGCATTTTAAACTGGATATTCCTTGAGTATTTTTTTTTTTAATTTGTTCTGGTCTCTGGTCTTTGACTGTAATAAATTTGATTGAATTGAATTGAATTTGACCCAGTTGTGTCAATCATATGTCAAGGACTTCCTGCAGTTGTTTCTAGCTATTTCTCTTCCTCAGCAAACGTCCACCTTGCAGCTAAAAAATAAATACAAACTCTAAGAGAGCCTATATTCAGATATTCTGAACTTGTTTTTCAACTTGTTGCATTTTATTGCTGTATACTAGTGGTGCGGTTCTAAAGGAGTTCCAAACTATTGCTTTGTGGACAAAAAGAATTTTAATCTTTGTCCCAGCAATGCATTCTATGCTTGCAATTTCAGAACTGCTTTTTAACTTTTAACACCGTTATCTAAAGTTGGTGCAAGCATTATCATCCCTTTTGAAGTAGTCAGTTGCTACTCTGTGTGGTTTGTCTGTTTTCAGTGTTAATCACATTGGGAAATTTTGCTTTCCTGTACGTTGTCGTCTTAAACCCCAAATGCTAAACGTCACTTCTTTTTCTTCTTCTTTCTCTTTCTTCCCTTCTGCAGAGAACAGGAGACTCTGCCGGGGATTCTGAAAGGTAAACCAACTTTATTTCTATCTTTTTTAGACAGCAATGCTAATTAAGACTTTGAAAATTTGGCCCTCGATTTGAGTCCTTGAAAAGTTTTGTACTTACGAATCTGACCTTGCTTGCCAAGACATAGCTAGGAAATCATGAATGGCTTTCAGGAGCTCACTGGATCTGGAGAGGTTTGCATGGAAACAAATAAAAAAATGGCAAGAGGGAAATTGTTATAGAAAGCCATGTAATCGGAACATAATTTTAAGACAGAACCAGAATCTGCAATTACAAAGAAAATGAAGATTCATTTTCATTTTCTCTTGACTTTTTGTTAACTGTTTCTGTTTTCAGTGGGATAACTAAAACAAGTCCCAATGACTTAACTGGGGCTTGATTTTATTGTGGCTGTCATCGACTGTGATCTAATAAAATCTGTATCCCAGGCAAATATTTGGATAACTAGATCAGATCAGATCAGATTAGATTAGACTAGATTAAAAATGTTTTGCACCAATTGAAATCTATGGCAAGTTTAAATCATGATTTGTTCTCTGTGGGAACAACTGTTGACTAACTGACTTTGAATCCAAGGTCTACATGGATTTTTTATAATATTCTAAAAATCTCAGCTAGAGCATTTCATCAGGCAATTCACACACGTCAGTTGATTTTATTACTGTACTTGGATGTTGTTTCATATTTTGTACTGTATTTTATATTTATATAAAATATTTATTTTAGGCTATTTTTTCTGGTTTATTATTTGTTTTTCTGTTTTATACCCTTCAAGATATGTTATTTGAGTTAGGTAGCCTTATAGATCTAGTCAATAAATAAATTTAAATTCTTGAATTTGAACTCCATGCAAATATTATTATATCTTATATCTTTTTTTCATCCTAATGTTTTGGTCGGGTTAACCATGTTCCCAATAGCCAGGAGAGAAATATCTTGATGCACAGAAAGGTTTTTCCGTAAAACTTTTACACACACACGTAGGCGCGCACACATACATAGAGAGAGAGAGAACCATTATGATTTCTATTATGTAATAACATATATATCAGAAATTTATTCTATTATGTAACACATATCTATATATATATCAGTTTATATATCAGAAGTTAGTTATCTAGTTTGTAATGCCTCACCTTCTTTCAGGATTGATTTGGGATTTATAACTAAAGTTTTCCAAAGATCAGAAAAATTCACATAAAGCTATCCCAAAGGTGCTTTTTACAAAAGATGGTGGATAGAAAGAATTGCCTTTTAAATATTAAAGCAACCTGATTGTAAGCTAAAGGAGGCAGAAATAAAATCAGATAGGGGAAATATTACAACATAATTTTTATAGAATGAATAAAAATAATAGAAGTTTTATAGGTGTTAGGCATTTTTATGTATGTTTAAATAATACAATGAAAATTAGTTAAATTTGATAAATGTGATAGAGATTACCAACATTGTTAGAGTGAATTGGACCAATATGAATGATACCCAGAATTAATTTTGTTCTTATATAATAGAGAAATGTTTAGATTGAACAAGAAAGATATAGATGAAGATAGAGACAAAGATGAAGAGTTAGGCATTTTTTTGTTTATGTATATTTAAATGAGGATTACTTAAATCTGATAAATGTGATAGAGATTATTAATATTGCTATTGTGAATTGGATTAATATGAACTATACCCAGGACTAACTCGGTTCACATACAATATGGATGTATATTTAAAAAATAATTAAAAAAACAAAAATAAAAGTCAATTGGAGTTTCTTGTTTTTCCCTTGAAGACATTTCGCTTTACATCCAAGAAGCTTTTTCACTTCTGAGTGAACTGATTCAGAACTAAAGAAGCTTCTTGCAGGAGAAGCAAAACATTTCAAAGGAGGAAAAAAAACCAGTCCAGTTGCTTTTGAGGGGGAAAAAACAGCTTTGGGACAACCATAAACTGGATGATTGAGAATCCCCAATAGACATTTATGCAAAGCTCTCATGCTTTTGACACGAAGTTCTCGTGCTTTTGATATGAACTAAGAGAAATGTGCTGAAATGAACACTGAGTAGTAAGAGAGCAGTTTCTGAAATGGGAAAATATCCCCCTTTGCATCAGAAAATAACAGTGCCAATCACTAGCTTGTTTTTCATTCCAGCAAGTAAAACGCTAAGAATAATCAATAATCAGGACACACCAACACCTTCTTCTGGTCTTAACCAATGGTGAGATCCCAATAGCTTAACAACTGGTTCTCTGACCTAATTATTTCTTCCAACAATCAATTCACCAAATTGCTCAGAAATTTAACAACCAGTTCTCCCAAAGTGGTGCAAACTGGCTGAATCCCACCACTGGTCTTAGTTATCGGTGTCCTCTTTCTTATGGACTGATCCTTAAAGACAAGTAAAACATTCAGCAGTAATTTTTTTTTTCCTTAGCAAGAAGAAAACTACTGGGTCTTGTAAAAGCTGGAGCTACATTAGGGATAATAAATATTTCAGAGACTTTTGTGCGAAAGAAATAGTTCAATGTACATTTTAGCTGGAACTCATCTAGTGCAGAGTTCCAGAATTAGCACTCAAACCAAAATGCTACCATCAGCATTCACCTCTGTCCAACTGGCAAATTTTAAGTGTGTGTGTTTTTTTAAATGCCCCCATTAAGAAAAGTATAATGCAATATGTACCAACCCGTTTACCCAGTATATGACGTGTTAGCATCTATTATAGTAAATCAATTCATTCACAATTTATTTATAATATACTAAAGATATATATGCTGGAAGTGGCTGTTGATTTGATGGCAGACTCTACCTCCACTCCTCCTTATTCTCTGCTCTCTACCCATCTATCTTTCTTTTTTTGTGGTCATGCAATTGTATTTTTCATTGTGTTCTCTTTCATTGCTTATTTTAATGTGCTATTATCTTCCTTCTGTTCTCTTTATACTCTTTTCATTGCTTCCTTTTTATTGTTCTAGCCTAGAGCAGCCCTCACAGAGAGATAGGTGGCTTGTAAATGTAACAACCAAATAAATAAAATAAAGATATGGCATGCTGCAAGCCATGGTGGTACAGTGGTTAGAATGCAGTATTGCAGGCAAACTCTGCATTCCACTGCCAACAGTTCGATCCTAACCGGCTCAAGGTTTGACTGAGCCTTCCATCCTTCCGAGGTCAATAAAATGAGGACCCAGATTGTTGGGGACAAGAGACTAACTCTGTAAACTGCTTAGAGAAGACTGTAAAGCAGTGTGAAGTAGTATATAAGTCAACATGCTATTGCCCTTCCATCCTTCCTTCCTTCTTTCCTTCCTTCTTTCCCCTTTTTCTTTTCTTTTTCTTTCTAGTTTTCCTGCCTTTCCTTTCCTTCCTTCCTTCCCAATGGTTAGAATACAGTGTTGCAGGCTAATTATGCCCACTGCCAGCAGTTCGATCTTGACTGGTTCAAGGTTGACTCAGACTTCCATCCTTCCATGGTCGGTAAAATGAGGACCCCGATTGTTGAGGGCAATATGCTGACTGTATAAACTGCTTAGAGAGGGCTATAAAGTACTGTGAAATGATATATAAGTCTATTGGTGGTACTAGTGCTAATTTGGAGTCTGACGAGATGGAATGAGTTACTCTGGTTTCACTTCAGATCATATAAATCATTCATTCTGATTATGTTTCTTTAACACCTTTAGTAGGAATGAAATCTTGATCTCAGTAAATCCTGAACATTTTGAATAAAATGAATTGATGGATAAAGTCTAGTCTCAGTAATTCCATGGATGATGGAAGTAATTTTATAGAACACACTGTGCAAGAAAAAGCATTGTTCCACCCTAGTGGTAACTAAATCTAAATGCTATTGCTATTGCTATGCTAAAAACTATTGCTAAATTGCATCAAGGCATATGTGTGCAAGTTTATTTTATATTTATTTATTTAGCTAGTCAGTTAGTTTGTCAAGCATGTATGAGAAAACATGTATAAGTATGGACATAACATATAAAGATATAAGTATAAACAGGATAAATATATACATAATAAACGAGTACGAATAAATGGGGAAAATAGGACAGGGACGGTAGGCACATTGGTGCGCTTATGCACGCCCCCTTACAGACCTCTTAGGAATGGAGTGAGTTTAAGGTTAAAGTTTTGGGGGTTTGAGGATGTAACAACAGAGTCAGGTAGTGAGTTCTAGGCATTGACCACTCTGTTGCTGAAGTCGTATTTTCTGCAATCAAGTTTGGAGCGGTGTACTTTTGAGTTTGCATCTATGGTTTGCCCATGTGTTATAGTGGTTGAAGCTGAAGTAGTCATTGACAGGTAGGATGTTGTTCTTGTGTTCAAAAGCCACAAATAAGATCAAGGAAAGTTTAAGCCTGAGAAATAAGAAATAGAGCCAATTCCCATCTGGTTGTATTGATACCCCTGATTAACCACAGCTTTTTATAGACTTTTTTATAGACATCTTTATCTTTTCAAGATGGCAAACACATTCCCTGTAGCTTCACCATTTCCCCATGGACCTGCCCAGGGAATGGAGAGAAGTTGTTTTATTTATTTCTGCAGGATATTTCATTTACTGCCCACTTCCCATCTTGGCAAGACGTGAAAAATGAAATTTGACGGTGATGGGTTTGGACTGCTGGCTTGCCCTTCAGAAAGCCCAGCCCTGCCATCCCTTTTAAATTAAATGCAGTCAAATCCTCAATCCATTAAGGCAAGAAAGAAAAGCATCTGGGATTTGAATGCTGTGGGTGGGATGTTGCTTCTTACTCTCAGTGTCAGAAGATGAAATGGGGGGGAGGGAATAGGCTGTGATGGATAGTTCGTCAGGCCAAGTTTTAGCTTTTATGGCTCTATCCAATTTCTTGGCAGGTTTAAATTCTCCGAGGGAATAGCCGAGCCTTCTGGGTTTCTTCAGGCATTTTGTCAGATAGAATGTTAAGCAAAATGAAGAGAAGGCAACTGTTGTTGTTCACTGGCAGCCAGTGCAGATAGCGGAATCAGACAATGGGGAAGAACAGTGACCAGTCAGGCAGTCTGGCAAGGACTTGGACGAAGGTTCTGCATCTGATGCAGAGATGGGTCCAGGAGTATCTGGGAGTGGGGTGCTGCCTTCTAAGCCTCTGGAGTCTGGTAGCAGTGAGGCAGAGGAACAAGGGGAGCCTGTTCCCAGTGTGCGTGTACGCAGAGCTGCTAGAAGTTGAGAGCAGTTGAACCAGAAGGGACGCCTTGGGAGTAAGGCTGGGAAATGATTGCCCCTTGCATAAGGGATAAAAGCCAGACCTCAATGATGAAACCTTTGCAGGAAGCAAAGTAGTTCAATTGGTTCTGAGTCATCGTTGAAGCTCCTTGCACTTCGGTTGGTTTCTTTTCTAGTTAATTGGATACTTCTGTTTTTGGCAGCACTTCACAGAACTGAAAGGTGGGTGCTTATCTTGGGGGACTGTTTGAGATTAATTCTGGCTGGGAATGAAAACAATTCCCAGTGTTGCAATAAAATAGGTTTTGTTTTTAAAACAAGTTTGTGCATAATTACAGTTTATGAAGCCTGGGTCAGAACAGGCTATGAAGGCCATTGAATAGCAAAGTCCAAATTTAGCTTCCAGTAGGAAATGAAAGAGGCTAGATAAGCTACTATCTGATCACATAACCTTTTAATAACCCATAATAACCTTCTCCTAACCACTACAGGAAGGCAAAATGATAGTACACTAGTCCTTGACTTATGGCCACGATTGAGCTCAAAATTTCTGTGGCTAAGCAATAGAGTTGTTCAGTGTGTTTCACCCCATTTTACAACCTTTCTTGCCACACTTGTTAAGGGAATCGTTCCAATTAGTAACACAGTTGTAAAATGAATCTGGCTTCCCCTTGACTTTGCCTGTCAGAAGGTCATAAGAGGGGATCACATGACTGCCGGACACTGCAACCACCATAAGTAGAAACCAAGCATCCCAACTTTGATCTGGTGATCATGGAGATGTTGCAATAGTTGGAACTGTGAAGAAATAAGTCACTGTTGTCAGCGCTGTTGTAACTTTCAACAGTCACTAAACGAACTCTCGTGACTCAAGGACCACCTGTACCACTTTATACCGCGCTGGTGAGGCTGCGCTTAGAATACGGCATCCAGCTTTGGTCACACAAAAGTTGTTGAGACTCTGGCAAGTGTGCAGAGAAGAGCAACAAAAATGATAAGGGCTCTGGAGGCTAAATGTATGGTGAATGTTTGAGAAAGGCTAGGTATGTTTAGCCCAGGGGTATCAAACTCAAGGCCCAGGGGCCAGATCTGGCCCACAGGGGACTTAGATCTGGCCTGCAGAGCTGCCCTGGAAACAGCAAAGGACCGGCCCCCAGTGCCTCTGCCTGTGAAAACGGAGCTCAGGAAGACTGCATGCGGCTCTCCTGAGCTCCATTTTCACTGGCAAAGGGTTGCAGGAGGCCATTGCAGCTGAAAATGGAGCTCGGAGGGGCTGTGGGTGGGATTCCCAAGTTCCGTTTTTGCTGGCAGAGGGTTGCAGGAGGCCGTTGCAGCTGAAAACAGAACTCGGGAGCTGGTTTTCACTGGCAGACTCCTCGGGCCACCACAGGCACTCCTGACACGAGTGACGTTGAGCTGGCCATGCCGCTCGAGGTCAAATACAACCCTGATGGGGCCCTCAATGAAATTGAGTTTGACACCCTTGGTCTAGCCCATCAAGAGAAGAGTTGGTATGATAGCTGTCTTCCAGTACTCAAGGGACTGTTAACAGATGGAATGGGAGAACTTGGTGCAGCCAGGTCCCCACAGCCAACTCATTGTGGCCAATTTGCCATGGTCAACTTGCCAAGGCTAACTCGCCATGGCCAATTCACTGCAGTCAGCTTGCCATGGCCAACTTGCCAGGGACAACTCAATATGGCAAACTCAACACAGGACAACTTGCTGTGGAACAATTCAACAATTCAATTTAAGTATTTAAAATAATTTTAAAATTCCATTTTATCCCTCCTGTTGTACCCTTCCTTTTAATGATTCCATTCATCATTTCTTTGATATTAGTGTAACTCCTGTCCCGTGGTGAGTTGACTTCAATGATTGGGTGCAGCGGGTTGGCTGTGGCGAGTTGTCCTAGACCCATCACAAGAGTAGAGCAGATTGACTAATTCCCTAGAGCGCCAGAGGGCAGGACAAGAAGTAATAGGTGGAAATTTATCAAAGAGAGATCTAACCCACATCTTAGAAGGAGATGCTTTTGTCAGTGAAAGCAATTATGGAATGAATATGGGTGGAGGTTTTCAAGAACAGACTGAAGAACCATTTGACTGGGATGGTATAAGTCTCATGTCTTAAGCAGGGGGTTGGACTAGAATGCCTCAGAGATGTATGATTGTAAGCCGCCCAAAGTTGCCCTGAAGTAAGATAGACAGCCAATACATTTTATAAATAGTTAGTTAGTTAGTTTAGTTAGTTAGTTAGTTTGTTTGTTTGTTTGAGGAAGGAATGGAGCGCCCAGGAATCCCATCATTTGAAGTGTACACTATTGAGAAGGCCATGGCAAGGCAATTTATTGCCAAGAAACTGGCATGGACATCCCATCCCATTGGAGTCATGAAGTCCTTTTTTTTTTCCTTCCCAAAGTTCTTTTTATTAGAGTAGTAAACTGGCACATCTGGGAAATCCCAAATCGAATCGAATCGAGTAGAGCAGAGCAGAGCAGAGCAGAGCAGAGCAAAGCAGAACAGAACAGAACAGAACAGAACAGAATTCTTTATTGGCCAAGTGGGATTGGACACACAAGGAAATTGTCTTGGTGCAAATGCTCTCAGTGTACATAAAAGAAAAGATACATTTGTCAAGAGTCAAGAATCCTAAGGTACAACACTTAATGATAGTATAGGGTTCCAGTCTCAGGGATCTCTAAATAACTACCAGCCCCCTGAAAGGGGGCTGTCTGGAGTGATGAGCCCCCATACCGACCCAAAGCTTGGGCAGTGCAAAGACTCAGCGAAGATGGAGGAGGAGAAGGAGATCACAGAAGGAGCGGTGGGAATGGATATCGGAGGACTGATCGAGACCCTATGTCCTCCTTCTGAAGAATTTGTGCAATCCATTGAAGCTGCAGAGGAGAGATGAAGGCTAGAAAACTGAAAACTGTGGCCTAAGAATGTTTTTCACAGTCACGACATTGGCAGCATCCCCATCATCATGTGATCAAAATTCAGACACTTGGCAACTGGTTCATATTTAAGCTATTCCACCCTTACTGAACTTGTAGGAGAACTATTGCCAGAACAGGGGAGAAGTCAAACAGGGCATAAGTTTAGCATCTCTATATACAACGGCACTGGAAAAAGCGACTTAGGACTGTTTTTCCGTTACAAGCTTTGCAGCATCCCCATGATCATGTGATCAAAATTCAGGTGCTTGGCAACTGTTTCATATTTATGATGGTTGCTGTGTCCCAGGGTCATGTCATCCCCTTTTACAGCCTTTTGACAAGCAAATATCAAGGAGGAGACCAGATTCACTTAACAACTGGGTTACTAATTTATCAGCAGCACTGATTCACATAACAACTGTGGCAAGAAAGGTCGTAAATGGGGCAAAACTCATTTATCAAATGTCTCACTTAACCACAGAAATTTTGGCTCAATTATGGTCACAAGTCAAGGACTACCAGTATATCATTGGAATAGACGATCACAGGTAGGGGATTCCTTCTCCTTCACTGGAGCTTTTCAAACAGACGTAGGATTGTCATCTATTGGGGGGAGTGTAGTGAATCCTGCAGTGTCCAGGGGGGTTGGACTTCGTGTCCTCTTAAGTCCCTTCCAACTCTAGAATTCCATATCCTAATGTTACTCGTTTTTATTATAATTTTCAGCATACGGTGGGACAATAATAATTTTTAAAAATCTCTCATCATTGTATTCCTTCTTGAGATTTTTCAACGCCCATCCACTGTGGGGGAATGCAGTCTGGATTCCCAGAAGGGAGAGCAACAAGAGACAGTGAAACTTAGACAGTTTGTGTGGGAGAAAGAGGGTGAAGATGGCTCCTTCCCAACAGTTCCCGGAGTACATATTCAGTGATGCAAAGAGTTGCTTTAGGTTGGCAAAATTCCTATCTATAGGTGAAGAACAATAAAAGAAACTGCTAGGAAGTCACTTGACATGAGTTTTTTGGTTCTTGGAGCCTGACTTGCAATCTCCCATAGATGCAAATGGCAGCCTGTGTCCCCTTTGCCACCTATCTCAATCTGCTATTCCAAGCATCTGAGTCATTGCAGCCAATAACAACACCAATCCTGGAGCAATTTTCTTGCAATCTTAGTATAATCTTTGTGATCAAAGCACCTACGTGTTCCTTTCAGACAGGTTTGCTCGCCCTTGAATGGTGACAAACGTTTCTGGCTATCTTGTTCTTGACTTCCTACAGTCTTGTGTTATTTCTTTAATGGGAATTGTAAATTACTTCCTCAAGGAGCTGTGGAGACGAAACAACCTCAGCCTGGGATTATGAATGAGGCCGAGAACCCGCCACCTGCTGTGTTATTTAAATGAAACAAGTCATTTTATTCTTTCATTTCCACCCCTAATTAGAATTGTGCAAATAGAAGAAACCAGGCATAGTAATTATGGAAATGTTTACCTTTACTGATGCTTTGATGCATTTATTTGAAAGGACTGGCATCTGGGTTGGATTGTCACCAGGTAGATGCTCCAATGAATGAGCAACGGTGAACATAGCAGTGAATGAGCACTTTGAACATAGCAGTCGGATCATTGTTAAGTTTGTAAGCACACCTTGTAAATCTACCTGATGCACACAATGTTCCTCCCACGATTTTCTTGCTGTCAGCAACATCCCTCATTTGGTCTTTCATTGAAGTGCATTCTTTTCCATGCAACTGAACCATTGCAGTGTAGACAGAGGTAGAGAGTCTAACACAGGGGCCTTCAAACTTGACAGCTTGAAGACTTGTGGACTTCAACTCCCACAACTCCTCTTCCAGTCATGTTAGCTCAGGAATTCTGGGAGTTGGTCCACAAGTCTTAAACTTGCCAAGTTTGAAGATCCTTGGTCTAATACTTGGAGCTTGGCTGTTTGCTTGCAAACATTTCATTACCTAACTAGGTAACAGCCTCAGTGTGAGTGGGAGTAGGGTTTATTGCTTGCTTTTATGTACAGTATTATAGGTTGCCCTTCCAGTTTTGGTAAGGGTGTGTGTGTTTGTGTGTGTATGTGTCTCTCTCTCTCCTTGATAGTTATTTCATTATTGTTTTCTGCCTAATGATTTGTCTGGTATTGGTCCCTGCTTATTCAAGTGTTGATTGCTGGAGAGGACGTGATATAGTTTTTTTGCTTCTTTCCTAGGTTTTTTAAAAATTGTTTCTTCTAAATAGTCTGTAAATGTGATTTTTCTCTATGTGTCTATTGATGGCTGATTTATGTGAACATCAAACTTTCAAGAATTTCCTAGAATTTTGGATTCTCTGGCTATAATATCTGGTGTACAAAAATCCAGATGACCGATCATGTCTGATTCTCAGAGAGCAAGTCCCTGCAGCTTTCTTAGCAAAGTTTTTTCAGAAGTGGTTTGCTATTGCCTCCTTCCTAGGACTGACAAAAAGTGACTGGCCCAAGATCACCCAACTGGCGATCACCCACCCAAGGCAGGACTAGAAGTCACAATCTTCTGGTTTCTAGCCTATGCCTGAATCATTACACCAAACTGACCATTAGATAAAAGCAAAGAGATGGTTCTGCACCTCTCTACTACTATGTTATGGTTCCTGGATTTTTGCAGGTCAGATGTAGCTTATTAAAGTGCACAGTCACCAACCAAATAGCAGCCTAGATATAGTTGCCCAGTTCTTCCTACTCCATTAGTTATCTTTCTGTTGTCGTGGTAGGGTAAATCTGACCTTCACTTTCTTCAGCCAAAGGAAGAGCTGGCTCAGAGTCAATTCCCAGTTGAAAGAACCTTCTTCCCAGCTGCGTTCCCTCTGATGGGACATCTGCTTCGTTGAAGTTCTACACCATAGACATATTTGCTGATAATGCCAACCACGGTGTGGAGATCTGTGATGAGCAGTTACCCTGCAGTGCAATTACTGATAAATTCCCACAGCAGCATGTCTCTCCACATTTGTGTGGCTAATTATAATGGCGCTCAGCTCTGAGACTGGTGGAGAAGTGCCAAAGAATATTGATTGCACCGGTCTGCCTGCAAATGGATGGGTTGGCGCTACTGGGGGGGGGGAAGCTGTGAAAGGGATCAATTTATGGTATATACAAATTGGCTCCACATCTTGCTTTCAGCTCTGACGTGGGGAGCGATGGATGTTACAATCCCATCCATTGCTTATAATCTAACAATTCCATCAATTGCTTGCAATCCAATTTATACTTTGGCATACAGTAAAGGCCAAAACAGTCATAATAAACACCTCAGGACTAAGATTCAGCAGCCCATCAGCATTTAAAGGACACAGGCCACTCTTTTGAAAACAACAAGGCCCATATTTTGGACAAAGAAGACCGCTGGTTTGAAAGAGGGATTAAAGAGGCCATCTATGTCCAAATTGAACAGCCCTCTCTCAACAGAAGGGGAGGGATATGACATCATCTATCTCCAGTCTACAACACAGTCCTTTCAATAGTTCCAGGAAGGCTCCACACCTATTTGTACTACTCAGGTAACCCCAATGACAGAGATAAACCTCCAGGTGACCTCAGTGACCCACTAAAGGAATGCAAATGTCCATCTGTCTGCAAGGAGTATAAATCCTTCCATTTCCCACCATTCACTCAGAGCTGATGAAGCTTCTTGGATGAGAAGTGAAATGTCTTCAAAGAAAAACCAGGAAGTTCAGTTGCCTCTTGAAAAAAGCACCTTTGGGACAACCAGGACCTGGATGACTGAGAATCTCCATAGACAAAACAATCCTTTTCTTGAGCAGGAGACCATATACCATTTCATAAGAATGGCTGTCCAATCTCTTCTTAAAAACTTGCAGTGTTGGAGCACCTCCAACTTCTAGAGGCCAGTTGTTCCACTGGTTAATTGTTCTCACTGTCAGGAAATTTCTCCTTAGTTCTAGGTTGCTTCTCTCCTTGATTAGTTTCCATCCATTGCTTCTTGTCTTGCCTTCTGGTGCTTTGGAGAATAGATTGACCCCCTCTTCTTTGTGGCAACTCCTAAGAGATTGGAAGGCTGCTATCATGTCACCCCTAGGCCTAGTATTCTAAAATCAGAATGGCTTCTATTCTAGCCATATTACGGATTTTAGACCACCTGACACTTTAATTGTCCCTTATGACTCCATGGCTGAGATGTGATGGCCAAATCTGCCTCTAAGGTTCTTTTTTGGCTTACCTTTTCCAATAAGCAAGTCAAAAGATCATCTAAAAGTAATTTACTAGAGTACTCTGATAAAGTGGGGTGTCCCTATGAAAAAGAACCTGGAAAAATAGCTTACATTTATTTTTAGAGTCAGCACAATGAAGAACTTCAGAGCAAAATTTGATCAGTTTAGAAATAGTCATCTGACCAGCTACGTCATGAGAATTAAAGCATCCACTGATATGCGAGCATAGCCATGGAAAAGTAAAAGAATACTTTTACAATTCTGAGTAAAAGTAAAAGAAACTTTTGCAAAAGACAAACATCAAAAATGGGCTTGGGTATGATACATTCACAGCACTTCCCGAGATTGGGCTGGAATATTTGCTTTCTTTATGGAGGCTTGAGAACAGCTAAAAATTAAACTGTTATCTATAACGTATCGAATGCTCTCCCACTCATCCTGGTGTCTGAAAGAGAGGCTTTTCTTGAAAGTTAAGGCTCACAGCAAATTATTAGCAATACATTTGCAAAAAAGCAGATTTGAAATATAAATAAACCCATGTTAGATAGTCTTTGTACTACAAAAACTATGCTTCGAGTTCAGCTATTCGCCACTGTGGCAAACCATGTTTCACGCATTACAAAGTCCATCCTCATGTGCCTCCTTGAGCGATTTTACCACGCCGGCCATATTTCATGCTGTCTACTTTCAAAAGTCCTGCCTTTGGAGTTGAAACCTATCTTTACTTTTTATTTTATTTTTTGTCTTTTATACTTATTTTTATTTATTTATTTTTATTTTATTTTATTTGTTTGTCAAACATGGACAAGGTGACAAGACTAAGTATGAACATAAACAAGAACAAAGGAAGTAAATACAGATCAATGGGGACAGTAAGACAGGGACGGTAGGCACGCTGGTGCGCTTATGCACGCCCCCTTTAAGGACCTCTTAGGAATGGGGTGAGGTCCACGGTAGACAATTTGAGGTTGAAGCTGCGAGGGGTTGAAGCTGCTTATTTATTTGTTGATTTATTGATTCAAAACAGGATTTATAGTATAAATACTGGATCTTTTCCCCCTCCTATACTTCGGAAAGCCATTTTCTCCTATTTTTAACATTCCTATTGTAGTATTCTAGAAAGCCAGTTTAGGTTACTGTAGGGATGGCCAACTTTGGCACTCTTAAGACTTTTGGGCTTCAACTCAGCGTGGCTGACTGGGGAATTCTGGGAGCTGAAGACCAAAGTTGGACACTTCTGGTCTAGTGGTTAAGGCATCAGCTAGAAACCAAGTTCTAGTCCCATCGTAGGCATGCAGCCAACTGAACGTTGGGCCAGTCCTTGTCTTTCAGCCCTAGGATGGAAGCAATGGCAGAGGGGAAACCACTTCTGGAAAAACTTTTACCAAGAAAGCTGCAGAGATTAGTCCAGGCAATTGCCATGAGTTCAAAAAAAAAAAAAAGACTCAAAGACACATGGAAAAAAGATGAAGAAAATGGTATCCATGAAGTTTCCAGAAGTTTGACTCAGAAGAGACGTTCTGAAGTCCAGTTTGAGGTTGAAGCTGCGAGAGGTTGAGTCTGTAACAACAGTCGGGTAGGGCGTTCCAGGCGTTGACCATTCTGTTGCTGAAGTCGTATTTTCCACCATCGGGTTTGGAGTGGTTTACTTTGAATTTCTATTGGTTGTTTGCCCGTGGTATTGTTGTGATTGAGGCTGAAGAAGTCGTTGACAGGCAAGATGTAGCAGACAATTTTGTGTATTTCTTGAGTCAGCAGAGCAGCGTGAGTTTCTAAATCAGTAGGATGCAAACCCAATCTCTTCCTCTTTTGTTCAGCCAGGAAGGCTTCTTTGGCCTTTGCGCTCAGCAGGGTTCAGTCCAAAAGCCGCAGGAAGTTGAGAAAGGCCTTTCCGTCACAGCTGAGGTTTTCTCCCACGACGTTTCAAACAGCTGACCCTGAAGGAATGCCTGGCTGTAGCCAAATCAGAAGTGAACTGGCTCTCCTGCTGCTTAAGCCAATGATGCCCTCAAAAAAAAAAAAAAATACAGAGAGAGGAAAAGAGGAGGGGGTTGTTGTTGTTGTTTGGATCCTTCTGGCTCAGCATGCAGCTGTGCCCTGCGCTGAAATGATAAGATGAAGTCCAGCAGCTTTCTAGATTTGATACAGGTTCTGAAATGGCTACCTAAATGCACATGGATCCCTGTAGGAGCTGTGAAATGAAGAGCACAGAGCTGGGTCACACAGTATTAAGTTCTTGTGCACGGAGAATTTAGAGGGGAACCTAACACTGGGCTGGGCAAGGTGTTACTTTACCTCTTATCACAGTTTCAAGGGATGACCTTGTGTAACAGCATTACAAAAGGGAAACAAAAGCTTTACTACATCCCGCTCTTATTTATTTGTCAGGCATGTTTTAGATAACAGATATAATTGGAAACATGTTAAGAGTGCGTGAAATGGGTACGAATAACAGGGGAACATTAGGACAGGGATGGTAGGTACATTGGTGCTCTTATGCACGCACTTTACAGACCTCTTAGGAATGGGGTGAGGTCAACAGTAGACAGTCTAAGATTAAAGGTTGGTTTGGGGAAGAGACCACAGAATCAGGTAGTGCATTCCAGGCATTGACAACTCTGTTGCTGAAGTCGTATTTTCTGCAATTGAAAAACTCTGACCCTATCACGTACAGCTTTATAAATCTCCAGTGTCTTTCTTCTCACAAGCATTGTTAACAGAATAACAAGAGTTGGAAGGGACCTTGGAGGTCTTCTAATCCAACCCCCTGCTCAGACAGGAAATGCTATAGTTGTCCAATCTTTTCTTAAAAACCTCCAGTGCTGGAGCTCCCACAACCTCTGGAGCCAAGTTGTTCCACTGATTAATTCTTCTGGTGGACTTTGGGACAACCATGTGTTCTGACCCAAGCCTCATTCAAATCAAATAAACACAAAGCATATATAAAAGCAAATCTTTTTAATGCGTCTGTTGTGAATTCTGTTCATTCACAGCAAAAATTCATTAAAACTAATAGTCCCAGATAAGAGCAAGCCCTTTTAAGGTTATGAAAGGCTGCCAAGAATACAAGATTAACTACAGAGAAATATTCCAAACCAAAAATCTCCAAACACAAACCAGAAAAGACAGGACTTCCATGAGAACTTGGAGTTGAAAGAACTTCTTTGCTTCCTGCAAAGAAGTCAACCCTGAAGGCTGGCTTTTATCCCTTATGGGAGGAGCCATCATCTTGAAGCCTTACTCCTGAGTCACCCATGCTGCTTCAGCTGCTCTTTCCTTTGAGCAACCCTGCACACACACACACTGAGCACAAGCACCCTGGGGTCCTCTATGTCATGGCTGCCAGACTCCACAAGCTCCGAAGGCAATACCCCACTCTCCGATAGTCCTGGCCTCATCCCTGCATCACATAGGCACCTCATCCGAGTCCTCACTCTCAGAGACCTCAGCCATTCACACCTGCTGCCAGTGAACCACGACACCACGACCTGGATGATTGAAAATCTACACAGACATCAAGACAGTCTGCTTCATACAATATGATAATGGCTGAGTTTTTCTAAGACTCAACCACAAATTAGCCAGTTTTGTTTCTACCTAGATGGTCACATGGTATAAACCCAGTGCAGTAGTTCCTCAAATTTGTTTAAGACCTGTAGTTTCCATATGCTGATCTGCTCCCCATGTGGGAAAAGCCTGATGTCTGAGATTATTTGTGGACGTATTCTATAGTTACAGTTGATTAGGTCAACTGTCAGTCTAAACGGGGGTTTCTCAATAGGCAAAGAAAACAGCCGCATGATTCTCTTGCAAGAATTCAGTTCTGTATTCTGGTTTCACAAACACAGAATCAACCTTTGTCTCTCAGCAGGATTTTGTCCAGATGGGCACTGACCATAAAAAATGAGGAGAAGCATTGGAACTGACAAGTTTCAGATTAGTTAGAGCAACGCTTAGAATTAGGAGAAACCCACTGCACCAAGCCTGGAGGGTATGAAAAATCTCAGCATTTTTGGGAGATACAGGTGGACAAAGTTCATGCTTTGTGGCTCCTTTATTCATGATTAGTCTGCCAAAATTTGACAGCAAAAGCATTAATTTTCAGCCTCGTAGATAGAGACAGAGACAGGGACTTAGATATATATGAAATAAAACTCATCCTGGACCTCTGAAGTTCAATACACTTTAAGCATTCCCTAAATCAGTGGTGGCTAACCTTTTTGGGGTCCTGTGCCAAAAATTTTGTGTGTGCTTGCGCTCACATGCTCGTGTGCCAGCACCCAGAAGGCAATATGTGCCCCCCAACGCCCCCTGCGCATGCACGTGCAATTGCCCCACTACCGCCCCTTACCTGCACTGCACCTCACAGCTGATTTTCAGCTGGTTTGAGACCTTTTTCGGCCTCCCACAGGTTTGAAAAAAGCCTCTGCAGGCTTTGCAGGACGAATAATAGGCCCGATTTGTCACTTCCGGTGTTTACAGGAAGTGCATGCATGCGCGAAGACCAGGTGGCTGGTGGCCAGAACAGCAATGGGTATTGGCTGGCATGCCTGGAGAGATGGTTCTGCATGCCACTTCTGGCACACGTGCCATAAATTCGCCATCACGGCCCTATGCCATACATGGTTATCCAGTCTCTTCTTAAAAGTCTCCAGTGATGGAACATCCACAACTTAATTGAATAACAGAGTTGGTAGGGGGACCTTGGAGATCTTCTGATCCACCCCTGCTCAAATAGGAGACCCTACACCACTTCAGACAAATGGCTGTTCAATCTCTTCTTAACAACCTCCAATGTTGGAGCACCAACAACTTCTGGAGGGCAAGTTATTCCACTGATTAATTGTTCTCACTGTCAGGAAATCTCTCCTTAGTTCTAGGCTGCTTCTCTCCTTGATAGTTTCCACCCATGACTTCTTGTCCTGCCCTCTGGTGCTTTGGAGAATAGCTTGACCCCCTCTTCTTTGGGGCAGCCCCTGAGATACTGGAGCGCTGCTATCACCTCACCCCTAATCCTTCTTCTCATTAACCTAGATATATCCAATTCCTGCAACCATTAGTCATATGTTATAGCCTCACATTTCTGGGGCTGAATTCCCTCCACCAGCCCAGTCCTTTCCAAACTAAAATCCTAAAGACTTCAAAAAAATCCACTTCCCAACAAAGCCCTTGTTTAAGTAACTGAATGACTTCAGTGGTTTGTCCAGTTCTTGCCAAATGATTCCGAACTGCTTTTTTGTTTATTGATCCTTTTGGGCTAAAACCTGCATGAGCAATGAGAGATGTGCCAGGCAGCCTAGTTTATAGAGCCAGCAGGAATTTCTGCCACCTGTCACTATAAATGGCATTTATTATTTGTTCCGTTTGTGTATTTGAAATCTTTTCTTCCATGATCTCTTTTGCAGGTATGTCAGCTCTGTTGCTGAGCGCCAAGGAGGTACAGCCATGAGAAAGGTAAATCCCCAAAAACTTATTAGAGAAATAATTTACTGCTATGACCCATTGCGTGCTTATCTCTGAGTTTTTGAATGAATGAGTCAGTCTGGCAATTCTGTCCAGCTTTTAATACAGCTGTATGTGCAGTAACATTTTAAAAGAATGCTCAACTTCCCTGCAAAATGTCAAACTAGAGATCAGAGATAAATCTAGAAATATGGCGCAGCTTTGATAACCAGAATAATGATGGTGAAGGGCCTTGAGATTCAAGGGAATCTCAGGGAAACAATTTGGTATTCTTAGTCCTAAGTTAAGAAATAAATAATAACAGTTAAGAAATAAAGTAAGATCTTGCTTAAATAATAAGAGGCCAGCCATTCTTTTCAGATGCCGGGTACCAGCATGCAATCTTGTGTGATGGTATGGGCATCACCAGTGGTAGGATTCAAAAAATATTACTACCGGTTCTGTGGGCATGGCTTGGTGAGTGTGGCAGGGGAAAGATACTGCAAAATCTCCATTCCCTCTCCACCCCACTAACCTGCTTTCCAGCTCCATTCTCCTGTGCAGGGCAACAAAAGAAGACCCAGCCAATCAGCTGGGACTCAATAGCAAGCAGAGTGTTCTGGATTGGTTAATATTTGAAATACTTACTGTTTATTGGTCTACATTCCGGCGGGAGATCCTCGCCCCGTCATTGGTTGACTTAGGCGCGGGAGTCCTTTAAAAGAAGGGCTGCCGCGCCACCGAGTCAGTCGGTGTCCTGGAAATAAACAAAAAGACTGAATCACTATACGTGTGTGCCTCTTCATTGCCGCCTCAAAACACTGGCGACGAGGGTGGGATCGAGGCAACACGTTTAGAGAGTGCATAGCAGCGGAGAGCGAGCGGCATCATGTCCGGAAGCAATGCACCGCCTGAAAAATTCAACCCGGCCAAGGAGGAATGGCAGACGTATGTGGACCGATTCCTCATGTTTTTGGAGAGTAGCGACCTGAGCGGAGTGTCGGATCACCGAAAGAGAGCGGTGTTTTTGACCCATTGCGGCCAAGCCGTATTTCGGATGGCAAAGGCACTAGCGTCTCCAATCGATGTCAAAACGCTAACTTGGCCCGAACTAGAGAAGATCCTGAGGAAACACTACGCGCCCACAGTTTCCTGCCTGATAAAGCGCCATGAGTTCTACCTCCGGAACCAAAAAGAAGGAGAACCTATCGCCGATTTCGTGGCCGATTTAAGAGAAATAGGTGGAGAGTGCGAATTCTCGGATTTCAATGAGGCACTAAGAGACCGGATCGTCTTAGGCTTAAAAGATCCAATATTGCAGAGTAAGTTGCTAAACCGACCCAAGATAACAGCCACAGAGGCCATTGAAGAAGCCACCGCAGCCGAAGCCGCTCACAAATCGGCAGCAAGAATGAAACAGATTAATCAAGCTGCACACCACAAATCCAAAGAAACCACCAAAGCTGATGATGAACAAGGAAAAACCTCAACTCACTACGAGGATATTGAAACTGAGACCAGTAGTGAAGAAGACGAGGTTTGCCACCTAAAAGCCGCGAGAGGGAAAAAAGAGCGGGCTACCAGGCGGTTTGATTTTGAATGCAACCGTTGTGGTGGAAACCACCCCAGATCAGAGTGCCGATTCATAGATGCAATATGCCGAAAGTGTGAAAAGAAAGGGCACATCGCAAGGGTATGCAGAGCCCGATCAAGCTACAGCCCCAGGCGAAGAGAAAGCCCTCCCCCAAGAGAGAGAGAAAAGAAAACAAACAACCGTTGGAGCCAGGAAGGAAGGAATAGAAAGTTTAAAGAGTCATCTTACAAGAAGGAAGAAACGCATCAAACAATAATAATTGGTCACTCTAATACAAAAAACGTTAAAAAAGTCCACGTGCAAGTAAGAATTGAAGAAAAAAATTGTGAAATGGAAGTGGATTCGGGATCATTCCTTTCCATGGTTTCCTGGGACACTATTAAGAAATTGATCCTAGACATACGGCGAAGCGAACTAGACAAACAGAAATTAACACTCAAAGACTACCAGGGAAACAGAATTCCGGTAGTAGGGATTGGACATTTCCAGGTAACCTTCAACAACCATACTGAGATTCTTCCCCTAACAATCGTGGACCGGAACAGACCCAGCCTCTTAGGACTGGAATGGTTCGAACCGTTGGGAATAGGGATGACCGGTATCAACCATATCACAGACGCTGACTGGGAGGCAGATCTCATTCAAGAATTCCAGGACCTGTTCAGCGAAGAATTAGGCAAGTACCGGGGTAACCCGATTTCGTTTAACATAGACCCCAAGGTAGCCCCAATTAGACTAAAGGCTAGAAGGGTACCGTTTGCCTTAAAGCCAAAAATAGAAGAACAACTGGATAAACTAGTAAAGCAAGGGGTCCTCGAGCCAGTTGACCACGCTAAATGGGAGACCCCTATAGTGACCCCTATAAAAGCAGACGGGTCGGTTCG
Organism: Bungarus multicinctus; assembly: GCA_023653725.1. Classification (NCBI taxonomy): domain Eukaryota; kingdom Metazoa; phylum Chordata; class Lepidosauria; order Squamata; family Elapidae; genus Bungarus; species Bungarus multicinctus. The sequence goes on from CM042841.1 coordinate 11,342,436, forward strand.
TATTTGTGGGGACTATAAGGCGACCCTCAACCATGCACTACAACAGAGCGCATACCCCGTGCCTGTCGTGCAACACTTGCTACATTCTATCAAGGGCGGAAAGATTTTCGCTAAACTCGATTTGGCTCAGGCTTACCAGCAACTGCCCGTTGACAAAAAAACAGCTGAAGCCCAAACTATTGTGACACACCGGGGTGCATTTAAGTGTAATCGCCTACAATTCGGCGTTAGCGTGGCACCAGGCATTTTTCAATCTCTTATGGAACGCCTCCTTCAAGGAATTCCTGGAGTCATCCCGTATTTCGATGACGTCCTAATTGCAGCTAAACACAAATTGCAACTGCGAGACCGCCTAAGAAAAGTGCTGACCAAATTTACTGAGGCTGGGTTTAAAGTCAAAAAAGACAAATGTACCCTTATCACAGACAAAATAGAGTTTTTAGGATACCTAATCGATGGAAATGGCATCCATCCAACAGCAGGAAAAACCCGTGCCATCAAAAATGCCCCCACACCAACTAACAAGGCTGACCTACAAGCTTTCCTAGGGTTGATAAATTTTTACCATGTCTTTTTGCCCCAGAAAGCCACGGTGGCGGAACCCTTGCATAGGCTTTTGGACAAAGACGCATCGTGGAAGTGGGGACATCGGGAAGAAACAGCATTTAACAAAATTAAAGACATGATCACTTCAGCTCAAGTGTTAATTCAATATAACGAAACTTTGCCATTGTTACTAACTTGCGATGCCTCCCCCTTTGGAATCGGAGCTGTCCTGAGCCACCTTCTACCTAACGGCAGAGAGGCTCCGATTGCCTTCTATTCAAAAACCTTGTCCCAAAGCCAAAGGAATTACAGTCAACTGGACAAGGAAGCACTAGCCATAATTTCGGGTATTAAACGTTTTCATGAATACCTGTATGGCCGATCTTTTTCGATCATCACCGATCACAAACCCCTACTAGGTATCCTGGCGGGTGACAAACCCACTCCCCACATTCTATCACCCAGAATGACAAGATGGTCAGAATTCCTGGCCGCTTACAATTACACTCTGTCGTACCGCCCGGGTCCGACCATCACGCACGCCGATGCCTTAAGTCGTTGCCCGTTACCAGACTCTGATCCGGAACCAAACCCCAGTTTTTCAACATTTTTGATTGAGACCCTGCCCGACCTCCCGATGACAGCAGCAGACATCGCGCACGAAACCTCTAACGACCACCTACTGCATACCGTGAGTAGGTGGATCATGAAGGGTTGGCCTGACTCTGAGTTACAAGAACAGCACAGACCATTTAAACAGAGACAAATGGAACTGTCAGTACTAAAAGGCTGTGTACTATGGGGGGATCGAGTGGTCATTCCACAAAAACTGCGAAATTCCATATTGAAACTATTGCATGAGGGACACCCCGGGGTGGTAAAGATGAAAAGTCTAGCTAGAAGTTATGTATGGTGGCCGGGGTTAGACAAGGATGTTACCGACTGGGTCGCGGGTTGCCAGCCCTGCCAGACTTCCCGGCCCTCACCCCCAAAGGCACCAGCTACTGAGTGGGATCTACCTAGGGGCCCTTGGTCTAGAGTCCACATAGATTTTGCAGGCCCGACTAAGGGACATACCTTCTTGATTCTGGTAGACGCGTATTCAAACTGGTTAGAAGTGAGCCTCATGAAATCAACCTCTTCTGAAGCTGTCATCCGACAGCTCAGTCACTGGTTTGCCACCCACGGTTTACCAGACGTCCTGGTATCTGACAACGGCCCTCAATTCACGGCTACAGAATTTGAGGGCTACCTAGCCAGTTTGGGCATACGCCATGCCTTAACCGCGCCGGCACATCCGGCAGCGAATGGACGGGCCGAACGCATGGTCCGGTTTACCAAGGAGACCCTTCTTAAGTTAGATCAGGGCCCTATACAAACACGCATCGACAAACTATTGTTCCTACAACACACTACACCCAGTAGCACTACTAACAAAACCCCTGCTGAATTACTTATGGGGAGAAAGCTACGTTCCCCTCTCGATAGATTACACCCCACCTACACTCCAGAGAAACCCCTAGATTCTTCAACCAAAGTCCGAACATTCCGAATTGGGGATTTAGTTTACGCTAAAAACCTGGTAGGGCACCCCTTATGGGTGCCAGCCACCATCACACATCTAACCGGGCCCCGTTCTTACCGGCTTACCACCACTGATGGCAAAAGCTGGAAACGACACATAGACCAACTTCGAACTCGCACCCACCCCAGACCTGGCGATTTTCCTGGGGGGGAAGGGGAACAACCACCAAACAGTCTGGATAAGGAAAGCCCACTAACAGACAATGACACCCTAACTCACACACACACACCCTCAACTCTAGCTCCGGTCGGGTCGCGCTGCTACGCACCTGATCCTGAAGAACGTCCCGCTGAAACATCTGACAGGGTCGTCGATAATCCAGGCCGAGCAGGGAGCGGCATGGTCACGTCAACTAGCCCAGTTAGGCCCGTTGGTAGTGACGCAGCCGGCTCGACCTGCTCGAAGTTTCCAGGGCCGGAGGCGAGAGGAGCAACAGGTCCTTCCGCACCAGCCGATGGTAACGACGCAACTGAGCCGCGCAGGTCCAGTCGGACTCACAGGAGCCCCGCCTATCTACGTGATTACGTAACATAGGCGCGGCTCCTGATTGGTCAGACTGGACCAAGGAGGGAGGGGTGTTCTGGATTGGTTAATATTTGAAATACTTACTGTTTATTGGTCTACATTCCGGCGGGAGATCCTCGCCCCGTCATTGGTTGACTTAGGCGCGGGAGTCCTTTAAAAGAAGGGCTGCCGCGCCACCGAGTCAGTCGGTGTCCTGGAAATAAACAAAAAGACTGAATCACTATACGTGTGTGCCTCTTCATTGCCGCCTCAAAACACAGAGAATAGATGGGGGCGGGGCCAGTCAGAGGTGAGATTTGCTGGTTCTCCAAATTACTCAAAATTTCCACTACCAGTTCTCCAGAAATGGTCAGAACCTGCTGAATACCACCTCTGGGCCACAATTATTAAAAGGGGGTCAGCTCTCATTAGATGTAAGCAATCTATCGTCAGTATCAGAAGAAACACAAAAGATATACTATTATATTTATATCTATGGAGAGTCAGTTTGATCTAGTGGTTAAGGCACGAGGCTAGAAACCAGGTGACTGAATTCTAGTTCCATCTTAGGCATGGGTGACCTTGAACTAGTCACACTTTCTCAACCCAAATCACTTCAAAGGGGAAGGGGAAGAAGGATGACCTATGCTCACCATGTTGCGTTATGAGTTATTTACAAAAAATAATAAAGGCAGGATAATATTTTTAAAGCAGGTCTAGATTACACTGGTATAGACTTCCATGACCAGTTTCTATTGGGCAGTTTTGGGCTTCAGGTTTTAGACATAGTCTTCAGGATCTAGACCATGGTCCCTAAACCTTGAAGCCTAACACTGCCCAATGAGTCTTGATTATTTTTGGGTCTCCTTTCAAATACCGTGTTTCAACAAAATACGACCTACCCCGAAAACAAGCCCTAGCCCAATTTTTTCCAGGCCTGTGCCTAATATAACCCCTACCCTTAAAATAAGCCCTAGTTAGACTCCATCCACTATCTGGTTATATGATGTGGAGTGAGGTGCACGAATAAAAAACAAGCTAAGGTGGGGTGGAGGTGATGGAGTTGCCCATGCACCCCACACCCACTTATATTAGGTCCCAGTCTTATTTTGTTTTGGGTCCCAAAATAAATACCATGTCTTATTTTCAGGGAACGTCTTGCCCACTTACTTTAGGAACACCGCAGCCACATCTGACTATCTCAAACCCTGACATCTTTTGTCTCAAACCCTGACATCTTTTGTGGCTGTTTGCAGCCACACTTAAGGCCAGACACCACATGGTGCATCGCACTGGTGCCATCGTTCACAGCTCACTGGTGCCACTGCAGGACACCACGAGGTTCGTCATACAAATGCAGAAGAAGTCAGCCAGTGGCATGACAGGTGTCAGAGTGTGGGAGGCGTGGCCGCGGTGTACCTAAAGTAAGACATCCCCTGAAAATAAGACCTAGTGCTTATTTTGGGACCCAAAACAAAATAAGAACAGGTCTTACTTTGGTGAAAACACAGGTATATAATTTTCCAATTCTCCAACCCTCGAAGGGCACATTTTCAGTCCTTTCAGTGAAAATGAGTGCATGCCATATGGTCACCAAGGAGAAAAGCAAGATAGAGAGCAACCATTGCAAATCTGCAATAACTTTGATATCGGAAAGCCCAAGTTGGATGGATTTTTGTCAAGCATTAATAACACTGAATTAAATTCAAGACCATTTTAAGACACACTGTCTTCTGGTTGTCAGTTTTCCCAGTGATTTGACATTTATCACTTGAACTGGAAAACATTGTGAGGACAGGTTTATTTCTTAGCAAAAAGATTGGTAGACTACAGTTTATTAGAGATGTGTGAATCAACATAACACCGTGTCTTTTTACTATGTACATTAATAAGGCAATATTCTAATCTGGTAATTTTTTCTGGGATTAAATATATATATATATATATTATTTACAGTTCTAAAGTTCAAAGGCTTTGATGTGTCTTCCATTAACTTGTGGAACTGTTTAATATAATTTGCTGAAGAAAATTTCTCAGAGGTGGAAAATCATTCGGCTTTTCTTCTTTAACATGAAGATTTCCTCCATGTAGTTTTGTTACTATTATTCAAATTCCTCTAATGTAAGTTCCTTCTTGCTAATTTTGAGTAGCATAATTCTTTTCAAAAGTACAGGTAATCCTTGATTTACAACCACAGTTGAGCCCAAAATTTATGCCGTTAAGTGAGATATTTGTTAAGTGAATTTTGTCCCATTTTACGATCTTCCTTGCCATAATCATTAAGTGAATCCTTGCAGTTGATAATCTAGTAACCAGTTGTTAAGCGAATCTGGCTTCCCCATTGACTTTCTTGTTGAAAGGTCACAAAAGATGATCATGTAACCTTGGGACACAGCAACGGTCATAAATATGAAACAGTTGCCAAGCATCTGAATTTTGATCACACAGTCATGTGGATGCTGCAAAGTACTGTTGCAACAGTACTTCAGTACTGATGCTGCAACAGTACTTCAGTACTGTTGTATGTAGAAATGCTAAACTTATGCCATGTTTGACTCCTCCCCTGCTCTGGCAGTAGTTCTACAAGTTCAGTAGGGGTGGAATAGCTTAAGTGGTCTTTTATTCTATTGTTTGGGGTTCACAGTCAGGGATGGTGAGTGGCCTGGGTGACAAGGATGACATGGGGGTTCTGGCTTCTCATGTAGCCCTTGTCACTCAGACCACTCACCGTACTGGACCATCCCTAATCTATCTGTGGCCAACCCTGTCCTATCTGTGAACCCCAAGCAATAGAATAAAAGACCACTTAAATTCCACCTATACCAGGGGAGGGGTGGGCTGCTGGGGGTTCGCAGGGGTTCGGGAGACCCCCTAGCTAAGATTCTGAGTTCTGTGAAGTTCGAAGAACCCCCAAATCCCACTCCTGGCTGGCCACGCCCACCCTGCCCCACCCCTCCCAGGAGTCTCCATGCGGCCTGTTTTGGATACAGGTAAGTGTATGCGCAGAGGCTCAGAGAGGGTGAAAAACAGGCCTCCCGGAAGTTTGGGAAGGCCAGAAATGGGCCCCTTTCTGGCTTCCAGAGAGCCTCCAGAGCCCAGGGAAGTTTTTTTTCGCCCTTCCAGAGGCTAGAGGAAAACCTCAGGAGCCTGGGCAGGGTAAAAACACCCCCCCTCCGCCATGGTGCAGGAGGCTGATTAGGCCACGCCCACCATGGCCACGCCCACCCAGCAACCGGGCAGAGAACCCGTTGCTAAAATTTTTGAAGCCCACCCCTGTACCAGGGGTGTCAAACTGGCGGCCGGCAGGCCGGATGCATCCCGCGCAGGTCACGCCCACCCCAGTTCCGCGAAGGGGGAAAACGTCGCAAAATGTCACGTGACCGCAATGTGATGCCACGAGGTTGACACTTCGTGACCTACACTGACAGTTGTAGACAGAGCTGGGAGAGGAGTCAAGCAGGGCCTACATCTAGCATCTCAACGTAATCACAAGAGGATGAAGTCCAAATTCCCACCCACCCCCTTCGAATGCTCACCAGCATGGAACCAGATTTCGTCAAGCGATATGCCGATGTTTTGATGTAGTTGTTGTTTTCTCCCTGAGCTCTTTGGAGTTGCTTTTTTCGTGGCATTTCTGCAGAGGCATAATGCAGATGCTTTGGCAGATGTTGCTGCAAACAATGTAAGCAAGTTCTGGGCATTATTGTTGCCACTTTGCCAGCCCGTTAAGAATTCTCTCTTCCTTTGGCCCTATTCTTTGCGGAGCGAAGACGGGATAATTAGCCTGAACTCGAAATGCTTTGAATTGGAAGAATTGGCAGTTTTCAGTCCTTTTGGGGAACTCTGCCTTTCATTTTAAGCTGCTTTCTGACAAGCTGAAAAGAGCATCTTGTGTAGCAAAGTGTACAATTAGGTAAGCATTCAAGATTTCGAAACGAGGCGCACGCTTTGAAAAGCAGCTGCTTATAATATTCATTTTTTAAAATATATAAAAAATTATTTTCTTTATGTGGCTTCTGCCTGGGGATGACTAATCAGTCAGATCAGTGTGCAAATTTGTCATTTATCAGAGCGGAGACCCAGCTTGCATAGAAAAATCGTCTGTTTATCTTGAAATCATTGTGCGGTTTCTTCTTTTTCAGCGCCCTCTGGTTTCTCACGGGGTGCAATTAATTACAAAGGTGGTTTGGGATGGGCCGAGTTTTTTTAGAATTAAATATACAATTTGTTTAGAAACTAGGTAACAGATAATAGATAATCAGAGTTGGAAGAGACCTTGTAGGTCATCTAGTTCAATCCCTCACCCAAGGAGGAGATCCTACACCATTTCTGATATATGGCAGTCCAGTCTCTTCTTGAAAACCTTCAGGGATGAACCTCCCACAACTTCTGAAGGCAACTTCTGTTCCATGGGTTGATTGTTCTCACTGTCAGAAAGTTTCTCCTTATTTCCAGGTTGAATCTCTCCTTTTTCAGTTTCCATCCATTATTCCTTATCTGGCCTTCAGTTGCTTTGGAAAATAACTTGACCTCCTCCTTTCTGTGGCAGCCCTTCAAATATTGGAAGACTGCTCTCCTGTCTCCCTTGGTCCTTCTCTTCACTAGGTGTTTTAGTTACCTAGATTTCCAAGTCAACAGGTTGCTTAGATCAAGGATCCCGTTTCTAAGCGAGCAAGAAATAATCAATGTCCAATTTCCACCAAAACCTAGACAATCAAAGACTTATTTAAGCACAAGAGATCTTTAGTCCAATTTCAAAAGCCCACTGCAAGTAATTAATTCTGATTCCTAACAAGAAAATCTAGCTTTTGCACAAAGGGGGGAGATCATTTTTATTATTATTTGTTCAATTTCTATGTAGATATCTGGAATTTATCTTAGTTATGACAAAGATAAAAGAATATAAAACTAGGGACAAAGCAGAATAACAGACTTGGAAAGGGCCCTTGGAGGTCCTCTAGTCCAACCCCCTGCTCAGGCAGGAAATCCTTTACCATTTCATAAGAATGGTTGTCCAATCTCTTCTTAAAAACTTGCAGTGCTGGAGCACCTACAACTTCTGGAGGCCAGTTGTTCCACTGGTTAATTGTTCTGACTGTCAGGAAATCTCTCCTTAGTTCTAGGTTGGTTCTCTCCTTTATTAGTTTCCATCCATTGTTTCTTCTCCTGCCTTTCAGGTGCTTTGGCGAATAGCTTGATTCCCTCTTCTTTGGGGCAGCCCCTGAGATATTGGAAGACTGTTATCATGTCACCTGTAATCCTCTGTAATCAAACAATATCGAATCACCAATAAATACTTTCCGGGCTTTTTGGAATCCACATCCTCTGTTTTTGTGAGCTTTTATCCAACAGTGTATTTAGTTTGACTAATAGTCTAAATGTAGTCTTTAGTGTATGTAGACTGAAATGTCTACATAATTCAGCGCAGGAGAGGAAAAAGTCACTTATCGTAGACCATTTGATTTGCAACAGGCATCACAATGAAAACCATAGCCTGACTATCTTGACTTATGGCAGTGGGTACCAACCTACCATTTGCTGTGGTTAACTGACAGCAAGAACACACATTCATGGTTTAATATGCTTTTCTTCCTGTTTCCTGTAGAAATCTAAAGCTGTGCCTTCTATATGGCTCCTGTGAAGCCTATCTGTCAAAGGGTTGAAGCTGCCCAGAGCTTTCTTATCAAGTTTGTATTTTTCTGCAATCCAGTGTAGAAAGTTAGCACCCTCTCCTAGAAGGAAACATTTTGAGAAATATTAAAGAGGCAGGATAAAATATTTCCCCTAGAAGAAAAATAAACGTGAGACAGAAACTCAGAGCCTCAGCTCCTTGCCTTTCCTCCCCCCAAGCAGATACTGAGCTGGGGCAGCTTTAGAAATGCAGATTTGGTAATCCATTACCTTTAGCAACAAGGTCTGGATCTAAACAAAAGTAGGATTAGCCCTCAGCCATCATGGGAATTGCCCAACACCCTTTCAGAACACAAGCTCCTCCACTACATCATCTCAGTTGCACCACACCCTCCGGGCTTCTACCAAACTTAACTCAGACAACCTAGCTATGACCCCTACAACAGCCAATAGAATACATGCTCTTTGCCCAGGAACAGGAAGCTCAAGTTCAAAGCCCAAAAGAAGGTATAAATAACTCTCAACTCCATGTGGTCAGCTGCAACAGAACCAGGGATGGGATTCTCCCCGTTTCAGATCGGTTCAGGTGAACCCCTAGCTCCAATGATCAGCTGCAGTGGTGCTATTCTACTGGCTCGGCCCGGTTCTGGTGTACCGGTAGTGCCGAAGGTCAGCGGAGACCGAACTGGTTCTTTCTGAGGAGCTGCTGTTGGGCCCACCTGCCTGCCCAGGCTCCCATACTGACCTTTATTCCCAGCTTTTGAAGTGCAACTGCTTTGCGTGGCACAGCCAATTGCTGCACGTCAGCTGCTGAAGTGACAGGGAGAGGGCAGGATTGCAAGAGGTGAGTTGGAATGCCTCTGCGCCTGTGCAAAGTGCACGTTTGAGACACATACACAAAGTAGGTGCGCGCGCGCAAAGCGCGCCCACCAAGCCACACCCAAAGAACCAGTGGTAACGTACTTTGCAACCCACCACTGATCAGCTGGCTCCAAACTGGTTTTATCCGACAGTCATACAGGGAAGCCACCAGAGGTGGTATTCAGCCGGTTTTGACCAGTTCTGGAGAACCGGTAGCAGAAATTTTGAGTAGTTCGGAGAACCGGCAAATACCACCTCTGACTGGCCCCGCCAACCCCATCTATTCTCTGTCTCCCGAGTCCCAGCTGATTGGCCGGGTCTTCTTTGGTTGCCCTGCACAAGAAAACGGAGCTGGAAAGCAGGTTAGTGGGGTGGGGAGGGAATGGGGTTTTTGCAGTATATACTTCCCCTGACATGCGCACCGAGACATGCCCACAGAACCAGTAGCAAAAAAAATTGAATCCCACCACTGCCACCCGCCCACCTGCTGGGCTGTACTCACCTATATCTGCTCAGCTGATTCACGCAGGAGAGCGGATTGCCGCACCTCAGCTGTGTTACTTCCCTGATGTAACATTGAAGGTAAGTAATTTTGAAAGCTGTACATGAGCTTTCGAAGCGCGCAATTAGCGAACCGGTTGTTACACCGGCAACATCCAACCACTGTCCAGAACCATGTGCTTAGTGCAGTGGTGGGATTCCAAAAAATGTACTACTGGTTCTGTGGGTGTGGCTTGTTGGGCATGGCAGGGGAAGGATACCGCAAAATCCCCATTCCCTCCACATCCCACTAACCTGCTTTCCAGCTCCGTTCTCCTGTGCAGGGCAACCAAAGGAGACCCAGCCAATCAGCTGAGACTCAATGGGAGGCAGAGAATAGATGGGGGCAGGGCCATCCAGAGGTGGGATTGGCTGGTTCTCTGAACTACTCAAAATTTCCGCTACCGGTTCTCCAGAACTGGTCAGAACCTTCTGAAGACCACCTCTGGCTTGGTGGTTCTTTTCACCATTAAACCCTCTTCCCAATCAGCCTCTATATTTCCAGTGTCTTTATCCTGGCTTGAAACTGAACCCAGATGGATATTTCTTCCAAGCCCAGTTAACTGTCAGGAGCCAAAAGAGAAGCAAAGGCCCACGTCCCAAAGATCTGAGCTCCCTTTGCTAATTTTTGGCTCTTCTGCTGTTCTACGCGCTTGTATTCATTTTATGCAGAGTTGCAGCCTCCTAAGCAAAAGCCAAAGCCAACTGCTCATTTCTGAATGAACTGCTCAGATCCTCCCTCCAAACAGTCTTTCTTAATTATCTGATTTTGAACAATGCAATTCCATATGCTTCTCAGAGGACAGGGAGGAGAAGAATGTGACTGATTTGATTCCTATTTTTAGGCATTTTTCTTCCTTCTGTTTTTCTAATCTCTTCTGCTTCCCTGATCACCCTCTTCAAGAGCCTTTCATTATGCATCAGGGAGGGGCTGGCTTGGCTGTTGTTTGTACAGACCGCCTGATCTGCATCTTCTTCAGCTGATTCTGAAGAAGCTTCAACTCTGGGGAGTCAATTGTTTTCACTCAAAAGAAACTAACATTCCAAGAGTGGTGTTTCTTTGGGATTGTATCAGCAGTGGAATCTCCTTGGCAAAGATGCAGAAGAGTTGTTAAGGCCCAAACTCTCAAAGTTGCCCATTTTATGAGACCTTTTTCAAAGTGTAAATTGTTTTTTTTCCCCTTCCCTAGCTACTCAGAGCAAGCAATTTACAGAATCTTTCTTTCCAGTAGAACTACACATAAAAACATTTACTTGTAGTTCTACTGGAAACAAAGTTGGAGGCATTAAAGGACATTTATTTATGTTTTGGAGTTTTTTACATTTGTGTTACACTCTGGGTCATCACAGACCCTATACCATCCCAGAAAAACAGTTGTCCAGTCTATTCTTGAAAACCACCAGCAATTGAGCACTCACACCTCTTGGAAGGGAAGCTGATGAATGGTTCTCACTGTCAGAGAAATTTCTCCTTGGTTTCAGGTTGTATCTCTCTTTAATGAGCTTCTACCCATTACTTCTTGTACTGCCTTAGGGGTCATTGTAGAATAAGTCATCTCTCTCTTCTCTCTGGCACTCCTTCAAGTACTGGAAGAGAGTTGCCATGTCTCCCTAATCCTTCTCTTTGATAGGTTAGACAAATATAGTCCCCTTAACTGTGTTAGTCTCCAGATCCCTATTGTTGCTCACCTCTACTCACATCCTGGGATCTCAGCATCTCTTTGAATTGTAGTGATCAGAACCGGATGCAGTATTCCATTACTTTTAATGATGATGATGATGATGATAAATAAGGATTATTTGATCAGGAATGCTATTCTTTTTCACTTCTTCCTTTTCTTCCCAGCCTTTAGATAACCACCAAGATGCTAGCTGCTGCCATTTTAACTTAATATAAAATATGGCCAGGTGATACGTCTTCACATAAGGCAGTTTTCCATGACCTTACATTAAAAAAAGGCTTCGTGCATACATGTCTATGGAGATTCTCAGTCATCCAGGTCATAGTTGTCCCAAAGGTGCTTTTTCAAGAGGCATCTGGACTTTCTGGTTTTTCTCTGAAGACATTTTGCTTCTCTTCTGAAGGAGCTTCGTGGATGAGAAGCGAAATGTCTTCAAAGACAAACCAGAAAGTCCAGTTGCCTCATGAAAAAAAACACCATCAGGACTTCGTGCAGAACGCAATTCTCGGCCTCATCCTTAATGTAAAAATAGGAACAACCAAGCCATTCCTTTCAAACCACACATAGATCTTGAGTTCCATTTTTGAAAGTTAGAGTCTCCTAAGAGCCTCCGATATTTGAGAAGCTCCTACAAAGATGGGAGGGTGTCAAAGTATTTCCCAAAAGACAAGAGAAGAAACAATTATGGATGGAAACTATCCAAGGAGAAAAGCCACCTAGAACTAAGGAGAAAGTTCCTAACGGTGAGAGCAATTAAACCAGTAGAACAGCTTACCTTCAGAAGTTGTAGCTGCTCCATCACTGAAGGCTTTCAAAAAGAGACTGGACAACCATTTGTCTGAAATGATATAGGGTCTCCTACTCGAGAAAGGGGTTGGATTAGATAGCCTCCTCTTATTCTATGTTCTTCTGCTAAAGATCCATCACTGTCTCATTTGGAAGCTGGGGAATAAGGTCCCTTCCAATTCTATTATTCTATGTTCTAAGAACACTTTGCTAAAACCTGTCAGGAAATTATCACTCTTTACCAGAATGCCTTTGGTGTAAATTTAAAAAAGAAAAGAGGTAAAATATATGGGATAATCCTTACACAGAGAGAGAGAGAGAGACATATATTTGTGGGAAGCCATCCCCTCCCAAAAGAATCAAATGTTTTAGGAAATATTAAAAAGACAGAGTATTATATTTCTTTAAAGGAGAACTAGAGAAACATGTTCTTAAGAGATAGAAAACAGACCCCAAGTCTTTCTTAATAGCCCCCAGCAGGTATTGTGTGCCCCTTGAGAAAGATTGGGCCAGCCTAAAACAAAAGACCTCCGGTCCAGGATGATGGGATTAAGACATGACCCCCTCAGGACATAATAGGATTAACCCTCTACCATCTAGCAGTGGAGTTCACCACATTGCACAGTCTCCTGGGGACATTACATCACCCTCCAGGCTTCAACCAAACTTAGCTCAGACAACCTACAGAACTAGCTATGACCCCTAAAAGAGCCAATAGAATACATGCTCTTGCATAGGAACAGGAAGTTCAAGTGCAAAGCCCAAGAGAAGGTATAAAAACCCCTCACTCTCAACTCCATGTGGTTGGCTGCACCAGAACCATGGCTTGGTGGTTCTGTCCATCATTAAAGCATCTTTCCAACCAGCCTCCGTGTCTCCAGCATCTTTCTCCCAGCTTGGCCCTGGACCTGGATATTTCTTCCAACATAACAGTATTTCAGCTCTTCTCCTCTTGGGATCTTATTGAGTCACTCCTTTCCCCCCTGGTTCTTGGGGATCTAATTAAACCTGACCGCAGTTCAAAAAAACTCTTGTCTCTTCTTAGTTTTTAAAGGTAATGTTGCTGTCTCGTTAAATTTGCAGCTTGAACTTTGCACAAGCTAGTTTGTATTTTTTTAAGCACTGATTGAGACATACAGAGTTTACATTGCTGGAATTGCCCATCCTGTGGCTATTTTTATCCCTTAATCCAAGCCAGACTGTCAAGAAAGATTCTTTCTGGTAAAACAGAGTGGTGCATTGTTGGGTTTGCTTTCTGTTTGTTTACTGGAGCCAGAAGAATATCCTAAAGTGTTTTTCCAAGCAGAAGGATCCTAAACTGTCCTAAAATAACTCGGAATGGCCCAGTGTTGTCGTTTGAGAGTTTGTTGTGGTTTGCCGGCAGCAGATGCAAATGGCTGAGATCTTGGAGAGTGAGGACTCAGATGAGGGGTCTGCATGTGATGCAGGGATGGGGCCAGGACCGCCTTTAGAGATTGTGGAGGCTGGCAGCAATGATGAAGAGGTTCCCGAGGAGCCTGTGCCTAGTGCGCATTCGTGCAGGGCTGCTCGAAGAAAAAAGCAGCTGCAGCAGCATAGGCGACTTGGGAGTAAGGCTGCAAGGTAATGGCCCCTCCCTTAAGGGATAAAAGCCAGCTGAGAAACCTGAGTTCTTTGCAGGAAGCAAAGAAGTTTTTGCACTCAAGCCTTGTGGAAGTTTGGGATATCTTGGTTGGTGTTTGGAGATTCTTTGTGTTTGAAATATTTCTTAGTAACTTTATCTAGTGTTCTTGGCAGCCTTGCACAACCTTTGCAAGCCTTGTTCTTATCAGAGACAATTAGTTTGAAACAGCTTTTTAATTGTGAAGGAATGGAATTCGTAAAGAATCATTAAAAGGTTTTGCTGTTACCTCTATTTCATGTTTGTTTCCTTGGAACAAGGTTTGGGTCAGAACAAGGTTGTTGTTGTTGTTGTTATTGATTAGCTGATTGTTAAAAATCTCTTTTCAGTGTCATGTTAATTCTAGTGGTTGGGCTTTTTAAAGCATCTACCTCTGTTCTCAAGCTCACACCAAGCTTTAAAGAAGAGTGGCTACTATAATTAGGTAGCAGGAAGGTGTTTGCAAAGTCTGAAGCATTTCTTCAGTATCGTTGTCAAGGCGCTTTGAACCCAAATATATATGGCCATAAGCATCCACCGCGGTGGCGCAGTGGTTAGAATGCAGTACTGCAGGGTATTTCTGCTGACTGCCAGCTACTTGCAATTTGCCAGTTCGAATCTCACCAGGCTCAAGGTTGACTCAGCCTTCCATCCTTCCTAGGTGGGTAAAATAAGGACTCAGATTGTTGGGGGAGATCGGATGGCTCTGTAAACCACTTAGAGAGGGCTGTAAAGCACTTTGAAGCGGTATATGCTATTGCTTGGGAGAGAGGGAGGAAGGAAGGAAGGAAGGAAGGAAGGAAGGAAGGAAGGAAGGAAGGAAGGAAGGAAGGAAGGAAGGAAGGAAGGAAGGAAGGAAGGAAGGAAGGAAAGCATAGTGGCAGAGTGGTTAGAATGCAGTGTTTCAGGCTAACTCTGCCCACTGCCAGGAGTTTGATCAAGGTTGACTCAGTCTTTCATCCTTCCGAAGTGGGTAAAATAAGGACCCAGATTGTTGGGGGCAATAGGATGGCTCTGTAAACCGCTTAGAGAGGGTTGTGAAGCACTATGAAGCGGTATATACTGTAAATCTAAGGGCTATTGCTATTGCTACAAGGAGGAAGAGAAAGATGAAAATTATCACAGAGGCAGGAAAGAGAAACTTAAAGACTTTGAATACAGGTCATCCTTGACTTACATCCACAACTGAGCCTAAAATTTCTGCTGCTAAGTGACACCCTCATTAAGTGAGGTTTGCCCCATTTTACGACCATTCTTGTCACAACTGCTAAGTGAATCTGACTTCCCCATTGACTTTGCTTGTCAGAAGGTCGCAAATGGGGATCATATGACCTTGGGACACAGCAACGGTCATAAATAGGAACCAGTTGCTAAGTGTACAAATTTTTATCAGCTGGCCATGGGGACACTGCAACGGTCGTAAGTGTGAAAAATAAGTGTCATAAATCACTTTTTTCAGTGCTCTTATCACTTTCAGTGGTCACTAAATAAACTATTGCAAGTTGAGAATTAATTGTATTTCTTTTAAAAGTAAAAGTTGTATGTGGCTCACTTTAGGTTAGAAAGAAATCCTTCCCCCCTCCACCCCCGGAAAGATCTGATGCTAGCTGGGGATTTCTGGGAGTTGAAGTCCGCATATCTTTAAGTTGCCAAGATTGGTCATCTCTAGAGTCTGAAGATTTCCCACTCAGCTTTCTACCGCTTCATTCCGCTGCTTTTTATAGACTAGGGTAGACATACTGCATGCATTGTCTAAAAAAATTGCAAGTTTTGCGTATACCACATATTGAGAAATTTCCTGTGTAGGTGGGGTTTGTTTGGTCCTGACTGATAACCAGAATGAATGAATTTCGTTTGCTTCCTACACCAAGTCTAATTTGTTCCGTTCCAGATCTGCACCAGTTTGCAAATTCCATTTTTAAAGCATATATATTCACGTGCCATTTTTTGTTCATATCTGCGTCAATGGTGTGATGACCTGGGGCATGGCACAAAAGCAACAGTCACAAAAATAAGTAAAGTTCCTTTAATTCCTCCAACTTGGCCCCCAGTGTCCAGTTATCCTCGGCTGGAGAAAAAACTCTTCCAAGAACAGTTTTTAAAGGGAAGAAATTCAGTCCGAACCCAAAGTACACATAAATTATAAATAAAAACCAACACAAACTACGCTGCAGCAATTAACAAGACAGGGCAGGATAAAGAGTTGCAGACTTCAAAAGATAACGAAACACACACAGTTGGGAGGACGCCAGAACCCAGATAAGACTTGACAAATAAAGATAAATTCACACTTTGCTTCCAGCAAGGTTCTGTGCACAAACACCCTTTTTATCCTGTTTTCCCAGTTGCAGCTAATGAAGGGAATCAGGGCCCTTTCCTCCCCCACAACTCACGTTGCTCCCTTATCCATTCCTCCCTGCATGCCCTTATGATGAAGAGGGGGTGGGCCTGGGTCTTCCTCTGAATGCCCAGCTGGACTGTGCCCTTCCCCAGTTTCCTCCACAGCCACCAGAGCCACATTCCCATTCCCTGTCAGCTGTTCAATGTCCCCCTTGGGATCAGATTCCAACAGGGGCATGACAGGTGGGATTCAATTTTTTTTACTACTGGTTCTGTGGGTATGGCTTGGTGGGCGTGGCATGGGAAGGATATTGTAAAATCTCCAGTCAGAGGTGGGATTCGCCTGTTCTCCTAACTACTCAAAATTTCCGCTACCGGTTCTCCAGAACTGGTCAAAACCTTCTGAATACCCACCTCTGATCTGCATGCCATTTTTATATCCAACGTCAACCTGTTTGTAGTCACTTTCTCGCACATATGACATTTTGTAGGTGATTTCCCTCCAGGCGTGGGGTTTTTCGTCACAACTTTCCATAGTTTTATATGCTTAAAAGACCCTTGGAAAATTATATCCCAACATTTCAGGGCAAAAAATCAAGTTGACCTGTCATATCCAGGAAGTGTGAGCTCATGGTATCTGTTGAATGTAAACCAAACAGATTTCCTCACGTTATTGAACAGAACAGAATAACAGAGTTGGAAGAGACTTTGGAGGTCTTCTAGTCCAACCCCCTGCTCACTATTTCAGGCAAGTGGTTATCCAACATCCTCTTCAAAACCTCCAGTGATGGAGCACCCACAATTTCTGGAGGCAAATTGTTCCACTGATTAATTGTTCTAAGTGTCAGGAAATTTCTCCTTAGTTCTAAGTTGCTTCTCTCCTTGATGAGTGTCTACCCATTGCTTCTTGTCCTGCCTTCAGGTGCTTTGGAGAATAGATTAATCTCTTCTTTTTTGCCTCTTTTCCCTTTGGAGAGCTCTTCTTTGAGGAAGCCCTTTAGATATTGGAAGCCTGCTATCATATCACCTCTAGTCCTTCTTTTCCTTCAATTAGACATACCCAATTCCTACACCCGTTCTTCTACTGATCGGGGCACACCAGAAAGCAAGTATATGGGCAACTCCAAATAGGAACCCTGTTCTTCCAAAGGTTCCCAGGGACCTTATTTTCTCCAGTTCTCTGTTACCTTCTCTAGTTATTGCTCCCAAGAGTGATAGGCAACATCAACTTTTCTCTGTAGTTCCTGTGTTAGTTCTGTCATTGCAACGTTTGGAAATAATTAGTGAGATGAAACCTCATTTATTGAAGAAAGTTGGCTTAGAAGGACTTGTTTACAGCAGGGGTGTCAAACTCTTAAGGTCACATCATCACGTATCGTGACATTTTCCCCCTTTGCTAAAATGGGGCTGGGGGTGGCCAGCAGATGATGTGTCCGGCCCGCGGCCCGCGAGTTTGACACCCTTGGTTTATAAAGTTCCTGGTTTTACTGTAGGGCTAACGTGTTATTCTCAGATTAAAATAAAAGGAACGAGTGTTACCCTTATTTTGAAGACTTAGATAACAAAAACTTCATTCCCCTCCATGTCCAGTACTCTACTGCTCAAAGATAGACTGCTCAAAGAAAGTATTGCAATGTAGAGTGTGCATATGTGTGTAAAGAATCAGCATGACTATTTCAGAGGTGGTATTCAGCAGGTCCTGACTAGTTCTGGAGAACCGGTAGTGGAAATTTTGAGTAATTTGGAGAACCGGCAAATACCACCTCCGACTGGCCCCGCCCCCATCTGTTCTCTGCCTCCCATTGAGTCCCAGCTGATCGGCTGGGTCTCCTTTGGTTGCCCTGCACAGGAGAACGGAGCTGGAAAGGAGGTTAGTGGGGTGGGGAGAGAATGGGATTTTGCAGTATCCTTCTCCTGCCATGCCTACCAAGCCATACCATGTCCACCAAGCCACGCCCACTGAACCAATAGTAAAAAAAATTGAATCCGACCATTGGACTATTTGCTAAATCTCCATCAAAGCTGATTCCAGCTGGAGTATAGAACAATTCAAAAATGTAGTGCAAGACAGGAAGATGTTGAGAGACCTAGTCCATAGAATTGCCAAGAAGTAGACATGTCTGAATGGATAACATCATCATCATCATCATCATCTTGCTAAATAAAGACACTTAAGAAGTGTGGGGTTAATCACCAAGAGGAATGGTATCTATGTGTTATTCACAGGGCAGGGCATTTTCTCCACAATGTTCTTCTTTAGCTTTTTCTGCAATGGTAACTAATCAATGTTTTCCTTCTTGTCTTTCATCCCAGTCATTTCACTATGCTTCCCTGAGGGTAAAGAGCAAAAAATGGCCCAAAGGTAAGTGGTTGGAAAAATCAAGAATTTAATAAGATGACATTAAAGCCACTGATAGAAGGAAAGCATTGAATTTCACAGGTATAACACACAGTGGACCTGGAGCATACTAAATTGTTAAGCTAGGTCAGATCCAGCAATGTTCACAATCATTTTTATCTCTGCTTTTTTCCAGTCTGTTCTTCTCTTCTCTTCCCCCTTTCTCTTCTCTTCCCTTCCCCTCTTCTCTTCCCTTTCTCTCCCCTCTTCTCTTCCCATCCCCTTTTTTCTCTCTCTCTCTCTTCCTTCCTTCCTTCCTTCCTTCCTTCCTTCTTCCTCCTCCATAAATAATTGTTTACAAATCTCAGTGTCCAAGTTCCTGCAATCACCAAACCCTACTAACACACCACCTAATTTAGGATTATATGTCAGCTTATTTTCTTCACCATTTCCCCTGCCCCTTGATCTCCCTTTCTACTGACTTTGAGATCCTTCTGTACATTAATGATAGAAATTCTGGTTAAAAAAAAACACTTCTACAGCTTCCTTGGTTTTCTACAGAAAGGAAAAATAAAGCTGGGTGTAAACCAATACATTGATCATGTCAAACCTCCAACCCATCTCAAATTCTGACCAATGCCTCCAGTGATTTCAGGGTGTTAATTAGTATGTGGAACGGTTCAATTTTTAAATGCCAGTCACAATGAGTCATTATGTGACGATTTCAATAAATCCATTTTGTAATCTGTTTGAAAAGCAGAAGATTGTTCAAGAGTAACCTCTTTTCTTTTATTATACACTTGTACACCGAGTTATTCTACAATTCACTGAATTCAGAATGTCAGTTCTAAAGAAATAAACTTTTTACACAGCTTAGCTGTGAAGACTGTACAGAAGAAAGAATCATAATTTAATGGGATCTAAACTCTTGACTATGCTTCACAGCTGTAGGACAAATATAATTAATATAACAATGTAAACCCAATTTTTCACACTGCGCAGTCTGATGTTTTAATTAAATTTGCCCTCGGCTTTATAGGAAAAGTGATATGAATATTACAAGAAATTCTGTTTCTGGTGATAAAAGAAAAAGTGGCAAGAAAAAAGCAGAATATAATTTCTGTGTGATCCACTTGTTTGAAAATAATGACAATAAAGTCTTCTGGTTTCTTAGTCCTCAACTTACGGCCACAATTGAGCCCCAAATTCCTGTTGTTAAGTGAGGCATTTGTTAAGTCAGTTTTGCCCCATTTTATGACCTTTCTTGCCTCAGCTGTTAAATTAATCACTGCAGTTGATCAGTTAGCAATCCGGTTGTTAAGTGAATCTGGCTTCCCCATTGACTTTGCTTGTCAGACAGTCACAAAAGGAGATCACATAACCCCAGGACTCTGCAACCATCATAAATATGAACCCGTTGCCAAGCGGCCGTATTTGATCCCATAACCATGAGGATTCTGCAATGGTGGTAAATGTGGAAAAAGGTCATAAGACACCTTTTCAGTGCCGTTGTAACTTTGAACGGTCACTAAATGAACTTTTGTAAGTTGAAGTCTACCTGTACTTATCCTTTAACCTCAGATAAATAAATAGACTGGGCTGCACCTCACTGGACCTTGCTTTGTTAAGAGAGAGAAAGAATGTGCAACACTATACTGTCTCTTGTTTTTCTCCCTTCTGGGAATCCAGATTGCATTCCACCACAGTGGATTGGCATTGAAACACCTCAAGAAGGAATTCAATGATGAGAGATTTTTTACTAGCATTATTATTATCCCACCATAGGCTGAAATTTATCATAACAAGTAATAATGTTAGGACATAGGAATTCTAATTGCCTTAGTATGACCACACCTAGAGTACTGCATCCAGTTTTGTTCACCACATTATAAAAAAGATGTTGAGACTCTAGAAAAAATACAGAGAAGAGCAACCAGGATGATGAGGGAACTGGAGGCTATAAAACATACAACAAACGGTTGCAGGAACTGGGCTTGGCTCGTCTGGGGAAGAGAAGGACCAGGGGAAACATGATAGCAGTCTTCCAATATTTGAGGGGCTGCCACAGAGAGGAAGGGGTCAAGCTATTTTCTAAAGCACTCGAAGGCTAGACAAGGAATAATGGATGGAAACTGAACAAGGAGAGATTTAACCTGGAAATAATGAGAAACTTTCTGTCAGTGAGAGGAATCAACCAATGGAACAGAAGTTGCCCTTGGAGGTTGTGGGACCTTCATCACTGGAGACTTTCAAGAAGAGATTGGACTGCCATTTGTCAGAAATGGTGTAGGGTTTCCCGCTTGGGCAGGGGGATTGGACTAGATGGCCTATAAGGTCCTTTCCAACTCTGAATTATCTGTTCTCTGTTAGAGTTGGAAGGGACTTAAGAGGACATGAAGTCCAATCTTTTGCACACTGCAGGTTTCATTACACTCTCCCCAATAGATGGCAATCCTACTTTCCTGCATGCATTATAGGCTTAATTAATGCTCTTGCTAGATCTTATATTTGAGGCTGATTTTAATCGTGTTATTGTAATGTAGGTACTGATGAGTCAATACAAAATGCTTGCATCCACCGCTGTTCGCCTTTTGGCTGTATTGTTTAAATTATTAAAAGGGACAATTGTTTTAAATCCTACTTCTGTTTGAAAAACTCCAGTGAAAATGAAGGGATCCCTTACCTGTGATCTCCTACTCCAATGATATATAGGGAGTCCTCGCCTTCCAATCACAACTGAGCCCAACATTTCTCTTCTTACGTGGGACTATTGTTAAATGAGTTTTGCTCCATTTTAAGACCCTTCTTGCCCAGTGGTTAAGTTAGTGGCCTGGCTGTTCAGTGAATCTGGCTTCCACATTGCTCATCAGAGAGTCACAAAAGGGAAACATATGACCCCAGGACAATGCAACCATCATAAATATGAATCAGTTGCCGAGCTTCTGAATTTTGATCAAGCGATCATGGGGACACTACAACGGTTGTAGATGTGAAACATGGTCATTGGTCACTTTTTTCAGTGCCGTTGTAACTTTGAACGGTCACTCAATGGACTGTGGTAAGTTGATGACTACCTTCTATTGTATCCCTTCTATGTCTTTTCTTTCTAGGCGGTTCTCTGAACAACAGCAGCCGACGGCGAATTTCCTGTAAGGATTTGGGCCACGGTGACTGTGAGGGTTGGTTATGGAAGAAGAAGGATGCCAAAGGTTACTTCACCCAGAAATGGAAAAAATACTGGTTTGTCCTAAAGGATTCTTCCCTCTACTGGTACACTAACCAAAACGTGAGTGCCAAGCACAATTACAAGGGAGACAGACTCTGTAAACTGAAAAAAAGAACCCGTTTGTTTTGACGTAGGAGAATAAGGAAGCTGAGAAAATCTTCCAATAAATGAATGGCTTGGTCAACAGGGAGGATTTTTATGCAGACAAGTGATTGAGCTGATCCATGAGGGATGAAGGTGCCCCATCAGACTTCCGCCCCGAGCAGAGAAATGGGCTAGCAGAGGAAAAAGCTGCCTCTTTCTTCACCCAATAAGAAATACAGTTTCAGTCCTTCTGTTGATGTGTATGTGTGTAGAGAGTGAGAGAGACAGACAGAGACAGAAGGATAGACAAGATGATAAATAGATGATGGATGGATGGATGGATGGATGGATGGATGGATGGATGGATGGATGGATATGCATGAATGGGCAGATTAGATGGAGGGAGGGAGGGATATATATGAATGAGCAGATTAGATGGATGGATGGTTGGATGGATGGATGGATATGCATAAATGGGCAGATTAGATGGAGGGAGGGATATATATGAATGGGCAGATTGGATGGAGGGAGGGAGGGAAATATATATGAATGGGCAGATTGGATGGATGAATGGATGGATGGATATGCATGAATGGGCAGATTAGATGGAGGGAGGGATGGATATGCATGGATGGGTTAAGATAGGTAGGTAAGTAGGTAGGTAGGTAGGTGGGTGGGTAGGTGGATATGGATGGATGGGCTAAGAGATAGATAGATAGATAGATAGATAGATAGATAGATAGATAGATAGATAGATAGATAGATAGATAGATAGATAGATAGATAGATAGATGAATGATGGAGAGAGGGAGAGAGGGAAGGGGGAGATCCATGATAATCTGGAAACCAGAAGTGCTAAACATAAGCCAACCCAAATGTGAATTTCACAGTTCAAATTGAAAATAAACTTCTTTTAAATTAAACTAGACTTATTTTAAGTCTAATTTTTTTATTTTTATCTACAGCACATAGAATCACAAAATAATTTGGGAGTTTTTCTCAGTCAGAAAATAATTCAAAGGTTTCCATAAAGCTTTTTTTTCTGATTTGTAAAAGACAGCGGCAGATTAATCTTCAACATCAGAGCTGTAAATCAGTGAGCTTAAGTGCCTTTAATTCTGGTTTTGATTGTGGCCTAGACTTGCAGAAAAAATAACATTAAATCAGCTTCAAAAATCATATACCTCACATGGAACTGAATGCAATCATAGTTCCATATTCCTGAGCATAATGTGGTTATTAATAGACTTAAAATTAACCTTTTTTACTGAAAGTGCTTAGGAATTAAAGGCCATCTACAAACAGAATTGGCACCAGCTACAGCATGCTCAGTGATCTGGCAATCTAATTATCTGTGATGGAAGGCAGATTATGGAACATTCTCTGCCAACCTTGGTTCTGTCTCAGTGGTATTTTCTCATTCCTCCAATCACAGGATGAAAAAGCAGAAGGATTTATCAGTTTACCCGAGTTCAGAATAGACAGAGCAATTGAATGCAGAAGGAAACAGTAAGTATGAACTAGAATCACCCGCGAAGTAGAGGTGCAAATAGCTCACAGACCCAACAAAGCTGCTTGTGCTTTGTGTAAAATTATGCAATGCTGCTTTTAGGAGTGCAATTCCAGAATCACCAAAGTTGAAGGAGCTTCACATTTGAAGGCTAGCACTGATGATATTACCTAGTTTGGGTAATGAAACATCTGCAAGAAAAGAATCAAGCCCAGAGAGCAACAAGGACCCTATAGTAGTATTATTTCTCCTCTTCCTCTCCCACTCCCTTCTAGCACTGATGATGTTATCTAGTTTGGGTAATGAAATGTCTGCAAGAAAAGAATCAAGCCCAGAAAGCAATGAGGACCCGATACTATTACTACTGCTACTCTTCTTCTCCCACTCTCTTCTAACACTGATGATGTTACCTAATGAAACATCTGCAAGAAAACAACCAAGTTCAGAGAGCATCAAGGATCCTATAGTCTTCTTTCTCCTCCTCTTTCTCTTCCTCCTCCTCCTCTCCCACTCCCTTCTTGCACTGATGATGTTATCTAGCTGGGTAGTGAAATGTCTGCAAACAACCAAGCTCAGAGAGCAAGCACCAATGACCCCACAGGCCTCCTCCTCCTCTTCCTCCTCCTCTCTACAAACCCCTGTCCCTTCTAGCACTGATGATGTTACCTAGTTGGGTAATGAAATATCTGCAAGAAAACAGCTAAGTTCAAGGAGCAGCAAGGACCCCTCATTTCAAACCTGTGCTGCAAAGCTTCCCCTTTATTGAAGGAGCTTTAAATTCAGCAGAAACTCTTGATGGAGGATGAGCTCCTGGATGTACAGGTAGTTCCTCAACTTAGAACCACACTTGGGAGTAGAACTGGTCATGATGTGAGTCACACCCTAATTTACAACCTTTTTTTGCCATCGTTAAGTAATCACTGCACTAAGTGAATTATTGTAATTGTTAAACAAGCATGTGGTCATTAAATGAATCGAGGTTCCTCCGTTGACCTTGCTTGCTAGAAGCTTCTCTGGAAGTCTGCAAATCATGATCACATGACCCCAAGACTCTGCAACTGTCATAAATACACGCCAGTTGACAAATGCCCAAATTTTGATCAAGTGACCATGGGAATGCTCTAACAGTTTATTAAGCCCAAGGAATGTAGAAATTACTTCCTCTCTAATCTGCTTTCCTAATTTAATTTCCCACCTACTTCATGCTAAGGCCATTTTAACCACATTTTCCAATTTGTCCTTCTGAACTATTGTTTTTTTTAAAAAAAGCAACAAATATTTGCATGCATTCTTAAGCGGGGCTGTCTGCCCTCCTTATTTTTCTAGAATGCTCATGTCATGCTTAATGTTGGATTTGTGCAAGCAAAGAACTGGGTCACAATATTTGGAGACGTCTAGAATCCAGACAATCGTTGTCTGGGCAATGGGAATTGCGAGCATTCAAAAGAAAGAAGCAGGTCAAATGCAATTCTCTGCTATCTCTTGAGAAAATTCCTGGTTTGCATGCCAGCATTTTACGTCACGAAGGGAAATTTTGAAGGAAATCAACCCAAGCACCAACACTTGCAACTTAGACCTAATATGGGAATGCCAATATTTATAAATTAGATTTCTAATCTTAGCTGCAATCCAGACCTTAGAGGTACTTCTCAACCTATAATACTTTGTTTAGTGACCGGTCAAAGTTACTTATGAAAAAAAGTGGCTTATGACCATTTTTCACACTTACAACCATTGGAATGTCCCCGTGGTCACATGATCAAAATTCAGATGCTTGGCGACTGACTCATATTCATGACAATTGCATTGTCCCAGGGTCATGTGATCAAGAGCCATGGTGGCGCAGTGGTTAGAATGCAGTACTGCAGGCTATTTCTGCTAACTTCCAGCTGCCAGCAGTTCAGCAGTTCGATCCTGACCGGCTCAAGGTTGACTCAGCCTTCGTGTCAGAGTTCCGATGGATGCCCTAATTAAATCTTCTGAGGTTGGTAAAATGAGGACCCAGATTGTTGGGGGAAAGATGCTGACACTATAAATCGCTTAGAGGGGCTGTAACGCACTGTGAAGTGATATTTAAGTCCACCTGCTATAGCTACTTTCCTTCTTTCCTTCCTGCCTTCTTTTCTTCCCAGTGGTTAGAATGCAGTGTTGCAGGTTAATTCTGCCCACTGCCAGAAGTTCAATCTTGACCGGCTCAAGGTTGACTCAGCCTTCCAGCCTTCCGAGGTTGGTAAAATGAGGACCCAGATTGTTGGGGGCCATAGGCTAACTCTGTAAACTGTTTAGAGAGAGCTGTAAAAGCACTATGAAGCCGTATATAAGTCTAAGTGCTATAGCTTCCTTCCTTCCTTCCTTCCTTCCTTCCTTCCTTCCTTCCTTCCTTCCTTCCTTCCTTCCTTCCTTCTTTCCTTCCTTCCTTCCTTCTTCTCATTCTCATCTCCTTCCTTCCTACTTTTCTTCCCCGTGGTTAGAATTCAGTGTTGCAGGTTAATTCTATCCATTGCCAGCAGTTTGATATTGACTGGCTCAAGGTTGACTCAGCCTTCCAGCCTTCCAGCCTTGGTAAAATGATAACCCAGATTGTTGGGGGCAAGAGACTGACTATGTGAACCACTTAGAGAGGGCTGTAAAAGCACTATATAAGTCCAAGGTCTATTGCTATTTGCAACCTTCAACCAAGCAAAGTCAGTGGGGAAGCCAGAACCATTTAACAGCTGTGCTCCTAACTTAACAACTGCAGTGATTCACTTAACGGTTGTGGCCAGAAAGGTTGTAAAATGGGGCAAAACTCATGTCTCGCTTAGCCACAGAAATTTTGGACTCCATTATGCTCAGAAGTCAAGGGCTACTTGTATATGCTGGTGCACACATAGAGATTTACGATGAAGTGACTGGGAGTCCAGCATTTGAAGAGACAGCTTCGGTCCATGTTAATGCAAGCACCCAAATCTCCCATGACAGAGTCCTTGGAAAATCCTCATTGTGTCTCACTTCATTTGACTGGACTTGTCTGCCATCTAGCGGACTCCAGTTGCTGAAGTCCCTACAAGACCTGTATCTTTATCGTAGTCTGTCCTGGTATTTCTCAACCCTCGTAGCTTTAAGAGGTGTGGACTTCAACTCCCAGAATTCCCCAGCCGGGATTCCATTCAAAGCCACTGGAAATGTTGTGTTTCTCTGCAGAATTATGTGCCATATCTGAATCTCACAGCAGGAGCATAGTTTGATGCTTACCTCCTGACTAAACACCTCCTATAATATCAACAAGGAAGATATGTTCATAAACCACATGAAATCTGTGCTTGCTGCCTTTGGAAGTCCAGACAAAGAAACCAAAAGCACAAATATGAATACTACCTTTATTATAAGGTCATAGTAAAAAGAATCTTGCAAGTCTAGAAGCAAATCCCCCTCCTCTGTCCTTAGGTTCCAGAGAAGTAGGGAAGGTCAATTCTGAGATTCTTTGTAAATGCCCAATTTTGGATTCAGAATTTTCTTCTCAGGCCATTGTCTAGACTGCAACTTTTCTTCCTGTCTCCTAAGGTTGTCCTCACTTTGGAAAACTTTGGGAGAGTGAAGAACTTTACATCTTGAGCAGAAATTCTATGTTGAAGAAGAGAACATTGGGGGCTCATGTCAGGCTCTCAAAAGTCTACCTAGGATAACTAATGATTGAGAATTCTGTGAATTGTATTTCAAAGGATGTGAAGCTGGTCACCACCAAATTCAAACAGTAACTTGACTTCAGGAAGAACCAGTTTAGTCTAGTGGTTAAAGCATTGGGTTAGAAAGCAGGAGAGTGAGTTCAAGTCCCACCTTAGGCATGAAAGCCGCCTGGGTGACTTTGCACCAGTTACTCCTTCAGCCCAACCCACCTCACAAAGTTGTTGTTCTGGGGAAAATAGGAGGAAGGGGCACTGCCTTATTTGGAAGAAGGAGCAGGAGGAAGAAGAGGAGGAGGAGGAGGAGGAGAAGAAGAAGAAGAAGAAGAAGAAGAAGAAGAAGAAGAAGAAGAAGAAGAAGAAGAAGAAGAAGAAGAAGAAGAAGAAGAAGAAGAAGAAGAAGAAGAAGAAGAAGAGAAGGAGGGATACAAATAAATAAATGCAATATAAATAAAAGTCAGTAGAACTGGATAACTTGTTGTCATATTAATAGATGCTAAATTTTCTTTTTTTTTTCTTCTTCTCTCTCCTTTCCTCCTAGTGCTTTCAAAGCTTGCCACCCCAAAATCAAGAGCTTCTACTTTGCAACAGATTGCCTGGAAGAAATGAACCGGTAAGTTATTCTGCATCGGGTGAGGATAACAGAATACCAGAGTTGGAAGGGAGCCTGGAGGTCTTGTAGTCTAACCTCTTTCTCAGGCAGGAAACCCTACAAACCATGTCAGATAAATAGTCATCCATGATCTACTCTGATTTCACTCTGATACGTGTAGAGCAGGAGAACAGAAGGATGGTGTTCTATCTTCAAATACTTACGTTGAAATTCCCACCACTTATGAGTAGATACAACATGACTATTTGCTGCCCTTGACAGCAGGATTGGATTAACACTGAGATTAAGAACACCAATCAGAAAGTAGCATCCCGGAATATTTAAAGGTGTATGCAAGAGCTGTGAAATGGGAAACTTCACATTGTGCTTCGGGGTTATCAATCTGCAGCCAACCCCCCAAATGTTGCAGAATGCAATTTCCCAACTTCTAAGTCAACCCTGTCAAAGATGAGAAAAAGTAGGAGAGTACGAGGAACATACAAAGTTGAATAGTTAGTTAAAATTTAAAACCATTATCATCACCAGCAACTTCAAATTTTCCACTGCTTAATATAAGGAGGGTTTAAAGCCATTTGAACCCATTTCTCTTTTTAAAAAATCTTTCAATAGATGGATGAACCGTCTAGGTCTGGCTGCCATTGGTTACACACCTGATGACAAGGATATTCGGCCAGATGAAGGTGAGATTCTTTGCTTGATGGCGATGGGATGGGATGGGATGGGATGGGATGGGATGGGATGGGATAGGATAGAATAGAATAGAATAGAATAGAATAGAATAGAATAGAATAGAATAGAATAGAATAGAATAGAATAGAGAAATGAAGAAAGGAATAGAACAAAACAGAACAGAATAGAATAGAGAAATGAAGAAAGGAATAGAATAGAATAGAATAGAATAGAATAGAATAGAATAGAATAGAATAGAATAGAATAGAATAGGAGAAATGAAGAAAGGAATAGAATAGAATAGAATAGAATAGAATAGAATAGAATAGAATAGAATAGAATAGAATAGAATAGAATAGAATAGAATAGAGAAATGAAGAATGGAATAGAACAGAACAGAACAGAATAGGGTAGTATAGAGTTGAGTAGAATAGAGTAGAGTAGTAGAGCAGAGCAGAACAGAACAACAGAGCAGAACAGAATAGAACAGAGGAGTGCAGAACAGAACAGAATAGAACATTTTATTTAGTCAAGTGTGATTGGACATGCAAGGAATTTGTCTCCAATTATAAGCTCTCCATGTATGTGCAAAACAGCAGAGTAATAATAGTCATAATAATGATACCAATAAGAGAAGGTAGTAAAAAAAGATGGAAAGGATAATAGTAATACAGCCATACTATAAGGGTGAATATACTTAGACATAAGACAATGCTCTGGGAATTAGTTGCTCAAAAGAGGCAGTTGAAAATATTCAATTTCTCTGCAGCCTTTGGGAAACCTTGCCTAGCAAAGCATAAATTTCCGAACAAAATGAAAACCTTTTTTTAGCAGATTATTGGAGTGAAAGTGACCAGGAAGACGTTGACAACTCCTTAATGCTGAAACAAGAAGGACCCATTGTGCTTTGTGACTCCTACCACCGGACCCCCTCGGTGAGTTCAGCAAGTTGTGAAATGCAACCTTTCTAATTTCATCCTGCACTTCCATTTTTTTTTGTCTCCCTTTTTGGATGTCCCAAAGGTGCTTTTTCCAAAAGACAACTGGACTTTCTTCGAATTTTTGTTCGAAAACCTTTCGCTTCTCACTCAAGAAGCTTCTTCAGTTCTAGCTCCTTTAGAACCTGAAGAAGCTTCTTGCATGAGAAGCAAAAGGGAGGGAGGGAGGGAAGGAGAAAGAAAGAAAAAGAAAGGAGAGAGAAAAGAGAGAGAAAGAAATGAAAGAAAGAAAGAAAGAAAGAAAGAAAGAAAGAAAGAAAGAAAGAAAGAAAGAAAGAAAGAAAGAAAGAAAGAAAGAAAGAAAGAAAGAAAGAAAGAGAGAGAGAGACAGAGGGACAGGAAGGAAGGAAGGAAGAGAGGGAGGGAGGGGAGAAAGAAAGAAAGAAAGAAAGAAAGAAAGAAAGAAAGAAAGAAAGAAAGAAAGAAAGAAAGAAAGAAAGAAAGAAAGAAAGAAAGAAAGAAAGAAAGAAAGAAAGAAAGAAAGAAAGAAAGAAAGAAAGAAAGAAAGAAAGAAAGACAACCATGACCTGGATGATGGAGAATCTTCATGGAGAAACTCCTTCTGGATGTGTGTTGGGAACCTGAAATCAACAGTCAGCTGGATGTCACAGAGATAACATATTTCAGCAGCAGAGATCCTCTTACCAACATGAAAGCAACTCTGCAGGAAGCAATAGCAATAGCAATAGCACTTAGGCTAATATACTTATATACTTCACAGTGTTTTTACAGCCCTCTCTAAATGGTTTACCCAACAATCTGGCTCCTCTTTTTATCCATCTTAGAAGGATGGAAGGCTGAGTCAACCTTGAGCCTGGTGAGATTCAAACTGCCGCATTGCAGGCAGCCAGCAGTCAGCAGAAGTAGCCTGCAGTAGTGCACTCTAACCACTGCGCCACCATGGCTCAGTAACCTATTGAGAGAAAGAAAGGGATTTACCTTGAAGAGTCTTATCTTGTAACTATATCTTACAATCGGGTGTTTTATTTATTTTTAGATGAATTCTTCAAGTCCATTCCCTGAGCCCAAACATGGCCGTCACTTCTCCAGTGAATCAACCTATTCCCATTCTTCTGCAGAAGAATCCCGACAGGATCCAGAAGCAGGGAACACTCACTCTGCAGGAGGTTCTAGACCTCCATACAGAGAACGGCGTTCGTGGCAGGATCTTATAGAGACTCCGTTGACCAGTTCAGGACTCCATTTTCTCCAGACTGTCCCTACTGATTCAGACTATGTGAACGAGAGATTTGGGGTGTCCCCGGAGAAGCGGCGACAAGCCACCTTACCTGTCCAGAGACGCCACAACCATGATCAGGATGGCCCTTTCCCATTGGTCGAGTGCTACAAAGGTCAGAGTTCTCACTCCAAGCCCCAGAAGCAAAGAAGTCAAAGCCTTCCACGAAATCGCGATGTCCGGATCAAAGGGCGAGTAAAAACGAGCGGGATCTCTGAAGAGCGGTCGGAAGAGGAATTGGCCGTTAAAAAGCCAAGTAATTTGTGTGAAGAGGGTAAGAAGTTAAAAGAACTGCACTTGGTTAAATTGTTTGCCCAGGAGATGTTACTCGGTGTCGATGAAATAGCTCAGTAATCAGATTTTTTGTTCCTAATACAGAAGGTTCCAAATGTCAAAACATGCCATCTCCATTACAGGCAGAAGAACTACAAAAAGTTTTTATATGAGATCTTGAAAAGTTAATGCCAGCTGGAGTAGATATTTCTGGATTAGATGAACTCACAAGTCAGCATGACACAATTTCTGGTATTGGTAAAAGTAGAGTCATCTTCACTAATTGAGTCAACCAAACATTTGATAGAACAGATAGAATGCAGAACTTTAGCATCATAGGACTGAAAGGTCTTCCAATGTTCTGTCCTAGGCCTCTCCAAAAAGCATTACATCAATACTGAGTCCTGGCAAAAAAAACCTTTTATTACATTAATGTAAATTTATTTAATTCACAGTCAGCCAACTTGGCAAACAGTCTTGTGAAGGTAGACTAATTAGCTCAGACCTTTATCAATCCTGGAACGCTGCCCGTTAAATAGCTCCACACTCACTGCTGGCAGGGAAGGGCTGGGTTGTACAGACAAATCTGCACGAGGCTGGAACAAACAAATGACCGAAGAGCGAGTTGTTTCCTGCAAAAGCCCCCTCCCCTTTTGCTTCTCTTTTAATCCTGATAGGAGGGGCCATTCATCGTCCACCTGTGGCCTTACTCCCATGTTGACCCTGAGTTCTTAACTGTGCCTTCCTTTTGGCAGCTCTGCGCATGCGCAGGCTGGGAACTGGTTCCAGAAGCTCCCTTGCCTCACTGCTGTCCAAGCCTGAAGGTAGCTGATGATGGCCAGCCTGCCCTGGCCCCATCTCTGCCTCTGACACAGAGCCCTCGTCCGAGCCTTCCTCAACCTCCAGGAATGGCCCAGGTTCCTCCCCAATCTCCTCACTACTGTCCGACTCTGTTGCCAGTTCCGCCAGCCACCAGTGGGCCACAACATCTAAGTCAACCCCTTGATCAAGGCAGAAAACTTATAGTATCCCAGTCAAATAATTGTCCAGTCTATTTTTGAAAACCTCCAATGATGGATCACCCACAACTCCTGGAGGCAAGCTATTCCACTGATTAATTGTTCTCATTGTCAGAAAAATTCTCCTTACTTATAGATTGTATCTTTCTTTGACAAGCTTCTTCCACCCGTTAGATAGAAACTACGTAAACCTTCCTAACACAGAGGTGGGGACTCTGTGGTTATGTGCTGAACAACAAGCCCCAGTGTTCCTTATGACATCAGTCATTCTGACCAATCAACAATATTTGTAGAATCAAAAGATCCCAGCTATTCTGGAAAGTTTTGAATATAAGTCATCTTCAACGTACAATGTGGAACGTATAACCATTTGTTTACAATTACGACGACATTGTATAAAGGTGACTTATGACTAGTCCTTAGATTTAGAACCATCATAAGCATCCCCATGGTCATATGATCAAATTTGGGTGCTTGGCAATTTGTATGTATTTACGAGGGCTGTAGAGTTTTGAGACTTACCATGATTGACATTTTTGACCCTCCCAGCCAATTTTTGACAAGCAAAGTCAATGGGGGAAGCAAGATTTACTTAACGGATGCATTATTCCCTTATCAACTGCAGTGAATTCACTTAACAAGTTGGGCAGAAAAAGGTCATAAATTTGGCCCCAACTCACTTAACAACCCCCTTGCTTAGCAATGGAAATTCTGATCCCAATTGTGGTCATAATTTGAGGACCGATTGTAGACAATAGGACCTTAAGTCCAGATTTTATATTTTGTGACACGGTCAATGACTTCAAATAGGATTTTTGAAATGTATTAAGAGCCAGCTATAGCTCGGAAATTCTGTTGTTTGGTTTAGTTCATTCCCAGAGTTCACGTAGATTGGAACTTGGCTCTTGAATAGATTTTATTTTTACATTTCATTGGGATTAAACAAAGATAACAAGAGCAATAGCACTTGGACTTATATACTACTTTACAATGCTTTACAGCCCTCTCTAAGTGGTTTACAGAGTAAACATATTGCCCACAACAATCTGGGTCTTCGTTTTACTGACCTTGGAAGGATGGGAGTCAACCTTGAGCCGGTCAGGATCGAACTGCTGGCAGTAGGCAGAATTATCCTGTATATTGCATTCTCACAGGAAAGAAGGGAGGAGGGGAGGGAGGGAGGAAGGAAGAAAGGAAGGGCAATAACAATAGCACACTTATATACTGCTACACAGTGCTTTACAGCCCTCTCTAAGCAGTCTACAGATTCAGCATATTGCCCCCAACAAGCTGGGTCATCATTTTATCAACCTCAGAAAGATGGAAAGCTGAGTCCACCTTAAGTCAGTAAGAACCGAACTGCCAAGCTGCTTGCAATCAGCAGTCAGCAGAATTAGCCTGCAGTACTGCAATACTGCATTCTAACCACTGCACCACCATGGCCCTGATTTGCACAATATTCATCTCCCACAATAAGGATTACAGTCTTTTGCTTCGTTAGTTTCCCTTCACTATAAATTTATCTAGCTTCTAAAGCAGGCTTGCTTCTCTTTAGAAAAAGTAGAAGAACGAAGGAAGAGCACCGATGGTCTTCATGAACTCTACAAGACTTTGGAACAAGCCAGTTTGTCAGCCTTTGGAGAGCAACGCCCTTCCACCAAGCAGGAATTCCGGAGGTCCTTTGTAAAGAGATGCAATGACCCTGTCATCAATGAAAAGTTGCATCGCATCAGAGTACTGAAAAGTACTTTAAAAGTAAGAACATGTTTTCCCTGTAATACAGGGGTTTTCAAACTTGATAGCTTTAAGCACAACTCCCAGAATTCCTCCTCCAGTCATGTTAGCTCAGGAATTCTGGGAATTGAAGTCCACAAAGTCTTAAAGCAGAGGATTTCAAACATGACAGCTTTAAGACTTGTGGATTTCTACTCCCAGAATTCCTCCTCCAGTCATGTTAGCTCAGGAATTCTGGAAGTTGAAGTCCACAAAGTCTTAAAGCAGAGGTCTTCAAACTTGACAGCTTTAAGACTTGTGGACTTCAGCTCCCAGAATTCCTCCTCCAGTCATGTTAGCTCAGGAATTCTGGGAGTTGAAGTCCACAAGTCTTAAACTTGCCAAGTTTGAAGGCCCTTGCTGTAGTAGATTCAGTGAAAGGGGCTGTAGATTATTAGAGTAAGAACTGAGAGTTTTTCCACTCCTGAATCAGAGGAATGTAGAAAGGCCAATTCTCTATCTGGTGGCCATCTCTAGATCCAAGCAGGAGAAGGCTAATTTGACCCAGGAATGTTCACAAGACCTTGCTGCTCTTATTCAAATAGTGAAATCATCACATTACAAGATCTTCCCCTTACGGTCTGGGTGAAACATCATGACACCAAGACAGAAAAGGGCAAGACTGGAGCATAAAGTCAGGCATGAAGGATCAGGATTGCAAATAAGTTCCAGTTCAGAAGATTTATTGCTGATGCCTATAAACAAGAATCTGGACAACTAACATACAATACTAAATTGGGGTGTGATAAGGGTCAGCAGAATTCAAGAGGGGCTGGACTTATAACATTAGTGGTAATGTAATGACTCTAGGCTAATGATTCACTTGACTCCATCTTCCAGTTCTGCCTCTTTTTTTCCTTTCACATAATGACATAATGCTGCTTTCATCATTCTGCTTGCTTCTCCCACCCATTTCATCCCAGACACTGTGGATTTCACCCTAAATGGATCTAAATGTTTGATTCAACTCTTTCTTTTGTTCTTGCTTTGTCAACTTAATCTAATTCCTCTGCTTCTTTTCCCACCCACTCCCTTTTCCTTATGTTTTATTTCAAAATTGAAGGAGGTTTTTTTTCTCCTCTCCCTGACATCAGTCAGGTTAACCTTCAGAGATAGCATCAAGCCAAAATTAAAATTCAAAATTAAATGAATAATAATGAACCATAAATCATGCACACGTCAAAAAAAACCCCTTCTGATTAGATCGTGTAGCCTCAAGAATGCAGTTAGCTGGAGGGCTTCTAGTGCTACTGCTATTCACAAAGTGGAGCTATTAAGCTATTATTTCTTTTCTTCTTTTAATGAATTCTTTTTTCTGCTAAGATAAAGGTGGAGAATATGAAGCAGGCTAAAAAAATCGAAGGAAACTTCTGAAATCCTTGTGAGACAGTGTGATTGCATAAGGGAGGCCCAGTTTGGTGTAGTAGTCAAGACACTGGACTAGAGATCAGGAAAGTGTGAATTCTAGTTCTGCCTCAGACAGGAAGCCAGCTGGGTGACTTTGGGCCTGTTATTCTCTCTTTTTCAGCCCTAGGAAGGAAGATACAGCAACCTTCTAGAGCAGCAGTGTCAAACCCGATTTCATTGATGGCCGCATCAGGCTTGTGTTTTACTTTTGAGGGGGCTGGGGGCATGGCCAGAAGGCATGGCCAGCTCAACATCTCTCATGCCAGGGGCACCTGTGGTGGCCAAGTGCTAGGGCAGGATTTCCCTCAGACCCTTGCTCACCTCTCATTATAATCTTCCTTCCTTCCTTCCTTCCTTCCTTCCTTCCTTCCTTCCTTCCTTCTTCCTTCCTTCCTTCCTTTTCTTTTTTCCTTCTCTCTTCATTCTCCTTTTCTCTTCCTTTTCCATCTTTCCTTCTTCTTCCTTCCTTGCTCTCTTCCCATCTTTCCTTCTTTGTCTTTCCCTTCTTGCATGCTCCAATGCAAAAGAGGAAATATGTTTTGTTTTTAGTTTGTTTTGTTAGCCCTCTGACAGCAAAAACAGAGCTTGGGGAGGGGCCCACACACACATATCCCACCCCAGGTCTCGTTGTGGCTGCAACAGCCTCCTTTAGCCCTCTGTCAGGGAAAATGGAGCTGTGTTTTCCCTGGCAGTGGGACTGTTTGCTGTTTCCAGGGCAGCCCCCCCGGGCCAGGTACGGGCCCCGGGCCTTGAGTTTGACACCCCTGTTCTAGAGAGTCATGAATTCTCCTCTGATGTTCTCCTTAATCAAACAAGGGCATCCAAAAGATCTATGACTTGTGTCTTCCAAGACTGGCATGATAGTTCAAAGCCTGGTACCTTTTGCACTGGGGTCATTTATATCTTCCTATGTCTGGACGTTCTGCAGCCCATTTGGCTTTCCATTAAGAATCGATGTTAAAACTATTGGGCAGATGTTCCACAAGCGCCATTGGGGTCTTCTTAGATTTGAACCTTCCGGCTGATAAATGAGGATAGTCAGCATCAGAGGTTCTGACCAGTTCTGGAGAACCGGTAACGGAAATTTTGAGTGGTTCAGAGAACCGGCAAATCCCACCTCTGACTAGCCCCGCCCCCATCTATTCTCCGCCTCCTGAGGCCCACCTGATTGGCTGAGTCTTCTTTGGTTGCCCTGCACAGGAGAACAGAGCTGGAAAGCAAGTTAGTGGGGTGGAGAGGGAATAGGGATTTTGCAGTATCCTTCCCTTGCCATGCCATGCCACACCAAGCCATGCCACACCCACCACGCCAAGGCACGCCCACCAAGCCATGCCACCAACACCAAGCCAAGGCATGCCCACCAAGCCAAGACATGCCCACCAAGCCACACTCACAGAATCAGTAGTAAAAAAAATTGAATCCCACCACTGGTCAGCATGCATTGGTAGGAGTGAGTTGTTCATAATTTTTCTCTTTACTCTCAATAGTGCCTCTTGCCTTCGTAATAATTCTGTAGTCTCTCACTAGTGCACTTTGCTTTCGTAAGGCTGGTAGTGCTATGTGGCTCAGAATAGCAAGCCAGCAAATCAGAGTAGTTTTAATACATCTGCTTATAATCCCCAGGGATAATAACTTACTGGCATCTAACTTACTCGTATGGCAGCTGTTAAGCCAGGGGTCTTCAATCTTGACAGCTTTAAGACTTGTGGACTTCAACTCCCAGAATTCCTCCTCCAGTCACGTTAGCTCAGGAATTCTGGGAGTTGAAGTCCACAAGTCTTAAACTTGCCAAGTTTGAAGACCCTTGCCATACAAGGACATAGCATTCTGCTGTGGAGTAGACCAGCCCTAGTTCTGATGATGAGGTTGGCAACTGAAGCTCCCCATTTAGTTCCACATAATTTCTGGAGTAATGCTGCTCCTAGGATTGATTGATATTTTTTCCACTCTTTTTCGGACAGGCCAAGGAAGGAGATCTGGCCATGATCAACAACTTGCTCCACGAACCTAACTTGACGTCCAAGAAATTCAAGGAATGGAAAATAAAGAACTATGAGTTTTTCCTGGACATTTGTGAGTACAGCGGTGCTTTGAAAGCCCAGAATGGAGCTTCTGAACTCACCATTACAGCCTCTCTGCTCTCACACACACATTCCTTCATCGAAACCCACGTCTGACCACGCGAGGGATTTGTCAGAGGGGGAGGGAGAAATGATCCCTTTTGTGACAAAACACTGTAACCCGTGTCAATAATGTATCCAGCTATATTGTAAATAGATTGGATAAGAATTTAGTACCATCGGATGCCTACTGCATTGCATGATGAGACAGATTTCTTTATTTATTTTTACTCCCCTTTTCCAGAATTATTTTGGGTTGTTTTCCAAATCTGCTTTAGTAAAGGAGCAGCGTAGAAGGATGAACGGGCATAAAATGACACAAAACTGCAGTATATTTATAACGCCAGTATACTTACCCGTATTTTAAAAAAACAAGCGAATACTGGAGTGCAGTCCACAGGATTCCTCTTTCTTTTATATATGTAGATATACTGCACCTACTCGTATCTATGTATATAAAAAAGGAACGTGAAAGCTGAGGTTTTATTTTTTAAATATTTCCAGACGTCCATTCTCATATATTTCTCTCCCCCCATTTTTTTTTCTTAAGAGTGGAAATTTTAAATATGAAAAAGAGAAAAAAAAAAGAATAAAAAAAAGAACAGAAAGGATCCATCACTCCTAGGGAAAGATGGTTTAATCCAGGGGTCGGCAACCCGTGACTCTAGAGCCGCATGTGACTCTTTCATCCCCCATCCATCACTTAAAATATGCGTCACAACCGCAAACGTGTGACCCCCCCCACCGACATGCAATTTATTGAGCTTTTCAACTCCCGGGAGTCCAACCACAGATAAATCCAAGAAAAGAAAAGTTTCAGAAGAAAACAGAACGTTTAATGGTACACGGGCAGATTCATTTGCTTTCACTGCTGATGAGACTGGCTTAATATGTGGTGGGAAATTGGCAAACAACAAAAAGTTGAATGTTGCAAGACGTTTCCAGAATAAACACGTAGCCTTTGCTGAAAAATATCCGGATGGAGATGAGAGGGGAAAAAAGCCATTTCGGAACCGAAACGGAACGGAACATTTCGAGTTTTGTGGCTCCCGATGTGTTTTCTTTTCTGTGGGAAACAGGTCCAAATGCCTCTTGAAGTGTTTAAGGTTGCCGACCCCTGGTTTAACCATTCAGCATTTCCAAGAAACGACCCCGGGTTGTGAAATATAAAGAGAGTTTGGTGAAGTCTAGGAATGGAAAAGTTAAATCCCACCCCACACCCCTTTTTTGGCGTGCCTTAAAGTATATAGCATTTATCCAGGAAAACCACTTGCTTTCTGTTTTGCCTGTCCAGGCACATACGGTACATGCCGTTGAAATGCTGTGCTATTTTTACAAAACTGTGCCTGCTTTTCAGAAGATTGACCCAAGACACGTTGAGGGTGTGAGCGCTTACACACCCATACATTAATGTGACAGAAAATAAATTAAGATACAAAAAAACTGTTTGGGAGCAGGATTGTGCAAAATGCAGCTTCTGCTCACCTCCTGGGCCGTCACAAGTCGGGGCCGAGAACATAATAATCCATAATTTCTGGAAATCGGGAGCTATTCCGGGTGTCAGCAATCGTCCACTGTGAATTTAAGGCCAGAAACCTACCAACGGCAAAGTTCTGATCTTGACTTTTTGCAGCCTCAAGACAGAATAATGAAAAAAATGTCAGACTGAACACCAATGGCTTTCTATATTTACACTGTGCTATTGAATAAAGATCCTCAGATTCATGATTTGAGAACCTTTGCAATAAAAGAAACCTACATCCTGTCGAAGCATTATCACTGAACAGGGAATTCAATGCCAGTGAGACATGAGTTCTTCTAATCACTCCTGATCCTTCTGAACCTATCTCATTGAGTAGGAACTCATTTTCCATCTCATGTTCATTCAAAAACTAGTAGAAGTCTCTCTCTGTTCAGGAACACTAACACTAATAATAATAATAATGAGCAAATCTCTTTCCTGCAAATGTTGCTGGATTGCAATTCACATTGTTCTTCAAAACTGGAGCTCTCCAAGAATCCATCCTAACAGTTTCTACTCCACTTTCGAGGAAGTAGGAGTAGAAAACTCTTGCAACATGGAGAAGGGGTGAGCTTTCAAAGCAGAGCTTGACAGTGAGCAAAAGGATATTAGGTGCAACATTACCATTTTTAATTTTGACATGATGCTGAGAATTAAAACTTAATTGGAAATATTCTGGACTACAGAGCACCATTTCTCAATCTTGGTGGCTTTAAGATGTATGGACTTCAGCTTCCAAAGTTAGCCAAGTCCACTCATTTTACAGCCAACACAGTTGAAAAACATTGCCATAGAGGTTACATAGCCATTGAAAGAAACAGATTGGGGTCTATAGAATCAACCTACATTTGAAGCCTAGTAGAATGAGAATATATTTGCTGAATATAACTCTGCATTGGTGACAGGAAGGGCATCTGGACAGTAAACACTCAGTTCCATTCAGTTGCCCAGACTCCACCCCGCAAGGGATTATGGGGTCATTAAAAGAAGATGATGAAGCCTACTAGAGCTTTTTCAGCAAAGTAGAATGCAGGTAATCCTCAATTTACAACCATTCATTTAACAATTGTTCAAAGTTGTGATGGAAGTGAAAAAAGTAACTTATGACCAGTCCTTGCACTGATGACTGTTGAAGTGTGCCCATGGTCATGTGATCGAAATTTGGGCACAGCAAGATGGTCACTTGTGACTTTCCCAGGAAGCTTCCAACGAGTTAAATCAAGGGGAGAAGGTGTTGCATAACAACTGAATCACTTAGCAAGGGATGTTCCAGCCCCAATTGTGGTCATAGGTCAAGGACTACCTGTATCTGTTTTAGAGTATTGGAATGCTACCATAGACTCATTGGAGCATTATGGAAAACATCCAGAAGTCTATCCTTAATTTAGATAAGTCTTGTCCAATCATAAACAGAAGTTGAACAAGGAAGTTGGTACTTCAGACAGAAGACCTGAATTCCTACTCCAGATCAATAAAATGAATCTAGTAATTGGCTGTTTATCCCTTTTTCATTCCCTTTCCTTTTCCCCAGATGTGCTTCTTAAAATGGAGCCCATTTAGCTTGGCTTATTCTAAGGCCTAGCCTAGCCTATGGATTTTTAGACAACATAGAAGGATGAATTAAGAAGAGAAGTATTAATTGAAGACGTTCCTTGGTGTATACTGGTTTACACTGGGTCCATTGCGAGCCCATTAGTTATATGCTGCAAGGACATGGCCTCTACTTACTTAGGAGGAACTTGCATCAAATTCTAACCAGAAGAGCATTTGGAAGTACAATGCTATGTTGTGAATTTGTTTGCTTTAAACCTTTTGCACCCTTCGGCAAAGCGGGTAAACTGAGTTTCAATTGCATCATCCCATCCATCATATTGCCTTTTTTTATCATACCTTGAGACATTCCTGGCACATGAAAAAAAAAAACTAATACCTTGACTACAGAGTTGGAAGTCCAAATGTTGAAAGCATGTCTAGAACCAAACAGAACTCTGTTGGCCACCATCTGATCACCTTCTAGCCATAGAATACTTAGGTCAGACAGCATGCTTAACTAAGTTAAGTTAAAGCCTTGGCAGGTATGTTTGCACTGAAAGATAAGCCTGATTGGTTTTAAACTTGGTTTGCATTTTGGGTTGGGATTTTGATGTCTGTTTTGTGGTTTAGCCAGTGTTGAAAACCTAGGTTAGTTTTTCATTTAATAGATCAAGAACATTGCATCCAGTTTTGGTCACCACACTATAAAAAAAGATGTTGAGACTCTAGAAAAAGTGCAGAGAAAAGCAACCAAGATGATTAGGGGACAGGAAGCTAAAACATACGATGAATAGTTGCAGGAACTGGCCATGGCTGGTCTAACGAAGAGAAGGACTAGGGGTGACATGATAGCAGTGTCCCAATATTTGAGTGGGCTGCCACAAAGAAGAAGGAGTCAATAACTTATTCTCCAAAAGCAAAGTCATAGGACAAGATGACATGGATGGAAACTAATCAGAGAGACCCAGCCTAGAATTAAGAAGAAATTTCATTACAATGGGAACAATTAAAAAGTGGAATGACTTTCCTTCAGAAGTTGTGGGTGCTCCATCAGTTAAAAACCTCCAGTTTTAAAGACTTCCACAATTTAAAGAGGAAAAACATTAAAGTACGTGAAATTTTAAAAGCAGCATGTTTATAATGCCAGGGTGAAGCTTGGGGCCTGATTTGTTCTCTAAAGCATTGTTTACTTAGTTGTAAACAAGCGTTGTTCCCTTGTTCTTTCGTTCCCTGAGCACGTCAACTGTGGTTTATTAAACCAGAATAAACTGATTTACTTTGTACAACTAGTTTTATTCAGTCGGATGTATATCTCATTAGATTATGGCAACTATGTTGATGGAGACAGATGCAAGCTTCTGTCTCATCTAACTTCTGTCAAACAGAATATGATGGCAGTTTGATATTCTGGTTTTGATATTATAGTAATCTGTAATCCTAAAATTATGATAAAAAGTATAGAAGGAAAGATGATGTCATAAGCCACAAAGCTAGAGGAAGAAGGACAAAGATGGGGTTTATATGCCCCAATCTCAGTTTTGTCTGAATCAGACCTTTGACTCTGTTTATTTAACGATTACTTTCCCAAAGAACTTTTTTTCTTCTTCTGTAAACTACTTTCTGTTCTCAAAAAAAGAAAGCACCTGCATTTTTCAAGGCAAGTTTAAAGGCTGCATTTGATACACCGGAGATAACAGATTCTGGTGCTTCCAAAGAAGACACTGAGGTGACTTCATCCCAAACCGTGTGCTTCCCAAAAAATGTTGCCAAAGGTTTATAAATCCGGTGTTTTATTTTTGTTAGTCTCTCACAAGTCAGTCACTGTATAAATCTATGCAGATCAGCCTTTTCTATAGAGTAGCTGTCCAAATTTGGCTACTCCTGAACCTGGCAGCTAGATTGATTCTGCTTGTCTGTATCCTCACTAACTTGTTTCATTGTGTTGAGAGCCTATATTTTAATAAGTTCACAATCAATCTTTTTCTCTCTCTCCCTGAAAATGACAATTTTATTGTTTATAGCAATGTTTCTCAATCTTGGCAGCAGCTAGTCTGGACTTCAACTCCCAGAATTCCGCAGCCAGCATGGTCAACAGTGAACTATAGGATCCCTCAACATGCATATCAATCTAAATTTATGCTGCTATTAAGATAAATGAACAATATTCCTTCATCTCTCTCTCTCTCTCTCTCCCTCCCTCCCTCCCTCTCCTCTCCAAAAAATTGTCATGCATTCCTACACAGGAACTCTCATTCCCAGTTTTATCAAAAAACATAATATTGCTGTTCTGTTAAGAAACACCATACAGCGGATCGAGCCTAAAGTTGTTTCATTTGGTTTCCACTGAAATCAATGTTTTCAATAGCGGAGAAAACTTCTGGTTCAAGGTTAAATTGTGGAATTCTTCATGGTTTCTGAGCTTGTTTGCTTGCAGATGTTTCATTACCCAACTAGGTAACATCATCGGTGTGAGTGTGTGGGTTTTGCTGCCAGGTTTTATTTGAGGGATTGAGGGGTTCTCCTTGGTGGTTTCTTGATTAGACGATTGTTTTCTGCCTGTTTGTCTGGTGGTGATCCCTGCTTACCTGAGTATAAACTACTGGAGGGATATTGTATTTTGGTCACTTTCTTAAATGTTTTATTGTCTCCTTTGAACATGTGTAATTATAGTTTATGTGTCTGTGGATGAATGGTTTAAGCCCCAGTGATTTCAGTGGGAATCAAATGTAAGTAATTA
The DNA here is from genome assembly GCA_023653725.1 of Bungarus multicinctus. Classification (NCBI taxonomy): domain Eukaryota; kingdom Metazoa; phylum Chordata; class Lepidosauria; order Squamata; family Elapidae; genus Bungarus; species Bungarus multicinctus. The sequence continues at coordinate 11,385,271 of CM042841.1, forward strand.
AAATGAGCTACAGCCTGGTGCTATTTCATCTACACCAAATAGCATCTTAATAAATTTTATTATAAGATAAAAATGCAAAATAAAACTAAAGTTAGAGAACTAAGAGAGGGAAGAAGGAGAACAAAACAGCAACTTCCAACTTTTTTCAGTATAGTAAGATACTTTTTAAAAATACTATCTTAACCCTTTGTTTTATAGTACATAACATTTCAAGCCATTTCTATAACAACAAATTCATTTTAATCATCAAAACCTAAAATCAAAGGGTTTTTCCCCCCCATTTTTGAGCAAAAAGTCCAGAAGTGGTTTTCTAATAGAAACAAAACTGACCTACAAGGTCCCTTCCAACTCTGTTAATCTGTTAAATTCTTCTTTGTTATTAAAATGATCCATTTTGCCATCTTCATTAATTCCATCACCTTCACACTTTCCACACTTCCATTGTGGAAATGGGTGCGTTTTTCCATCTTTGTGCATATAAGATTCTTGCCGCTGTTAACATATAGAATAACAACATTCCAAATTTTCTTTCAAGTTCTTTGTCCATCAAACTTGATGATTAAAAGCACCTTCTTTGCAGTTGCAGTTGCAGTTCCAATCTACATTAAAACTCCTTTATACATTATTGATAGTTTCTCAGGCATTAAATGTCAACATTATATACCTTCTTTTTTTCTTTTTCAACACACCCCTTTCTTTCATCATCTCCCTCCAAAACGCCTAAGTGGGCAGGGAAGGAGGGACTGCTAGAAACTCATCTGAATGCTGCTACGACCATGAGTTCTTTCAAAAACGTCTTAAACTCTTATTAAACTTCCATCCTTAATGTCTTCCATTGGGATATACCCCTGAAATGTCACTTTGTCAGACAAAAGTGACAATTGCTTTTTTTTTATAAATGAAAACCTGATATAGGCCTTCACCTCACATGAATCTGTTCAGGCCCAACGTTTGTGCCATCCTAGTGAGTGGCAGAGAACTAAGATCAAATTTGGTTGTGTGTTTTATCCCATCAACTGGAAGCAAAGAAGCAATTCTCTGATTGGCACACTTCTACGTATTCTGAGGCAAAGAAACCTGAAGCAGTTTAATTAGGTACACCTGCACTCAAATATAAATCATGCTACGTTGGATTTCAACAGTCAAAATCTTCTTCCAAAGAATCCTGAGAAATGTAGTTTTGTGAAAACATTGATTGTTCCATAGTTAGATTCACTCATCATACGAAATCATGAATCCCACACTAAACATGGCTGGATTTGCACAATACATTAAGGCTGTTTCTTCCTTACACCTAACATCCTCGGGGATTTTTTGGTTTTTACTGTACCTCCGTTGCATTCACCTTGTCCTCAGTCCAGGAATAAGGACATAGATTTGAATAATCCTTAGCTGTACCAGCATTAAAGTAGCATTTGATATCCCAAACCTCTTCAAGGATAGGCTTAAGATGGATAGATATGTTAAGCTTTGAGTGAGTGAGCTACAGGAGTAGAAATGTTCATGCTAGGATAACTTTTTACACTATTAAGGATGAGTGGAGTAAAATTTAGGAGTGAAGAAAGCCCTAAGCCGTGTTCCATGGTTGATAAGAGAAAATTGAGGGTTTCTTGCAACATGCTAAGCCCAACAAAACCAATCACTCAGTTGCTTAGAACAAGAAATAAACCACTCCCGGGTTAGTTTGGTTCTTTGGGAAGAAGCCACGACAATAGAACCGGTCTGTCCCAAAGATGCGACTTGAACATTGTTAGGAAGAGGAAGAAAAATTGAGAAGGTATCTCAATTGTGCAGGTTTCCATAATGTCTAGGAAGAAATGGCTTGTACTTCTGAAGAGCCCAGCATCTCTCTGTTGTTCTGTCAGTAACGGAGTCCAACTTTTTTCAAAGTTCCATGTCTGCCCGAACAAAGATACCGCTGCTTTAAAAATCCCAAGGGACTCTTTAAAGCAGCAGCATCCTTTTTTCAGGCTTCATTGTCAAACGTGTGCACAGCCTTCCTATCTGCACTGATAAATAAGCATCCTTTCCACCTTTGACACTGAAGTTGTGTTACAAGAACACTTGCTTTGTAACACCATTCCTTGCTGGTCCATAGGTAACCTCACCTGATTTATTAAATAGCAAATCAATACAATTTTTTTTGTTTACAAATAGAGAGCTTTTTAAAGAATATAATGCTTAAATGTATGGAAAAAAATGTATGACACCATTGTACTACGGCCTGCACTTTACTTGCATATGAGCTTTGAAATAGGCTGCTGTCTTATTTTTTTACTTTATTGTATTTTTTAGTTTGTTCAGGGGTTGAAGTAGCCACAAGCTGGTACTAAATGTCTGGTTCTCAAATTGTAATTAAAAAAAAAAACTGTCTCAGGAGACAAGACATTGGCATTTTCAAGAAAGTTGAAGGTGGTAAGAGAGAGAGAGATGCATACAGGGGTGGGATTCTACAGGTTCGCACCTATTCGCTAGAACTGATTGTTAACATTCTAAGTAGTTCAGAGAACCGGTTGTTAGAAGAAATTACTGGCCTAATCCTGTAAGAAAGGCAGGAAGGAAACATTCTGGTGTTGCTTACAGAAACTGCCTCTCCGTTAACCCTTATTACATTCTTGGCAGGACTAGACTTCCTGTCTCTGGAACTTCTCTGGAGTTTTTTTTCCTTCTTTGCTGGTACTTTGTTTGTGTGGAGTGACCATTCAAAGTTACAATGGCACTGAAAAAAGTGACTTATGGCCGTTTTTCACACTTACGACTGTTGCAGCATCCCCACAATCATGAGAGGCCAGGCGAGGAGATGCATGCCTTGATGTGAGTGATGTTGAGTTGGCCACACCCAGCCAGTCACAGGACCACCAAGTCATGCCCACCAACTAAGCCACGCCCACAGAACCAGTTATTAAAAAAATTGAATCCCACCCCTGGATACATGCTTTCAGTGTGGTTTCTACACCCATTTGTCATCTTAAGACAAAGAGAAAAGTTGAGGCTGTAACTTTCAACATCAGTCTGGGCTTATAGACCACCGATTACTCTTACAATATCTTCAGTCATTATGGTGCAACCTGGCCATACAATGTGTGGCTATGTTTTGATGGCCATATTTTGCTAGACCTCGAAACTGTGGTTAGGGACATCATTTTCTGCTTTCATTTTGATACCCAACTTGTCCAACCATGGCTTGAGTCATCCTTCTTAATGACTTTACAAATCACAGATTGGCTTTATTTAGAAGGCTGTCTCAAACCATTGCTTCTGAGCTTGGATGTCCCAGCAAACCATGGCTTAACTAAACGCAAAAAATAAGGCTTGCAAGAGGCAAGAATAAGGGAAAGGAATTTGTATTTAACAGTAAATTGAAGAATAGAGTCTCCACCGTGCGAATTATTCAAAATGTTTTTATATTGAACTGTGGTAATGGAAGAAGGGCGTTTTTGGTTAAAATGTGGGTTGTATTGAACGTAAGGTTGTCTTCCTTGGGTATACACAATACATATGACATTTAACATTTTCCAAACCACAGAATGAAAACAAGGAAAAACAATGCATGTGTTTTCCCCCCACCATCTTCAAACCTCTCTAAAATAACGACTGATTTCCTGCCAGCCAAAGATCAAATAAAGGTCTTTTGAGGCAGAAATCTTCGGTTAATGCTAATGTCTCTTGTTGGCTGTGCTAAGAAAGCTCCACAGTCTTTCTTTTGTAAATAATGAACATTCTTACAATTTCTGTAGCAATAGGAGGTTTTAAGCCAACCTTCCCTTGGACTGTTTTCAAACAACAATTTAACATTCTTGAGCGCCTTGTATTTTAAAAGAATATATATATATGGAGAACCAATGTCTTCTGAAGATGAGGTAGCACTGTTATTAATCCCGCTGTAGGATGCGTTTGTTTTGTTTCTAAGTCTTTTGTCACTGATAAATATGTTATTCATAGAGAGAATTTTTTTCCATTGGATGTAGTTTTCCCATAAAGTGGAAGAACCAAAAGAAAGCTTTCAGGGATAGGACATCTGTAAGGGTGACCTTAACTCCATCCCTGTTTTCCTTAAAAAGTTTGGAAAGAGAATTCAAAAGGTGATAGCCAGTTATAAACCAGGGAAAAATCAACTCAGCTCCATTACATCTTTCCTTTTGCCTTGTTGTTTGAAAACAACTGTTATGTCCACAGCTCCACTAAAAATGGGGACAGTGTAAGCCATCATCTGTGTCTTTTAAAGTCCATCCCCATTGATCTCAATGGGATCTTGTTTCCATCGGTAAGCGTCTATGGGATTGCAGTATCAGACCATCAAAATTAAATTTCAACCTCTGGATAATTCAGATTGTTCTGTGTTTTGGTTTAAGTTTTTCCAAGTTCACAAAAGTCTTTTTAATTCTCCTAGCTCTATGTCAAGAAGTAATCACCAATTTGTAGAAGCAATGAATGTTCCTTCCATTTTGTTATGTTTGTTTTTAGGGGGCGGGGGAAATAATTTTTTTTTTGGGGGGGTGTCCTTGGCTGCATTTCTTTTTTTCTACCACAGATTAAATGTTAAACTTTTTGTGTGTCTACAATGAGAATTTATGAATGGACCATGAGAATTTATGAATGGACCATGAGAATTTATGAATGGAAATAAAATTCACTGTGTGTTTTTCACTGGGCATATACCTCATGGTACATTGCACAGACGTGTAAGTTGTAAGTTGCACTGCAACATTATAAAAGGAACATATTGCTCTTTTTTCAAAGATATTAACTTATTTAAAATATATATAGAGACTGTATATTATTGAAAAAGGACATTTATTCTTCCTAAATTGAAAAGTAACTTTTGTTTTGGGAAAAGTTGTAAAACTTCAGTTGTACATTGGACTTCAATAAATGGAATTCTCTGCATTTCAAAGATTCGTCTTTCTTTCCTTAGCACGTTAGGTCCTTGAAGAAGGCTTCGTTCCTGCAACCCATTTGTCAACACTGTAGGTAATCCTCAACATATGACCACAATTGAGACCAGCATTCCTGTTGCTAAGCAAGGCAGTTGTTAAGTAAGTCACGCCCAATTTCACAACCTGTTTTGCCACAGTTGATAAACAAATCATTGCAGTTCCTCGGTGAATCATGTGGTCATTGCAGTTGTTAAATGAATCATATGGCCGTTAAGTGAACCCAGCTTGCTCCATTGTCCTTGCTTGCCTGAAGCCAGCTGGGAAGGTTGTAATTAGCAATCATAGGACCTGAGACTTTGCAACCAATGTAAATACATACCAATTGTCTGAATTTTGATCTCATGACCATGGAGATGCTATCACAGTCATAAACTCAAAAACCAGTTGTAGGTTATTTATTTTTCAGTGTTGTTATAACTTTAAACAAACGGTTGCAAGTTGAGGGCTACCTCTATTACCTCTTGAAGATTTAGGTTTATCATTTTAGTTCATATGTTAAACGACTTCAGCTTAAGATTGAAAATCAGTCTTGTCAGAAGCTACATCTTTTCTAACCACTTTAAAGGCCACACTTGGAATACTTCATCCAGTTTTGGTCACCACGATGTAAAAAAGACGTTGAGACTCTAGAAAGAGTGCAGAGAAGAGCATCAAAGATGATTAGGGGACTGAAGGCTAAAACATATGAAGAACAGTTGCAGGAACTGGGTATGTCTAGTCTAATGAAAAGAAGGACCAGGGGAGACATGATAGCAGTCTTCCAATATCTCAGGGGCTGCCACAAAGAAGAGGGAGTCAAATTTTTCTCCAAAGCACCTGAGTGCAAGACAAGAAGCAATAGGTGGAAACTAATCAAGGAGAGAAGCAACTTAGAACTAAGGAGATATTTCCTGACAGTTAGAACTATTAATCAGTGGAACAACTTGCCTCCAAAAGTTGTGAATGCTCCAACATTGGGAGTTTTTTAAAAAGATGTTAGATAACCATTTGTCTGAAATGGTATATGGTTTCCTGCCTAGGCAGGGGGTTGGACTAGAAGACCTCCAAGTCCCTTCCAATTCTGTTCTGTTCTATTCTATTCTATTTCTATTCTATTCTATCCTGCTCTATGGAGCAGAGAGTTGGTCCCTTGACAGAAAGCCACTTGAAGAGACCAGAAGCATTTGAAATGTGGATTTACAGGCAGCCATTACACATAAGCTGGGTTGACAAAATCAGAAATGAGGAGGTGATAAGCTACCATGGAAAGCCAAGGGAAATCATCAAAACCATAAAAAAAGCACAAGTTAGAATATTTCGGACATGGGATGCGACACCCGGAAAAATACAGCATCCTTCACTTAATCCTCCAAGGAATGGCACAAGAAGAAGTTGAACAACTGTGGAAGAACCCTTCTGGATACCATTTACATACCAAATGAAAAGTAAGATCATGACTTTAGGGTGAACTTGTTCCCAGGTATGTAGTGTATATAAAATTCAGAAGAGCAACATGGAGATAGGGACCTATTATCACATGTGATGAAAATGCGTAAAAGCAAAAAAGTACTAGTGAAAACTAAAGGTATGAATGGAAGGATGGTTAGCCAAAAAGTAGAGTTTAGACCAGAAATGTTCCTATTGGGAATTATAGAGGAGAAATATAGTACAAGAACAATATATTTAATGTTACATATAATAACTGTTGCGAGATTGGTGTATGCCCGAAACTGGAAGAATGAAGATACCCCTATAGAAAGTGAAATAATAAGGAAAATATTAGTCTCTGCAGAGATGGACAGATTAACTCTAGAAATTAAGGATAAGGGTGAGACAGAGCACTATGAAGTCTGGAGTAAAATGTATCAATGGCTGGAGCCAAGGGGGAAAAAAAAAAAGAAATTGTTGACACTGACATCTTTGTCTGTCTTTGTTCACACATCTTGCAGTATATTTAAATCTTGGCAACTTTTAACAGGTGTGGCTGGGGAATTCTGGGAGTTGGAAGTCCACACCTCTTAAAGGTTGCCAAGGCTTAAAAACACTCTTTTAGCCCTCCAATTAAAAAAGGGGGCTTCCATCCTCGGGAGTTTAAAAAAAACTCCCTTCTTGTTTCTTTTCCTCCTCATAGTTGCTATAGCGTAGTATACTATAGTGAGCAATATGGCACAGTGGTTGAACCATGCTCCTGGGGGATCATGGGAGCTGTAGTTCCGCGCGGGAAACCTCTGCCGCTAAGGGGGGGGGGGAAGGAAAGGGGGAAAAAAAAAACCGGGTGACGTCACTCTGACGCCGTTCTTCCGCCCCACCAATCCTGGGCCAGCTTTCCTACAGCGCCGCCCTCTTCCGGGTTGGGCGCCTCCCGCGCGAAAGAGGTAGAGGCAAAATGGCGGCCAAGGTGAGTTGGCTGCGTCGCGCCTCTTCGGTCTCCAATTCCGGCGACTTTCGAGGCTGCTGGAAACCCTTTTTTATGTCCTTCCTTCGTTAAAGGGAGCCCTTTCCTGCTTTTCAACTGAAATGAGTGGTTCTAGGCTGCAAAGGGTGCTTGAGCATGTGCAGAATTCCCTTTCCCTGCGGGGTCTCTGGGTCAGCCAACATGGCCCCTTTCTGATCTTCGCTCTTTTCTCCCGCCAGCCATGAAATCGGAACTCTGCCCTGCAAAAAGAGGCCCAAAAGAGGGAGGAAAGGGTGGAAAAGGCGAGTGGACCTCTGAGCATGTACAGAGGGATTTGTCCTTCTTTCCCTGAATGTGGGGATCTGAAAGAAATAAGAGTGGCATTGCAATGGATGAGGGAGGGCGGGCAAAGCTTGTGCCTTTGCATCTCTTCCCAAGCTTGGCTCCATTGCTGATTTCTTGTTCCAGCCCCTACGTATCAGTTTGGAAAGGTGGACCTTTTGGGTGTTCCTGAAGATGCTGGGCAGCAGAGCATGTGCAGAATGCCCTTCCCTTTGTGAAATCCCACTGATGTTGCCTCCAGGTGTAACCCTGATATCCTTGGGATGTTTTTGAGATTCCTGGCCAAACTTCTCTCCCTAAGAATCGCGCTCTGCATATAGAATAGAATAGAAAAGGAATAGGAATTGGAATAGAATAAGTATAGAATAATGAAATGAAGATAGAATAATGAAATTAAAGAATAGAATGGAATAGAATAATGAAGAAAGAATAGAATAATGAAATGAAGATAGAATAGAATTCTTTATCAGCCAAGTGTGATTGGATACAAAGAATTTGTCTTCAGTGCATAAGCTTTACATAAATGCTAAAAGTGATAAATCATCAGTCATAAAAATACATTCATCATAAATCATAAGATACGACACCTAATGATAGTCATAGAATACTAAATAAGCAATCAACATAAATCATACTAGAAAACTAAATAAAACAGTATAAATTGTAAAGAAACAAGCAACAAAGTCATAAGTAGAAAGGAGATAGGGAACAGGAAAGATGAGAATAACAGTAATACAGCTTTACTAAATAGTTTGAATGTTGTGGGAATTAGTTGTTTACCAGAGTGATGGCATGTGGGGAAAAAACTATTCTTGTGTCTAGTTATTGCAGTGCTCTACATCATCGTTTTGAGGGTAGAAGCTGAAACAGTTTATGTCTGGGTTGTGAGGGGTCTGTAGATATTTTCACAGCCCTCTTTCTGACTCGTGCAGTATACATGGAAGGCAGGTTGGTAGTAATTGTTTTTTCTGCAGTTCTAATTACTCGGAATCTGTTTCTGTCTTGTTGGATTGCAGACAGTTATAGAGGTGCAGATGACAGACTCAGTAATTCCTCTGTAGAACTGTTATCAGCAGTTCCTTGTGCAGTCTGAGTTTTCAGCATATCCTTCATCCTCTTGGTGTTTTCCAGATTATACATCCCATCTTCCCCAACCTGATACCGTTGACCATGGGAGTTGCAATGAAGCATGGCTGGGAGACACCAGGTTGGGGGACATTGTGAGGCTAACAAAGCCACATGGATGCTGGAAACCCCCTTGTACCAGTTTTTTTTTTCAACCTTGGCCACTTAAAGTATTCAATTTCAACTCCCAGAATTCCCCAACTAGTGTGCGAAATTGTGTATAGTGACCAATTTTTTAAAAAAGTGCAGAAATTGCTGTTCAAGTATTCACATCTGTGTTCATATCATCCTTTTCAACAAAAACAATGGGTTTTTGTAATATCTTCTTTTTTTTTTCCAGTCTCTTCAATATATTTGGTATAGCATAGATAGTGAAGGGACTACTATAGTTGGGGAAAGTTGCTTTTAAAATTAAGATTACAGTCTATTTTGTGGGTCACTTGCATCAGATTCTGCATCCGCTATGACGGATATTCTGCATTTGTGGGTCACAGATTCTGCATTTGTGGGTCACTTGCATCAGATTCTGCATCCGCTATGACGGATATTCTGACCTTCCGGCGCACAGTGAAAACCCTATTTTTTAAACAGGCTGGCCTGGCCCAGTAACTGTATTTTGGTTTTAACTTAATTTTAATTGGGGTTTTATTAGCTTTTAACTTTTAACTGAATTCTTGGGATAGACAGCTGGATCAATTTGGTTTAATTTATTTTAATTGTATTTATTGGGTATTTATTGTATATTTTTAGTAGGCTGTACACCGCCCCGAGTCCCTTTTTGGGAGAGGGAGCGGTATAAAAGTTTAATTAAATAAATAAATAAATAAATAATTCTTTAGGTAGAATGTAAAATGAAACCATAAGAATAAGTATAAATATGAAAAGTACAATTTGGTCTGGACTATTCAGAGTTTAAATGGTTGATGTGGCCTCAGCCATTGATACTGATGATATAACACACAATCCCCGAATATCTCTGTTAATTAGCAGCTTGTCATTCTAGAAGCTTTTTTCTGCAGCTTTTCTCTAGTTCTGTGTCTGTTTTGACAAGCCTGGAGCTAAGGGAATCTGTTAAGAATTCATATTTTATGATGTATAAGACAGTGGTTGCTGCTCATCAAGGAAAGGTTATAACGTGTGTCAAACGAGAGCCCTATTCTGCTAATTTGTTTTAAAACTCACAAAATTAGCGTCGGGCACTCTTGAATCAATACTGCACAAGTTTCTGTTTGCGGTGGTAAGTTGTTTTCAAGATGCCAGTCTGTGCTTTGAATCTTCCAGGTATTTTCCTTTTGAATCTTTTCTCAACATGCAGTTCACCAGATTATTTGTTTAAATGTCAGTTTTTTCAGCTGCTGCTTATGTTTGACAGTACATATACGTTTCAGTTGTACAAACTTTTTTGTTTCCTGGTAAAAGATGCGTCTCCTTTGTTAATGCCAGCAGTGTCCCCCCAAAAAATGGAAAAAGGAAGAAACAGGAGCTTCGTAAAATGTGTATCAGTCCCGGTTCTTGTTACAAATGCTTCCAGTGCTTTTGTGGCATCTAAAGTGAAATGAAAGATCCAAATAAAATACAGTTGATGCTGTAATACTTGTGTGACAACCTTCACATTGCTGTGATTGACAATAGTAGAATAATAATGGGTGGGCGTGGACCAGCAGCCCCCAATCATTTGGGCACCAGGGACCAGTTCCATAGAGAAAGATTTTTCCATAGACCGAAGGGGATGTGGTTTCTTTGCTACCTAACAGATGGGGCTTCACTTGTTTGCGTGGTCCAGTTTCTTGGCATGCTACGGACTGGTGCCAGTCCACAGACGGGGTTGAAGACCTCTGGGGTAGACAAGTTGTTTTGGGTCTCATTCTTTCGCCTGCATTCATTCCCTATTAGATTATTTTAATAAAAAGAAAGAAAGCCAAGCCTTATGTGAGCCACGGTGGCGCAGTGGTGAGAGTGCAGTACTGCAGGCTGCTTCTGCTGACTGCCGGCTGCCTGTAATCCGGCAGTTTGAATCTCACCAGGCTCAAGGTTGACTCAGCTTTCCATCCTTCTGAGGTGGGTCAAATGAGGACCCCGATTGTTGGGGGAAAGAGGCTGACTCTGTAAACCGCTTAGAGAGGCCTGTGAAGTGGTATATAAATCTAAATGCTATTGCTGTTGCTCTTCCTTTCCTCCTTCCTTCCCCCCTTCCTTCCTGTTAAAATGCAGTGTTGCAGGCTAACTGCCCACTGCCAGCAGTTCGATTCCCACTGACTCAAGGTTGACTCAGCTTTCCAGCCTTCTGAGATGGGTCAAATGAGGACCCCGATTGTTGGGGGCAAGAGGCTGACTGTGTAAACTGCTTAGAGAGGCCTGTGAAGTGGTATATAAATCTAAATTTATTTATTTATTTAAATTTATATACCGCCCCCTCTCCCAAAGGGACTCGGGGCGGTGAACAGCCAGAATAAAAAGCACATATAAGCACAAATGCTATTGCTGTTGCTCTTCCTTTCCTCCTTCCTTCCCCCCTTCCTGTTAAAATGCAGTGTTGCAGGCTAACTGCCCACTGCCAACAGTTCGATTCCTACCGACTCAAGGTTGACTCAGCTTTCCAGCCTTCCGAGGTGGGTCAAATGAGGACCCCGATTGTTGGGGGTGATAGGCTGTCTGTAAAACTGCTTAAGAGAGGGCTGTGAAACATTATGAAGCGATATGTAAGTCTAAGTGCTAGTGCTATTTCAGACAAATGATTGTCGAAACTCCTTTTAAACCAGTGGAGGAGGAAAAGACTGTTGAATTTCATAGATACTTTAAGCCCTGAACAGGTCCTTTCCATCCTGCAGAGATAGTTAGATTCATTTCACCAGCTAAAATAATACTTTTTAGGCCCACGACAAATGAAGTCTCCTGCAAGTCAAGCTTTTCTTTTGAGCTTTTAAAAAGAGACTGGACAGCCGTTTGTCTGAAATGGTATAGGGTCTCCTGCTTGAGCATGGGGTTGGGCTAGAAGATCTTCCAAGGTCCCTTCTAACTCTGTTGTTCTGTTCTAGCTTTGATGTCCATGCTATTTTCTTAAATCAGCCCAAGAAAATGTTTTTCAGTAATAACATTTTAGGGTAGATTTTTTTTACTTCTCTGTCTAACATGGTTTCAAAATTGGAAGTATAATTCTTTACACTTTGCAGCTTGCAAAACCTCTGTTTCCTGTCCCTGAATTGTAATTATTGATGACTGTGGAGCATTATTTAATCATATCAACTTAATTCAATCTAAGTGAGAGACAGTTAAACATAATCCAATAACCTCACTTTTTATCCGGACCTAATAATATGCCCCCCTCCTCAGACAGACAGGCTGGCTGGGTTTTTTAACGGATTTTGTTTTTTACATCAATCAGTGTTAAGATAATTGCTTCAAAATAATTGCTGGGCAGTGAAATCTGTTACAGGAGCATTGGGTTAGTCACTGCCTAGTTCCTTTCAGCAGACATCTCAAAGCAATTAGTGTCATTCGTGGACTCGGCCAATTCCAGCCGTCATGCTACAATTCTTACCGTGTAAATAAGATTGAAAATGTATGTACAAATGAGAAAGTAAAAAAAAAGCAAAAACAAATCAGTGTTGAAAGTTTCCAGTCCTGTTTCTAATGAGCCCCTCCTCCCTTGCCCCCCAAAATAGTAATTTTTGCCATTAAAGTGGATTAAACATACGAAGAACAGTTGCAGAAAATGGGTATGGCTAGTCCAGAGAAAAGAAGGACTAACGGTGACAGGATGGCAGTGTTCCAATATTTGAGGGGCTGCCACAATGAAGAAGGGGTCGAGTTATTTTCCAGCACACCTGAGGGCAGGACAAGAAACAATGGAGGGAAACTAATCAAGGAGAGAAGCAACTTCGAATTAAGGAGAAAGTTCCTAACAGGGAGGACAATTAACCAGGGGAACTTCAGAAGTTGTGGGTGCTTCATCACTGGAGGGTTTTAAGAAGAGACTGGACAGCAGCTTGTCTCAAACTGTATAGGGCCGTGATGGCAAACCAATGGCACGCAGAGCCACTTCTGCCGGCACTCAAGAGGTCATCCAGAGGAGCCCCCCTGCGCATGCACGCACCGCCCACCCACCCGCTGATTGTCGGCTATCTGGCACGCATGGGTGGGAGCGTGGGAGATACCTGCGCATGCACAGAGACACGCAAGCACGTGCAAGGGGGGTCACATGCGTAGGGAGCATGGGGCTTGTGCGCATTGCTTTCTGGCACGTGAGCGCGCACACAATTTTGAGCACAGGAGCCCAAAAAGATTATAGCCGCCAGTGATATAGGGTCTCTGGCTTGAGCAGGGGGTTGATCCCTTCCAACTCTTCTGATTGATTGGATGAAAATAAAGGGCATCAAAACATTAACGCATCGGTTGCCCTTTGGTACTTGTGCTTGACATATCTCTTTTGTAAGCACTATTTTAGAAGTTCTCTCTGGCAAAGGTGAAGAAGAAACCAGGATGGACTAGTTCCTTGGGCCTCTGTTCTTATTCCCAGTGGGGCTGTTGCTAAAAACGTAAAATTTACTCTTACTTTCTCTACATATAACTTCGTCCAAATCAAAGGAAGTCTTGAGTTCCTTCATAGAAAGAAGGAAAATATACAAGGATATAAGTCTAGCAAGTAAATAAGTAATGCCTTCAGTTATCATCGCGCTAGCTGGATACCCGTTCTTTGCGACAAAACAATGCAAATCGGGCTATGCAGAAGTCTGGGCTTTTTTTCTTTCCTCCTTTCCTTTCCTGTCCTTCTTTCCTTTCCTCCTTTCCCTTCCTTTTTTCCTCCTTTCCCTTCCCTTCCTCCTTCTCCTTCCCTTCCTCCATTCCATTCCTTTCCATCTCTCTATCTATATACCTATCTATCTTTTCAGCAAAAGTGTTGTAAAATACAGTCCTCCAACTGTTGTTCCAAAAGTGGGGTTTTTTTTTCAGGAGGCAACTGGTTTTTCTCTGAAGATGTTTTGCTTCTCATCCAAGGAGCTTCTTCAGCTCTGACTGGATGGTGGGTAATAAAAATACTACAACCTTTGATGCCAAAGTAGCTTCCCATTTGGAAGTGTAGTTTGCATCCTTTTAGAGAGCCATTGAGGCAACTTGGAGGCTTGTCTGTGTCCCCCGGGTCATCTGAGTGGTGCAAATGGCTGTGAAGTTAATTAAGGTAACGGAGTGTGAGGCGACTGTCAGTTGGAACAGATTTCTTTTCAGGTGGGGAGAGGGAATGGAACTTCTTAGCATCAGAGTGTTTAATAATAATATACGAAATACTAACGCTCTGATGGTCATTTCGAAAAATCCTTTCTTAATGAGCCCCTAGAAGCCAAGATGAACATAGGTGCCAAATTTCAAATTTGTAGGCTTTACGGTTCTGGAGATTTTGTGATGATGCATGAAAGGTATTTCTCTTTTATTTCTCCAGCCTAGAAAGAGACCTCCACCTTAAATCCTTTCCTTTCACAGCTGATCACCCTGGTAGATATCCAGTCCACCCATGCTATTTTACCTTGGTACTTTGACTTTTGTTTTTTAAACTCCTCCCATCCAGTTTGCCTCAAGTCAGCTTCCCAGCCTGCTAATCATGGATAAACTAGCATTTGATTGGCAGGAGTGGCCTAGAGCTGAAGACACTCGCCTACCCCTCGCTAGCTTGAGAGTTCAATCCCAAGCAACGCCAGATGCTTCTCTATCAAAGTGCAAAGGGAAAATATCTGCTGTGAACTTCATGTAGGCATCAGGAAGGGCATCTGGCCAGCAAATGCTCAGGTCCTCTCAGTCGCCCCAACTGCACCCCAAAACAAGGGATTAAAGGGTCATTTAAAAAATGGATAAACCAGCATTCCCAGCTTAAAGAGAGATATGGGCATAACAGTTCTCTTGATGTTAGAATGAATGTTGAGGAACAAAAGCTGTTTTCCTGGAGGTATTGAATTTGTTCCTTGATTTCTCTTGACTTCTGCTTGTGACAGCAGGTCGCCAAATGGGCAGCTCTTCCTACAGTTGTAGCATGGACTTCTACTCATGCGCTTGACGCAGCCGAAGGAGAACAGAAATCCCGCCGGTTTAAAGCACATCAGGTGAGATTTGTAAGATCACTGTGGGTTTCGTGTTGTGTAGTTAACATTTTAGGAAAAAGGTCTTGCATAGTAGCCTGAAACACAAATTACGTTTAAAACAAAAAGATTATGCATCATTATTTATTTACCCATTTGCCAATTAAATATGCATTGGGGATCATTATACAGCACCCTAAGAGAAAAGTAATACTAATTAATAAGTAAAAGTAATCAACCAGTAATAAGCTTCTTGTAATGACCTCTTGCAGATTGAACTCAAGATCACCAAAAGTGAATACATAATACTAGCTCTATACCTGTGCTTCACTACGAAACCATGTGATCAGGCTTAGTGTTTGGGGAGGAAAATAAGTGGGGAGGGCAACTGTGCTTCTGCCTACCAGCATCAGTGTGAGAGTTGAGGGCTGTTTGGAAACTGAAACATGGAAACTGAAAGAGTATTTGCTGTGTGAGCAAGAAGGAGACAGCAAGGAGCCTGGGCGTGGCGTAGCTCAACTGTTCTGTACTAAAGCTGGTTGCTGTGAAACTGAAACTCCTCTGCTTGTTGCATTTGGAAGAGATTTCTTTTCAGGTGGGGAAGGGGAGTAGAACTCCTTAGCATCAGAGCATGTTAATAATAATATAGGAAATATTAATGCTCTGATGGTCATTTCGAAAAATCTTTTCTTAGTGAGCATCTAGGAGCCAAGAGGAACATACATGCCAAATTTAAAGTTTGTAGGCTTTACGGTTCTGGAGATTCTGTGATGATGCGTGAGGGGTATTTCACTTTAATATGTATAGTTTTCACTCCTGTTTAGAGCAGCTCCGAATCCCAAAAAGCTACATTGATGCTCCCTGGGAAGAATCCTTCCTCACCCCAGCTTCTAACTCCAGGGTTTCTTTTTAGAGAATCATAGCTTGATGGCTTTGCTGCTCAATCACTCAGGATTTTTTTTTTTAAATTATGAAATCAGCTAAAAGCACAATATGTAAAGAAAGAATGAGGAGGAAGGTTGGCTTGCTACTAATTTATTTTGATGGACTTCTGTTAACTCCAGAACCTATAGCAGATCAGGATGGGTCAATGATTGGCATTACCTATTCTCAGCCTAGTGGTGTGAAAAAAACAGTGGATCTCTTTGAGGAGGGATGAAAACATTGAATCACTTGGGAAGGGTAGTGATATGGAACAAACCCTTTAAATGACTTAGAATAGGAGGAAAGGCGGAGTCAGGAGAGGAATAAGCTTAGAATCATTACGTTCCCATAAATAGTCCAAATCCAGCCCCCCTTGAATTCCATTGACACTTCTATCTATTGAGTGCTGACCCTTTGGTGCTTGACTAGACTCTTGTGAATAGACGTGAGCAATAAGTCAGCTTAACCGGAACTTAGCACACGGCCCTGATTCTTTGTGATTGACAAGAGGCAGATTTGGGCACCTTCTTTGAGCCATTGGACCGCAAAATCTATGGCACCACTCCCATTCATTCTAATCAATAATCTCGTGGCCAATTCTTGTTGAATGAGGAGCAAAGAAATACCACTCATAACGGAGTGGAGGCTCGGTTTTCATTTCCGCCTTTGCTCACCATCTGTCCTTTCTTCTTTTTTTGCAGCTTCCCATTTACAACGCCCCACCTCTGGAATCACGGTACATTGACGAAAAACCCGGCCGGCTGCAAACCAGGATTTCATCCGTAAGAAAGACAACAAGTTACTACCTAAAGAACTGCAAGGTGAGAATACAAAGCAGGCTCCTTATTTATTTATTTATTTATTTATTTATTTATTTATTTATTTATTTATTTATTTATTTATTTATTTATTTATTTATTTATTTTGTTTTATTTTGTTTTATTTAAATTTATTTATTTAATTTATTTAAATTTATATACCGCCCCCCTCTCCCTAAGGGACTCGGGGTGGTGAACAGCCAGAATAAAATACACCTATAAAACACATATACAATATTTAAAAATTAAAAGAATTCAATACATTGGCCCTTACAAAAGATTAAAAATAAGGGAAAATTTAAAAACTCCTTGATTCAGGAACAGAAATAATACATTTCAGAAGATTCAGTCACAAAAAGAGAGGGAGGAAAAAAACATGTTGGAAATCAAAACAGCCGGTGAGATGCAGATTAAATATCTCCTGACCACAACTCTTACAAGCTTGTTGCAGTTTTGCATTTACGATGTTTCTCCCTTGAGAGTAGAAACGTCCTCAAATAAGTGTTTCTGTAGTTTTTTTTCATGCCTGTCATTTTGTCCTCTAATTAATCCTGAGCTTGTTGGATAATGATATCTGGTGGGGTGAACCCGAAATTGTGTTTTAATGTAAGATTCTTACCTTGCAAACTGTAGTTCTGTGGATAGAGAGAAGCCATTCTGATTGGTAGTTGAATTAATAATTGGAGGAGAGATATTATAACTGTTAATAACATAAATTGGAATAACGTATATTCCAATAGCTGAATTGGATATCCAGTTACGAGGCCACTGCTGTAGCCCCACAGAAGTTTTGTGTATAATTACATGCACGGTGTGCCTATGTTTACTTTTCTGTCATGTTCTCATCATACCCTAAATAAACTAAAGCTTGCAAACTGTGATGAAAACTGAAATTGTCCTGTGGATTCATAGCTTAGAGATGAGAGAGCTAGAGTGAGTGGATGTGCGTATATTGTTCACTACCATATGGTCGTTCTTAATTGCTGAGAACTTGGATCATGATATGAATAAATCTAATAAGTAATGCATATGCATAGGCACACCACATATATACACTGCTCAAAAAAATAAAGAGAACACTTAAACAACACAATGCAACTCCAAGTCAATCACACTTCTGTGAAATCAAACTATCCACTTAGGTAGCAACACTGATTGACAATCAATTGCACATGCTGTTGTGCAAATGGAATAGACAACAGGTGGAAAGCATAGGCAGTTAGCAAGACATCCCCAATAAAGGAGTGGTTCTGCAGGTGGTGACCACAGACCACTTCTCAGTTCCTCTGCTTTCTGGCTGATGGTTTGGTCACTTGCTTTTACTCTAGTGGTAGCATGAGACGGAGTCTACAACCCACACAAGTGGCTCAGGTAGTGCAGCTCATCCAGGATGGCACATCAATGCGAGCTGTGGCAAGAAGGTTTGCTGTGTCTGTCAGCATAGTGTCCAGAGCATGGAGGCGCTACCAGGAAACAGGCCAGTACATCAGGAGACATGGAGGAGGCCATAGGAGGGCAACAACCCAGTATCAGGATTGCTACCTCAGCCTTTGTGCAAGGAGGGACAGGAGGAGCACTGCCAGAGCCCTGCAAAATGACCTCCAGCGGGCCACAAATGTGCATGTGGCTGCTCAAACAGTCAGAAACAGACTCCATGAGGGTGGTATGAGGACCCGATGTCCACAGGTGGGGGTTGTGCTTACAGCCCAACACCGTGCAGGACGTTTGGCATTTGCCAGAGAACACCAAGATTGGCACATTCGCCACTGGTGCCCTGTGCTCTTCACAGATGAAAGCAGGTTCACACTGAGCACATGTGACAGATGTGACAGGGTCTGGAGACGCCGTGGAGAATGTTCTGCTGCCTGCAACATCCTCCAGCATGACCAGTTTGGCAGTGGGTCAGTAATGGTGTGGGGTGGCATTTCTTTAGGGGGCCGCACAGCCCTCCATGTGCTCGTCAGAGGTAGCCTGACTGCCATTAGGTACCGAGATGAGATCCTCAGACCTCTTGTGAGACCATAAGCTGGTGCGGTTGGCCCTGGGTTCCTCCTAATGCAAGACAATGCTAGACCTCATGTGGCTGGAGTGTGTCAGCAGTTCCTGCAAGATGAAGGCATTGATGCTATGGACTGGCCCGCCCGTTCCCCAGACCTGAATCCAATTGAGCACATCTGGGACATCATGTCTCGCTCCATCCACCAACGCCACGTTGCACCACAGACTGTCCAGGAGTTGGGGGATGCTTTAGTCCAGATGTGGGAGGAGATCCCTCAGAAGACCATCCACCATCTCATCAGGAGCATGCCCAGGCGTTGTAGGGAGGTCATACAGGCACGTGGAGGCCACACACACTACTGAGCCTCATTTTGACTTTATATACACATACACACACATACATTATTTGCATTAAGTGACATTATTTACCCCATTCTGTCCACAAATATCTAGGGGACAACAAGTGGGAGTAATGATTTATGTTGGTGCATGTCAGTGTCATTCCACAAAAGCTGCCACTTGCATCACACCACAAGTACGAAAGGGCAGCCTTAGTTAAGGCAGTTTCTCATCACTTGGTCATGTATGTATCGCTTTCTAATTGCAAAATCACATACCCTTGGATTTATTTACATACTGCATAAAAACAAAGAGTATTTTTTTTCCAGCCATCTCTCCTTTCTATGAAGCTGCCTTCATATTTGCCAGTGGGATTTATTTTTTTTTTTAAAATGTTTTTTTGTTTGATTCTACAGGACGCCTACCTCTTCATCAAAAGTGGAGTCACGACTTCCTTACAGTTTGGAAAAGGTGGGTGTGTCAATAGAGCACTTTGCACCTTGTGTTTTGATGTACTTCTGTCAGTCTTGCAAGGTAGTCCAGACAGGAGGCACAGGCAAAAGTATAGGTGGTCCGCGAATTATGATCACAGTTGAGCCCCAGATTTCTTGTTGCTAAACGAGACATTTGTTTAACTGAGCTTGCCCCCAAATTTATGATTTTTCTTGCCACCGTTGTTAAGTGAATCACTGCAGTTGTTAAGTTGATAACACAGTTATTCAATGAATCGGATTTCCTCCTTGAGTTTGCTGGTCAGAAAGTTGCAAAAAATTATTACTGAAACTATGATATCATAAATATGGGTCAGTTGCCAAGTGCCCCAGTTTTGATCATGGGGATGCTGCAACAATTGTGTGAAAAACGATCATAAGTCACTTTTTTCAGTGCCGTTGTGACTTCAAACAGTCACCAAATGAATGGTGGTAAGTCTAGGATTACCTGTGCTAGCTTTAACTTTATTGTAAGGATACGTTAACAGACTCTTGCAAGCCTGAAAGTACAGTTCTCCAACCGTCACCAGAGGAAGTAAGGAGGGTCCTATCTGAGCTGCTTGCCCTGCCCATATTCCTTTTGTGGGCTCAGCTACCTGTTATCTGACCATTATGTAGTCTGGAGTCTTCCTTTGATCTCCCAAGGCCATTCCCAACAGCACAAAGCTGACTCCTCGTCCCAATAAACCCCTTTTATTTAGTTTATAATGAATTCCTCCAGCAAAGTCCTGGTCAACAGTCTTTCAAGATATTTCACTATTACAGACCTTTATCAGGCTTGGAGAGTTGCCAGGCGGATACTTTTTAGATGCCACACTGTACCAGACAATACTAGGCAAGAATGCAAGAACAGATCTTCACCCAAATAAACTAATTGTCTCCTACAAAGCCCCTCCCCTTTCCCTCCTCTTTCATACTCTAAAAGTCATTCACTGTCTACCTGTGGCTTTACTCCCAAGTCGACCCTTGTTCCTTAGCTGTTCCCTTCTCCTGGCAGCTCTGTGCATGCGCACACTGGGAACAGGCTCCAGCTGTGCTTCTGCCTCAATGATGTCTGACTTCGAAAGCAGCTGATAACTGTCAGATAGCTCTGGCCCCATCTCTGCCTCCGACGCAGACCCTCGTGAGAGCCTTCCCAGACTGGCCCATGTTCCTCCCCAACCTCCTCACTGTCCGAATCTGCTGCCAGCTCTGCTGGCCACTGGCGGGCCACAACACATATGTCTACAACTTCTGAAAATAACCAGTGAGATAAAGAGAAGTTGTGCTAATCCAGCAAGAAATAACCTCGATTGTTTTGCTTATCTTGAAGATGTGTATGTTTACCTGAAGAATCCTCCCCCAGAATTTCTCCCCAAGGTTGGTGTGATCACAGTTTCAGGACTGACTGGAATAGTCCTGGCCAGGAAAGGTAAGATAATACTTATTGTTACAACACTACAATTATGGGGAAGGAAACTACTCCAGATGATAAGAAAAACTGTACTTACTTATTAGCATGACCTCTGTTGCTCTATTCAATTTATTCTTAACCTACAGCCAGTATCTGCAAGGGTATGGTTAACAATAGTCAAGATGGCAACTGTGGAAGTAGGATGGTAACTCTGCCCTCTGTGTGATGGACATAAAAAACAGGCAGAACGTGGACCACACTCCATGTATCATGGCTCCATCTTGGCTTTTTGGACCGTGCTGTGGGGATACCCCACTCCAGGCTAAATTAATCTTTTTACCTGCAGCTTTTGAATCTGCAGCTGTGGACAAAAGCAAAAGGTGCAGCTGCTTTAAAGAGTTGCCAGGAAATGTTACAGGTGCAAGCCCACGCTTCAAAAATAGCATTTCACTTCCATATCCTAAGCACGGCGCATTACTGAATAGTGAACCAACGGAATATGCTCGATTAATTCTCAAGTATGTGTTAACTTGGTTCGTTTTTGGTGGCTGAGCCTGTGCAAACCTAGACAACTTATTCTGAGCCAGCCTTCACAAGTAACGATAAGCCATTTACTCACGAGTAAGACAACCTCTTTTTATAACAGGGCAGGAACAGTCTTATTCACATGGATAAACAAAAAAAATCAAACGTAATTAGTCCCAACGAACCTGGGTTAATCCAAGGAATCCAAATTGCTTGCTATTGTAACGATTTTTGGGGTTTTAAAAATTTGGTATTTTAAATTTTTTATCAGTTGTATATTCGCTAATTTGTATATTCGGCCTCCAATTTAATCGTTTTAATTTGCTTTTAATTGTATATACTGTTTCTGTTTTAGTTGGCTGTACACCACCCCAAGTCCCTTTTTTGGGAGAGGGGGCGGTATAGAAATTGAATGAATGAATGAATGAATGAATGAATTGTACTAGAAACGAATCGTTGTCTGCAACATCTGATCCCTCCCAAACCCCTCCGATTTATTTCCCAGCCGGGGAGGGGGCAGAGGGGCTGGTTAGCGTCAACGTCTTCTATTCCCCGAGAGCCGGCTTATTGCTCTCCTTTGCTCTCCTCTCCTCTCTAGACATCTAAGCATATGGGGTGGGTCGCATCTGTTTTTCCCCCCTCACTCAGCTCAGGCCTCAAAGACAGCTGTCTCTCCACCTGGGGGAGGACAGAAGGCACCAGCTCTGCCTCTGTCTCCAATACTGTTTCCTTATCAGAGCCTTCCAAAGCTGGGCCAAGCCCTCCCTCAACCGCCTCTTCGTCAGACTCCGCCACTAGCTCTGCTGGCAGCCAACGGGCCACCACGCAACTCAGCCAGCGCACGATTCAGAGTACTCTAGGAAAGGAGATCCATTATGTAATGAAATAAGGGAATTATGAGGACACGGCTCTTGAAACTTCATGTTGCAGTTAGTGGTGCGCTGTATATTCTACTTTGTTTCTTGCAGGATCTCGATTCAAGAAAATCGCCTATCCCATGTGCCTTGGCTCACTAGGTATATCTCTTTGCTACCCAGCACAGTCGGTGATCGTTGCTAAGGTAAGCTCCTTTTAAAGTTCATAACTCGGGTTTTTTATAACCTGTTTCCCCCAAAATACGACCTACCCTGAAAGTAAGTCCTAGCTCGATTTTTACATGTGAGCCCAATATAAGCCCCCAATACGCCCTAATTAAGACCCCACCCCCTCCAGAGTGCAAGGGTAAAAATTAAGCTAGGGTGGGGATGGGAGGGTGGAGTTGCCCTACTACTTACCTTCGGACAGTTGTAGCCAGGCGTCGCATATCTCGACACCTGCCTTGCCGGCCCATTTCTTCTACAGCTGACAAGGCTTTCCTGAAGGCCTCTGGAGCTGAGAACAAAGCTCCAGATCAAAGCAGAGGCCTTCAGGAAAGGCTTGCCAGCCAGAGAAGAAGTTCCTGAAGGCCTCTGACAGCGAAAAGGAGGCCAGGGGGTGATACGAGCAAGTGAGGTTAGTTACTGGACGACATCCCCCGAAAATAAGACCTGGGGCCTTTTTGGGTGACCAAAAATATATATAAGACAGGGTCTTATTTTCAGGAAAACATGTTTTTTTTTGTGTGTGTGTGTGTGTGTGTGTATGTATGTATGTATCAGTTTAAGATTGTTGCTGCTGGTTGACCTTTTTAAATTCCAGGGGCCAAATTTTAAATAGACTGCCATTCAGAATTAGGAAGTTTTTCTTCCGCTCTCAGATTTATTACTATTCATTAAAACGAAATAAAATCACCACCTTGTGTCTGTTGCTCAGTTGAATAACACATTTCACGTTAAACCAGGTTACAGGTAGCAAAGTTTATGCTGCGAGTCATAAAATGTATACAACCGTAGGATCACTCTGGACCAAAAAACCTTCCGCAGAAGTTGCCCAGGAAAAAGATACTCAGGTATGTTCTTTTCCAAGTAGCATTTTACATAGCAAAAAGTTGTGATGGTACGTTTTAAACTACCCACATTTTGCATCGGATTAAATGGTAAAATTAACTGCATCTCTACATTGGCCATTATAAAGAAACCCTGTGGTAGAGTTTAATGTTAGTTATCTGTACATGGAGTCCTCAATGCTTGTGAATTTGTTGGTTTGCTTGCAGATGTTTCATTACTCAACTCGGTAACCTCATAAGCAATAAATTATACCCTAAACCGTGGCAACTTTTAAGATGTGTGGACTTCAACTCCTCGAATTAAACTAGGAACTCAGTAAAAATTTTTTAAAAGATTATTTGTTTCATAGTTGGCAACCGATTCTTTCTTAGCATGTGACCAGATATGAAGCTGCTTTAAAATCTGGTTCAAGTCTATTGTCCTTATCTGTATTTTATATTAAGGGGAAAATCTTTAATAAAATACATATTACAAAAATTAAAATCTGGGCCTGGTCTTTCTCATGCTGGCATTTGATGACTTGTAATAAGAATTCTGTGCTGAAGATAAAGCATTAATATTTTGGCCAGCGCCTTTATTAAAATCAGTCCCTTTTTGGAAGTCATACTAATTAGAATAGACTGCCCACCCAAAATATCCTTCTGGATATTCCATCATTCCATCTGTCAGGATTCTGGCAGTTGCCCCCATTTAAATCATGAGTCTCGAGCCAAACTTCCAAAACAAGAACATGATTAATTGGGAGTTAACATGTCGGCACGACCTGGGTGTAGCCGACTCTGAAACACATAATTCACTGCCACCCTTGACCCTGGTTTTCCCCCATCCCTCTGGGTGTATCATCATTCATATTCTCCAATGGGACACATCCATAGTCAAGAGCCATCAATCACGTTCTCCAGTTAGATTTTTGCGCGGCAGAAACTTCAGTCACCTAGTTACAATCTCTGAAAGACTATGCATGGAATGCACTTCCGATTTCCAAACTGCCTCACTGCTCTTTCAAACCCCTTCCCCCCCCCCTTCCCTTTCTGTTGGCAACTATAAAACACCCATTAAAAAATGTTTTATGAGTTGACAGCATCTCTTTTTCAAGTACAGGAAGCTTCACGAGTCAGTCATAGCCTCCCAAAAGCTCAGGAGGCCTCTATAGAATCGGAGGACAAGGCGGAAACATCAGAGGAACCGACCCAGAGGTCAGAAGGGCACAAAGATTATGAGACTTCGGTGGGTGAAATGAAGGCGCCAAATGTCAGAACAGGTGAGACATTCCAATTGCCATCACAGACTTTTCCCAACTCTGGATCTGCAATTCCCAAGTTAGATGATTGTTCATGCAGGGTTTTGGGCGGGAAGGCAGCTGGCTAGTGAAGGCTGTATTCCTGTCAACCAGTACAAATCGAAATGCCAACAGCAGGAAAGGTAAGATAGATAGATAGATAGATAGATAGATAGATAGATAGATAGATAGATAGATAGATAGATAGATAGATAGATAGATAGATAGATAGATAGATAGATAGATAGATAGATAGATAGATAGATAGATAGATAGATAGATAGATAGATAGATAGATAGATAGATAGATAGATAGATAGATAGATAGATAGATAGATAGATAGATAGATAGATAGATAGATAGATAGATAGATAGATAGATGAAGGAAGGAAGGAAGGAAGGAAGGAAGGAAGGAAGGAAGGAAGGAAGGAAGGAAGGAAGGAAGGAAGGAAGGAAGGAAGGAAGGAAGGAAGGAAGGAAGGAAGGAAGGAAGGAAGGAAGGAAGGAAGGAAGGAAGGAAGGAAGGAAGGAAGGTTGGTTGTGCTTGACTTACGACCAGAATTCCCATTGCTAAACAAGGGGGTTATTAAGTCAGCAGTGCCCAATTTTTATGACTTCTTTTGCCATGGTTGTTAAGCAAATCTTAATTTCATTCTTAAGTAAATCGTGGAACTGTTAAGCAAATTTGGCTTCCCCCATTGGCTTTGTTTGGAAGAAGCTAGTAGGGAAAGTCACAAACGGTAATCAAAAACCCCAGCATGCTGCAACCATCGTAAATACAGGTTGGTTGCCAACCACCTGAATTTTGAGAGACTCTGTAGATGCTATGATGGTCATAGAGATGTGGACCGGTCATAAGACTCTTTATTCACTGCCACCGTACCTTCAAATGGTTGTAAATGGAGGACCCCCCTGTAGATAAATAAATAAACCTTAGCAGCCCCTCTCTCATTCCAGACACACCTATCCTAACATCTTTGTGTATATTTGGCAGATGTATTGAAGGCGCCTAAGTATAAAGCAGATGCCAGCCTCATGGACTATGGGCAAGCCAGCCCAGAAGATGCAGATCTGTATAGTAAGAGAAGCTAATACCCTCCAGTTTTGCTCATGGGACTTTAAAAACAGGTGGAAGCCCTGTGCAAATTGCTCGCGGTCTACATGGTGATAACAGAGTCCGGTAGCTTCTTAACTCTCGTTCTCTCGCCAATTTTCTCGTGCAATCCTTAAAAATCTTTTTCTACTCGTTAGTGCCACTTCGTATTTTCAACTGGTTGAAAGCATAATTGGTCTCGGGAATGTAAAAAAGCCAAGAAGCTTCTCAAGGATCCTCGCTGCCAAATTAGTGAATAGTGTAAATAACAAAGGCTGCAATAAATAACATAGAGAATTTAAACCACATTTTGTCTTGCGTTTCTTTCTAATCCTGGGCTACTCAAAAACTGTGGCTGTTTTGCTAATCTGCAGAAAGATGAGGACCACAGATGTTTTAAGTTTGTAGAATTGATGGTGCGAATTTCAGTCCATTAAAGATAAACGATACAGTTCTGTGTGAATGACTTTAATGAGTGTAAGCACAACTCTTATGTTTCCCACACATTATTATTGCACATCCTGTGTGCAATATCAAAGGCCTAGCAACTAAACCATACGAAAAACGGCTGCAGGATTTGGGCTTGGCTAGTCTAAAACCAAAGAAGAATTAGGGGTGACATGCTAGCAGTATTCCAGTATTTGAGGGGCTGCCACAAAGAAGAGGGGTTCAAATTATTCTCCAAAGCACCAGAAGGCAGCACAAGAAACAATGGATGGAAACTAATCAAGGAGAGAAGCAACCTGGGATTAAGGAGAAACTTCCTAAGTGAGGACAATTAGCCTGTGCAACAGCTTGCCTTCAGAAGTTGTGGATGCTCCATCACTGGAGGATTTTAAGAAGAGATTGGAGAACTATTTGTCTGAAATGGTATGGGGTCTCCTGCTTGAACAGGGGGCTGGATTAGAGGACCTCCAAGGTCCCTTCCAGTTATTTCATTCCTTTCCTTTCCTGGCTATTAGGCTGTCTAGAGGTGTAACATCTACTATGTTGAGCTTGTGGAACTAGTATTTATGGAGCAGGGTTGATCAATCTCCCGTTTCCAAGATGCTGCTTAGGAGCACGCTCCCAAAATATTTGGGTTCCCACGAATGAAGGTACATGTCCCAGGATAATGTTGCAGGATCCAATCTGAGTCGGTCACCGGGAACAGAGGTTCAGTCTTCTGAGCTTTTGGATTTGTGCTGGAGCCCATCTTCAGGAAACCTGTCTCTCACCAGAATGTGCGCAGTGGGATGTTCTATGCATAGTATAATACATTCTGGAGAGAAGTTGCCTGAGGATGGGCTTCAACACAAGTCCGAAAGCTCAGAAGCCTAAACCTCTAGTCCCAGTGACCAACCCAGATTAAATCCTATTTTGGTTCCCTTTATCAGTTATGGAACCCTGGGCGTACAGTTCTCTGACAGTGCCTTCTTGCGAAGTGATGCCTGATTAATTATATGATGATGATCAGACCAGTCGTTGTCAATTTGTTTGAAGAATGGATAGTAGGAGAGGCCCACAACCTAGACAGAACATTCAGAGCAAAATAGAGAAAGGGCCTAAAACCTGTAAAAAATTAAATGACCGACTTAATTGGATCCAAAATTGACTCAGTTGAGGAGACCTAGTGTGAAAATGTGGATTTTTCTACAATCTTGCCATGGTTGTCTAGGCAGCTATATTCTAAAATGGGCGTCCAACCTCAGCAACTTTAAGATGTGTGGACTTGAACTCCCAGAATTCCTCATGCTGGCTTGGGGAATTTAAGTCCACAAGTCTCAAAGTTGCCAAGGTTGAACACCCTTGCTCTAAAAGCATCATTGCAGAAGTATAGTATTATTATTATTATTTATTATTATTTTTCATATTTCTATACCGCTCCCTCTCCCAAAAAGGGACTCGGGGCGGTGTACAGCCTAATAAACACATAAAATAAATACAAGTTAAATAGAATTTAAAACTAGATTAAATACATATATCTGGCTGCATCCCGTCCAACTACAATTAAACATTTAAGATCCGGGATTGATAAAATTTTAAAAATATAAGATTAAAAATTAAAACCCTCATTAAATTTAAAACCCCGCAGACCCTTACTGGGCCAGGCCGGCCTGTTTAAAAAATAGGGTCTTAACTGCGCGCTGGAAGGTCAGGATGTCCGTCATGGCTCGTATCTCCGGGGGGAGATCATTCCACAGGGAGGGGGCTCCCACAGAGAAAGCCCGCACCCTTGGGGCCGCCAGCCACCAGCGATCAGGCAGCGGTACCCCAAGTAGGGCAACCCTGTGGGAGCGTACTTGGCGGCGGGAGGTTGTTGGTGGCAGCAGGCGGTCCCGTAAGTACCCAGGTCCCGAGCCATGGAGCATTTTAAATACCGTCAGTACCACCTTGAATCGAATCCGGAAGGCCACAGGAAGCCAGTGCAGCCTGCGGAGAAGTGGTGTTACGTGGGTGCCCCGAGGGTAATGACTGAAGTATAGTAACAAGGTTCCAGTTCTTCTGGCACAGCATCTTATGGACATGAATTGGACCAACCCTCCCAAAT
This sequence comes from Bungarus multicinctus, assembly GCA_023653725.1. Taxonomy (NCBI): domain Eukaryota; kingdom Metazoa; phylum Chordata; class Lepidosauria; order Squamata; family Elapidae; genus Bungarus; species Bungarus multicinctus. Next base: position 11,413,430 of record CM042841.1, read on the forward strand.
ACTGATAGTTCCACTTTTTCTTCTTGGAGGAACTCCTGAGCTTTTCTGCTCAGAATGTTTGTCCCACCTCCATTTGCTAAAACAATCTAACCGTTTTAGCAATCCATGGAATGTCTTAATGAGGGCGATTATGTCGGCCTGATAGATTAAGCTAAACAAGGCTGGTAAATATTCTTGCATATTTCCACTCCTCCTCCGATTCACACATGGCTTTTCATCCAACACTGCGAGGCTTTAGAGCACAGGTCTCTAAACTTGGCAACTTTAAGACTTGTGGACTTCAACTCCCAGAATTCCTCAGCCAGCTATACTGGCTGGGGAATTCTGGGAGTTGAAGTCCACAAGTCTTAAAGTTGCCAAGTTTGGGGACCCCTGCTTTAGAGAAACCCAACATCTGTAACCTGTAGAAAGCCTTGACTACAAATTCAGATTTCAACTGTAGATGCTAATTGTTGTGGCCTGCCAATGGGAGCTGCCGGCAGACTCGGACAGTGAGGAGGTTGGGGAGGAACAGGGGCCAGTCCTGGAGTCTGGGGAAGGCTCTGATGAGTGTTCTGCGTCAGAGGCAGAGATGGGGCCAGGGCCGTCCGACAGCTATCAGCTGCCTTCGGAGTCGGAGATCAGCGGGGCAGAAGAACAGCTGGAGCCTGTTCCCAGTGTGCACATGTGCAGAGCTGCCAGGAGAAGGGAATAGCTAAGGAACAAGAGTCAACTTGGGAGTAAAGCCACAGGTGGATGATGAATGGCCCCTCCCATAGGGAATAAAGAGGAGCGAAAAGGGAGTGGTGTTTTCAGGAGACAATTAGTTTAATTCATTAGAGTGAATATCTGTTCCTGACTTCTTGCCAAGTCATTGCTGCTACAGCGTGGTGTTTGGAAGATATCGGTCCGGCAACTCTCCAAGCCTGATAAAGGTCTGTAGTTGTGAAATTTCATGAAAGACTTTGCTGGAGAGGAATTCCCTTCAACCTAAATAAAAGGGGTTTTATCGGGGATGAAGAGTTTGCTTCATGATCTTGGGAAGCCTAGGTCAGAACACTTATAAGCTGCTGACTTTAGTCAAGGAACCCTCAACAATCAAGAGAGCCCATCTAATGTGCCAATGTACATACTTATTAGCCAAATATTTGGGGGGGGGGGGTTTCGTGTCTCATACCAACACAACTTGCCCATGGAAAAACACCAGAATCCAATCACATATCAAGCTACTGCCAGTCATAAAACAAGCAAGCTTCTTTTTAATTTCTTGTTGCTAGTATTTGCCTGCTTTGGAGAGCCTCAATTTTAGCTAGAGGTTTCCTTGTGACCGATGAGCTGATGGTACGCCAACCTTGGAGAGAGAGGAAGAGAGAGAGAGACTCCCTTCTTACTGTCCGCTAGCCATTCTGACGAGGTGCTCTTTATCGAATCGGAAGAGATGCCACCCCTCCTCGGTGGAGAGATCAGACGCCCCGTGCCTCATATAGTACTCGATCGATGGCTTATTCCAGACCACGACGAGAAAGTGCATGCAGCTACAGTTGCATTCAAGGGCGATCTGTTCAAGGGTAAACCCAGAGGATTTGCGTTTGAGAAGCAAATGGGAAGGCGTTCGCAGTGCAATTCAGCAGAATGTCTACACTACAGCAGGGTTTCTCCCAACCTTGGCAACTTTTAAGACTTGTGGACTTCAACTGCCAGAATTCCTCAGATGGCAAAGCAAAGCTGACTGAGGAATTCTGGGAGTTGAAATCCACAAGTCTTAAAAGTTGCCAAGATTGGAGAACCCCTGCCCTACAGCTCAAAAGGTTGACTGGTACAGCTTATTTTAAAATGGCCGCTTAAGTTGGTGCAGTAAGGTAGAATTGGTGACTTCCTTCACAACAGTCACTGCATGCAGAATTGTATGCAGGTAGTCCTCGACTTGTGACCACAATCGAGCCCAGAATTTCTGTTGCTAAGAGAGACGTTGGTTAATTTCATTTGGCCCCGTTTCATGACCTTCCTTGCCACTGTTATTAAGTGAATCACTGCAGTTGTTAAGTTAGTAACACAGTTGTTAAGCGAACCCAGCTTCCCCCATTGAGTTTGCTAGTCAGAAAGTTGCAAAAAGAAATGATTGCTGCAACCATCCTATCATAACTATGGGACGGTTGCCAAGTGTCCCAGTTTTGATCACCTGTCCCTCAGAATGCTGCAACCATCATAAACATGAGTCCATTGCCACTTGTTCAAATTTTGATCACATGACCGGGGGGATGCTGGAACCCTTTGTAAATGTAGAAAATTGTCACATTTTCTCAGTGCTATTTGTAACTTCGAACGGCCACCAAATGAACTACTATAAGTCAAGGACTACCATGTCATTGCATCGGCATGCAGAATTGTTTATACAAAGCTGGAGGTGCATGTTCTTGAATTCTTTAGTGCTCTAAAGCAGGGGTGTCAAACTCGATTTCATTGAGGGTTGAGTTTGACCTCGAGGGGGGGGCAGGGTGGGTGTGGGCAGAGGGGCCGTGGCCTACTCAATGTCACTCATGTTGGGGGTGCCTGTAGCGGCCCAAGTGCTCTGCCAGCGTAAATGATCTCCCGAGCTCCGTTTCCGGCTGCAAAGGTCTCCTGCAACTTTCTGCCAGCGAAAATGAGTTTCCGAGCTCCATTTTCACTGGCAGAGGGTTGCAGGAGGCCGTTGCAGCTGGAAACGGAGCTTGGGAGCCCGTTTTCACTGGCAGTGGCACCGCGGGCTGTTCCCTCATTTGTCTCCAAGGTGGCCCTCCGCATGGGCCAGATCTAAGCACCCCGCAGGCCAGATTCAGCCCCCGGGCCTGGAGTTTAATGCCCCTGCTCTAATGCAATGTTTCTCCACCTTGGCAACTTTAAGATGCATGGATTTCAAGTCCCAGAATTCTCCAGGCAGTGCAAGTGGCCCAGGGTGGAGAAATAATCGCTCTAAAGCTAACTGGGCAAAGCAGGTTGACTAGAAGGAGATCGAGCCATTAAACATTTTGGTTAAGATCTCAATGTTTGCCTGTATAAAAATAGTTGCATTTTCATGCATGCAGCTGTAGGTCTGCTATAATTTCTCTCTCTCTAACATATTGCAAGTTGTAAAGTGTAAAGGAACATTCAGTCATGAAATCCTCTCTTTGCAGTCATAAGAATTCATAAGCAGATTTAGCCACTGGCTGCAAATAAACTCAACTTATAAGAGAGGTCAGAAAAATTTAAGATGATGGGCTCTATTACCTTGACTTTTTCGATCCTTACAGACAGCCCTGGTTCTGTGGACTCCTTCTTTTGTGGCTTTAAAGAACATGGATGGTCCTCTAAATTTAATGTTCCATCCTAGGAATGGCCATTTGGACTGAGGAATGATGGAAATTTTAGCCAACTTTTGTGGAAGGAATCCATTTTGGGAAAGTTGCTGTGGCTCATTTTTTTTTTAATTTTCTGCAAGCTGTTTAGCAATAATTAGAGTTATCCAATGCAAATGATGAGCATAATATTTAAAATATAACTTAAATGTCTTAAATGGTTACTTGCCTGACTTAAATTTTTTAAAAGTTCCGTTCCAATGCCCCAGCCTGCCAAAACACAGTTAAGAAACTCAGTTGTCTGAATTGGAAATTTTCTGTTGTTTTGTTCTAACCCATAGAATTATATGTATAATAAGCAAAGGCTTTCTTTATTCTACCAATCCTTACCAAAAAAAATGGGGCGGATTTAGCTGGTTTTTGTTTCAGATCTTTTGAAAGAAAGAAAAATATTGTAATTGCTTAGCTGCATCTATCAGGATGGCACCAATCCACCATCAGGAGCAACAACATTTGCACAGCAAACTTACATTGCCATGTTTCTCACCTTGGCAACTTGAAGATTGGTAGACTTTAAGCTGCTGAGGTTGGGAAACAGATTCACTTTAAATATATTTTAAAGATATATTGGACAGTAACGCAATTCTTGGATTCACAAAATCTAGATAAACTCGGGTTGTACAACATGCTCGAAACCCATCACTTAAACGTGATTCATCCCAAAGCAGAGGGGTGGTTTAGCGATTAAGCAGCCAGATCAGAAAGCAGGAAGCTATGAATTCAAGCCTGCCTTGAAGCCAGCTGGGTGACTTTGGGTCAGTCACTCATTCTCAGGCCAACCCACCTCACAGGGTTGTGGTTATGGGGAAAATAGAAGGAAATGGGTGTGTTGGATCTGTTAAGTTATTTGTAAAAATAATAAGAACAGGGTACAAATAAATAAAGCAAAGATGAAGGGAAGAACAACCAGGATGATTAGGGGACTGGAGGCTAAAACATACGATGAACAGTTGCAGGAACTGGGCCTGGCTAGTCTAGGGAAGAGAAGGACCAGGGGAGACATGAGAGCAGTCTTCCAATATTTGAGGGGCTGCCAGACAGAGGTGGAAGGGGTCAAGCTATTTCCCAAAGCACCTGAAGGCCAGATAAGGAATAATGGATGAAAACTGATCAAGGAGAGATTCAACCTGGAAAGGAGAAACTTTCTGACAATGAGAGCAATCAACCCATGGAACAGAAGTTGCCTTCAGAAGTTGTGGGAGCTTCATCACTGGAGCTTTTCAAGGGGAGACTGGACTGCCATCTGTCAGAAATGGTTTAGGGTCTCCAACTTGGGCGGGAGATTGGACTAGATGACCCACAAGGTCCCTTTCAGCTCTGTTAGTATGTATGTTTAAGTTCCACGATCCTGTCTCAATTTCAGGGCTTGCCTGAATGCCAAGAGTCCTGTTTTATATACAGCTAGTCCTCGACTTACGACCGCAATTGAGGCCCACATTCCTGCTGCTCAGGGAGACATTTGTGAAGTGAGTTTTGCCCTGTTCCACAAACTTCCTCGCCTCAATTGTTAAGTGAATCATTGCAGCTGTTAGTAGCAGGGTTGTTAAGTGAATCTGGCTTCCCCTTTGCTGCTCAGAAGGTCACAAAAGGTGATCCCGTGACCCTGGGACACTGCCACCGTCATAAATACGAATCTTCTGAAGCTTCTGAATTTTGGCCACATGACTGTGGGGATGTTGCAACAGTCAAATGAAAAACCATCACAAGTCATTATTTTTTCAGTCCCGTTGTAACTTTCAGCGGTCACTAAAGGAACTGTTGTAAGTCAAGGACTGTCTATATTCAACCTTTCTAGCCAAGAGAGAATATAATAAACACAGGGTGGGTGTCATGCCCCTGTTGGAGTCTGACTCCGAGGGAGAGGAGGGAGAGGAGGGAATGGGATTGTGGCTCCGGAGGTTGTGGAGAAAACTGAGGAAGGGCACAGGCCGACTGGGCAGTCAGAGGAAAACTCAGGCTCATCCCCTCTCCATCCTAGGGCATGCAGTGAGGAGAGGATAAGGGAGAAATGTGAATGGCGTGATCTACAGGGGAGGAAAGGGCCTTGATCCCTTTCATGGGCTGCAGTGTGAGGACTGTTTAAAAGGACGGACTGCGCATGGGCCAGTGCTGGAAACAAAGCGTGAAAATATTTCTAGTCTGTCTGTTCTTATCTGAGTTTGGTGTCCTTCCCAGTGTGTGTATTTTGATATCTGTGGACGTCTTCAAGCTCTTATCCTGCCTTGTCTCAGTAATTGCTTCAGTGTGGTTTTTGTTGTTTTCTCTATTTATAACATAAATAGAGTTTTGAGTTTGAATGGAAGTTCTTCCTTTTCGCAACTGTTTGTGGGGGAGTTTTTTGTCTCCAGTCAATGATAATTGGAGCTTTAAAGCCAAGTTGAAGGAATTAAAGAGACTTCAGCTGTTTTTGTGACTGTGTTGCTTTTGTATCCCACCCTGGTTCATCACAGTGGGGACATGAATGTGTATCAAAACATGGCTATTCTCCAGGCCTGTCACATTGTCCTCTGATGAGGTGTCAGAGTCGACTGCAACCAGTAAACGCCGACATGTCAACTCCTAATAAATCAATCTTTTTTACTCTGAGATGAGGCTAGAGACTCGTGATTTGAATGGGGGTGCACCCGGTATTCCATAGTAGCCTCTTAAAACCAATGGTGCGATTGACCCTGAGGCCACCATCTCAACCCTTAGACCCCGTGGTCATAGGGGTCCAAACTCATTATGAGGTGCAGCGAATCCTCGATTCGAGGTGGCACAGGAAACAACTCCAATATTTAATCAAGTGGAAGGGCTACCCCTTATCAGAGGCATCTTGGGTAAAGAGTAGGAACATCCAAGCCGATCGCCTTGTGACGAGGTTCCATGCAGAAAACCCAACCAATCCTGGTGGGTGGGGGTTCGTAACCCTGAATTCTAGACCTGCAATAAATTTGTTTTCTTTTTGTATTGTACAGGTCAACTTCAAGAAGTGAGGGGAGCTGAATGTCAACTAAAAAATACTTCTTTGGTCTTTTTAGTTGTTAGCAGAAAGGGATGGGGGGAAGCTTTAGATAATCGCTTTGGCAACCAAAGCTTCTGGCGTGCAAAATTATTATTGGAGAGCATGATTGATGACTCTTGGCTATGGATGTGTCTCATTGGAGAATATACATCCAGGGGATGGGGGGAAGACCAGGGTCAAGGGTGAAATGAATGTTGTGTCAGTGTTGGTTGCAACTGGGAAACACCGACATGTCAACTCCTAATAAATCAATCTTTTTAACTCCGAGAGATGCGGCTAGAGACTTAGGATTTGAATGGGGATGGATTTGTCGGATTCCTGACAGTCCTAATTCCACCTGGCTGTTCTTCCGTTTTCTGGCTGCATTATAAATGGGCAACAAGGAAACAGAATTGTTAAAAGTTACCTCTATATTCTTCCATAACATAAAAGTCTTCTAAGTATAACAGCTTGCCAATCCAAGGGTCGTACGTAAAGTAATACATAGCAAAAGCTACAATACCTGCATCTGTGGGAGTAGGAAAAAAAAAGCATCGCTTTAAGGAATTACATCTCCAACATGAAAAGGGCAAGGCTCCTGAGCGGCTTAAAGAAATCCAGTTTCTTTGAATTTCGTCAACTTAATATGACAGATCTTGTGATGGAAGTGCTTCTTGGAGAAAAAGGGGATGCCTGAAGATTTAATGTAACCGCTTACCTAACTGCATTCTGGTAAGGACAAACTTCCGTTAAAATGAACCAATAAATTACGGTAATACCCCTCACCGAGTCATTGCATTTTATTCTGAAAACAGTGTATTGTCTGGATCAATCTACTTATACATTAATACAATACTAGTAATGAAAAATAGCAACAATAATAATTGTTTATATTTATGCGTTTGCTTATATATAATAAAATTCTTACTTATACATATCAGTAATCTTTCATCCTCTAATTTCCACCCCTTTTGTCTGACCATTGATAGAACATATCCCATATTGAAAAATAGTCTGTTTCTTCCTTATCTTTTATTATTAATGTCAATCTATCCATCTAGCTACAACAGATCTTTTCGTCACACACTGGCAGCACCTGGAATTTTTTGAGCGCTCCTGCCAGTGTCTTTCCTTGCACACAATTAAAAATTAATGTAGCGTTGCAGACTAATTCTGCCCACTGCCAGGAGTTCGATCCTGACCGGCCCAAGGTTGACTCAGCTTTCCATCCTTCCGAGGTCGATAAAATGAGGACCCAGATTGTTAGGGGCAAATATGCTGACTCTGTAAAACTGCTTAGAGAATGCTGTAAAAACACTGTGAAGTGGTACATAAGTCTGAAGTGCTATTTAGACTTAACAAAAGGTGAGAATTCACCATGGCCAACTCACTGCTGAACAACTCGCCTAGACCAACTTGCTGTGGAACAATTTAACAATTCTATTTAATTAGTTAAAATAAATAAAAAAATTGTTTTAATTTTTGCCATTCAGATTTCATTCTCTGCGTCCTTTTTCATCCGTTTTGTAATGATTCTATTCCACCATTTTTTTGATATTACTATAACTCTTGTCCTGCAGTGAGTTGGCCATGGTGAGTTGGCCACAGCAAATTGTCATAGACCTTCATGCACTCGGTGGGAGTAATGGATTTGTGTGTATGAAAGCACAGCTCCTTTCACAATTGCTGTTGCCTTACCACTAATTGTCTTCGACTCTCCTTTCACGTTGGGCTCAGAAGCAGCAGGAAAATGTCAGAAGGAGCCTCTGCATATCATGACTGCCTGTTATTTTTTTTCTCTGCCTTTTTATCCTACAGGCCATTGAGAAAATTAAGCAGAAGGAGGTAGGCAGAAGTAAAATACAGCCAGCCATTCTACTTCTGGGCTGAACAAACAGAGGTTCTTTAATGGAAAAATAAATGTGTTGACGTTATTTTTTTAAAAGGGTGTTTTATATTTGGGACTCAAAACCAGATAATTATAGGCAGCTATTAAAAACGCTAGGAAGTTTGCATTGTGGGGGAGGTGGCATAAAAATTTAATAAAATAAGTTCATTAAATGCTGTGCTCAGGTGGCAATACATCCCTAGACCCCTCAAATTATCTTTTAATTGAAGGACTTCATTTGAAAAGTTGACCTTGTATACCAGTAACCCTTGTGAGACCGCTCAAAGAGAACCCTGATCTCATCTCCCCTAATTCATGATTTTAGGCAAAGTTTTTAGACTTACCTAACATTACATTTTCCGATGATACCTCTGCTACTAAACACTGGAAGAAGGGACGTGTTCCAAAACCATCTCGAAGTAAATCTGAAAAATGTTCAAGCCATTGAATGAACGGTGAGAAATACTACATGAAAATCACAAATGAGAGGGTCACTCTCAGCTGGGACAAGTAACAGGAGCTCACTCCATTATGTGACACTAGGGATTCAAACTGCCCCTGAATCATTGACTTTTCTGATTGACAAGCTCAGCGTCTTAGCCACCGAACCATCAAAGTTTAGTTCAGTTTTAAAGTGAATCTGGCTTCTTCATTAACTTTGCTGGTCACAAAAAGGGATCACATGACCCCTGTGGTCACAAAACCACGGGGATGCTCCAAAGGTCGTAAGCAGCGGTAATATGTCACTTTTCAGTGCCATTGCAACTCTGAACGGTCACTATATGAAACATAAGTCGAGGACTAGTTGTATAAAACCCTCAAAAAAAAACCTGCTGTTTTTTTACCTGTTTCTGTTATTTTTACTGCTTCGGGCATGTTTTCATAAGCAGCCAGTTCCTGCCAAGGGAAGAAACCAGAATGTCACCAGGGATAAAGAAAATAATGTTATTTGTTTGGACTTCTCAACAGTTGGTAGGTTAAGACCCCATTTGACCCCATCATCTTCTCTCTTACTCTTTATATATATATATAATTTTTTATTTTATTTTTAATACAAACAATCCATCATCCATTAAACAGTGTATCATCTGGGTACAAATATATTGTGCAATAACAAAGTTACAGCCATATTCATTACATTAATATTCTCTACTCTTAATACAGATATACATAATATATCTGATTATTATAACAATCCTCATCTTATTTAATTCTACTAACAGATTTTCTAACAGATTTTCATTAATCTTTTGTTTCTAACTTTCATATTTATTCTCTAACCATCGATAAAATAAATCCCATATGATATAACATTCAATTTGTTCCTTCTCTTTAATTGCGAGGGTTAACCTGTTCATTTCTGCCAGTGGTGGGATTCAATTTTTTTTACTATCGGTTCTGCGGGCGTGGCTTGGTGGGCGTGGCAGGGGAAGGATACTTAAAATCTCCAATCAGAGGTGGTATTTACCAGTTCTCCAAATTACTCAAAATTTCCGCTGCCGGTTCTCCTGAACTGGTCAGAACCTGCTGAATAACACCTCTGATTTCTGCACATTCTAATATTTTCTTGATCACATTCTCTTCAGTAGGAATCTCTTCATTTTTCCTGTTTTGTGCAAAAACCATTCTAGCTGCAGTTAATACATAAATAATCAAATATACATTCTCTTTACTTTAGATTTCAGGTAAAATCCCCCACAAAAATATTTCAGATTTTAAATCAATATGCTGTTGTATCACCTTTTTCAGTCATGTATGTATTTTTGTCCAATATTTTTGGCTACTACCCATGAGCACTTATGATAATATGATCCAGCTGGATCTGGTGGCATTTCCAACATTTAGCTGATTTATCTTTAAACATCCTTGCCAACCTTGCCGGCGCAAAATGCCATCTATAAAACGTCTTACACGGGTTTTCTTTATACGCAGTTGACATTGTTAGTTTATAGTTCCTATCGCAAAATTTCTGCCATTTATCTAGTTCTATTGTATTACCAAAATTTTTTGACCATGCTATCATTGTTTCCTTCACTTGTTCTTCTTCCAATTTGATACCCAATAAATAGCTATACCATTTTTTTATCAATCTTTCTTCTGTTCCTGTTAGTATCTTTTCCAATTCTATCAATTCTTTATAAAAAACATATAATTTAGCATCTTTTTCATATCTAGACCAGTGGTAGGATTCAAAATGTTTTACTACCGGTTCTGTGGATGTGGCTTGGTGGGCATGGCAGGGGAAGGTTACTGCAAAATCCCCATTCCTTCACCACCCCACTAACCTGCTTTCCAGTTCCGTTCTCCTGTGCAGGGCAACCAAAGAAGACCCAGCAGATCAGCTGGGACTCAATGGGAGGCAGAGAAGAGATTGGGGTAGGGCCAGTCAGAGGTGGTATTTACCGTTTCTCTGAACTACTCAAAATTTCCACTACTGGTTCTCCGGAACCGGCTGAATACCACCTCTGATCTAGACTGTATTTGCAGCTGTGAATACCAAACCACATCGATCCCTTGCTCATTCAATTCTTGTTTCACTTTGAGCTCCTCTCTTACTCTAATGAGTCGCATGATATGTGGACAGTCCTGCGGCTCGGCTGGTCGCACTCGAAAGCGATTCATGGGGTTGCTGTTGCCTTCCATAGTGAGCGTTTGAAGCAGCAGAATGCCCGTCCGCTTCCCACAGAGGGGCTTAAGCGCTCCTGAGCTTCTGCTGGGGCCGCTTCATTCACCATCTCAGAGTGTTGATGGTTGGACAAGGCCAGAAAAAAGAAACAAGAAGACAAAAGAAGTAGAAACAATCTTCCTCCCTCGCCAGCGCCCTTTCCCCGCGTTATCTTTTCTTCTGCCCGTTTACAAAGAATGGAGATTGGAAATGCAACTTCTGTTTCTGGCTCGCTTCCATCCCAGCTTGTGCTGGGGTTACCCAACAGGCTCTGATCATGCAAAGAGTCACAATGGGGCCAGCATCACAATATCCCATCTCTGCTCATCTTCTCCCCTATAAACAATTTTCAAGACAAGGTGAAAGGTGAGGAGGGAAGATCTCAAGGTAGGCCAACTCAGGAGTCTACTTCTCAATGTTGGAAATCTCAAATGGAGGTTTAGCTATTGACTTAGTTTTTCTCTTCTCCTTCTTCTCCTTCTTCTCCTTCTTCTTCTTCTTCTTCTTCTTCTTCTTCTCCTCCTCCTCCTCCCCCTTCTCCTCCTCCTCCTCCTCCTCGTCCTTCTCCTTCTTCTTCCAAGAACACAAGTCCCCCAAAAATGGATGGTAAGAAAAATACCTGGGAAGGCCATCTACAATACTTCTTCATTCAATGTTGGGGAAAAAGAAACTGTAATAGCAATAGCACTTAGACTTATAATAGCACTATATATAGTGCTTTTACAGCCCTCTCTAAGCGGTTTACAATCTGGGTCCTCATTTTACTGACCTTGGAAAGATGGAAGGCTGAGTCAACCTTGAGTCTGGTCAGATTCGAACTGCCAAATTGCAGGCAGCCGGTGGTCAGCATAAGTAGCCTACAATACTATATTCTAACCACTTTGCCACCATAGCTCAGGAATAATAATCTTGCCTTTATCCTTTTTTTTTTTTAATTTCAACATTTATATGCCGCCCTTCTCCGGAGACTCAGGGTGGCTTATAGTCTATGGAGCACCATGCTAAGTGCTCGGCAGTAGCCTTCATTCCATTGTTATATGCCTGCTTATTACTAGGGCTTTTGGTCCCCCCAAGCGGCATTTTTACAAAGTCAGCTTATTGCCCCCAACAATTCTTGGGTCCTCAATTTATCTACCCCGAGAGGATGGAAGGCTGAGTCAACCTTGAGCCTGGTGGGATTCGAACCGGCACTAATTGCAAGCAGCTTGCACTAAGTGCTAGATGATTAACAGCCTGCACCACCAAGGCACTTGATTTGTATAACCAATTTATTGTATAAGACACAATTGGTTGGGTATGTTTAATCGGCTGAAGTCTCACACCAGCATGGCAAGGCCAAAGAAATCTGTAAATTGTCTTAATCCATTCAAAGAGTCTCTCAGCCCCCCATGTATCACAAAATGGGTCTATGACAAATTCACCACAGCCAACTCACCATGTCTAACTTGCCACAGGACAAGAGTTGCACTACTGTCAAAGAAATGGTGGAATAGAATCATTCAAGAAAGGATGCAAAAAAGGAACAGAATGAAATGTGAATGGCAAATTTAAAATGTTTTTTTTAAATTTATTTTAAATAATTACATTGAATTGTTAAATTGTTGCATGGTGAGCGTGCCATGGCAAGTTGGCAGCAGTGAGTTGTTTCAATCCATCATAAAACATGGTTTTCAAACTCACTTCACACCAACATTAGAGCTGTGGTGGCTCAGTGGTTAGAGTGCAGCACTGCAGGCTTCTGCTGCTGACTGCCAGCTGACTGCAATTTGGCAGTTCGAATCTCACCAGGCTCAAGGTTGACTCAGCCTTCCATCCTTCCGACGTGGGTAAAATGAAGACCCAGATTGTTGGGGGCAATAGGCTGACTCTGTACACCGCTTAGAGAGGGCTGTAAAGCACTGTGAAGCGATATATATATATATATATATATATATATATATATATATATATGTATGTATGTATGTATGTATGTATGTATGTATGTATGTATGTATGTATGTATGTATGTATGTATGTATGTATGTATGTATGTGTATATATATATTGAAAGAAATATCCTTCTGGGTTCAGTTCCAAGTGGGGAAAAAGACACTGGAAACATGGAGGCTGCTTGGAAGGTTTAATGGTTACAGGGCCACATGGCCTGGAGGTCCAGAGAAGAATGATCACATGCTTCAAGATGAGAAGAGAAGGGGGAAAAGGAGAAAGGGGGAAAAAAGGAAAAAAGGGAAAAAGGTGCTGAGGTGCTGAGAGTGCCTGGGTTTTATACTCTCTGTTTGGATTTGAATTGGAGCTTGTATTCTAATTGGTTGTCAGACTCCCAGGGGCGGGGGTCTTAACTCTGTAGGCTTGGTCTGGACCACATGGCTTTACCTGAATGCTGGCTAATGCAATCTTCCCAGACCATGTGGTGAGATGGGTAATCCTATCATTTCCTGAGGGCCATCCTTAATCCCATCACCCTGGAGTTCCTTCTTATGTAAAGTATTCTGGCCCAGGCCTTAATGGCCCACCCATTAACAAAGGTGGGGGTGAGTTTCTGCTTCTGGGGTGAGTTTCTACTTCTTGAGTGACTATTCTTTTTAGGAGAAATATTCTGCCTTTTTAATATTTCCTAGGCTATTTCAATTTTCTAGGAGAGGGTGGATGCTAACTTCCTATATATATATATATATATATATATATATATATATATATATATATATATTCATACAAATATATATATTCGTATATATAATATATATATATATATATATATTCATACAAATATATATATTCGTATATATAATATATATATATATATGTCTAAATACTATTTCCATGGATGAATCATCCATGTTTTAAGACCTTGTACCAAAAGAAAATCAAATTATATAGCATCACACTTGAACTGCTGTTTTTATTCAGGGCATCTTTTAGTTTTCATTTCTCAGTGTTGCAATGATGAGGTATAGATAAACAGGTGACATAGCTTTTGAATAGGCAGGAATATTCCCAGAAAGGGTCAAAAAAGCCCAAAGGACAGAAACAAGAACATTTGCATATATCAGAGAGGCTCCTGCCATTTCAAAAGGACTTAAATGCCACAGAGAGATTGAAGCTCTGTTGAATTTGTCTAATAGATATTTTTAAAAAATCCTTGGCGCTTCCATATAACTTTTTTTCTAAGAAGGGGAACTTTCAGGGCATTGCACTAACAGATAAGAAAAAAAGAGTTCCTTCTAATGATAGTAATAGGCCTTACGATCAGTAATAATCCTGCTGACGTGCGCTTTAAAAAGATCCTTATCTAAATTGCTAAATAGTTGCATCCAGTCTACAATGAATTCATCTCCTCAAGAACTTTGGCCAAGAGAAACGATAAAGGGATTTTTTTTTTCCTTTGGTTTTAAAAATGTTTGGTCTGTGTGAATGCCATATTTGGCATAGTTTATAATTTCAGTTTGGGATTTTATCTTCTGTATAGAGGGGGCCATTCAGGACTTAATTTAACAGAATAACAGAGTTGAATGGGACCTTGGAGGTCTTCTAATCCAACCCCCGCTTAGGCAGGAAATCCTATAGCATTTTAGACAAATGGTTGTCCAATCTCTTCTTAAAAATTTCCAGTGTTAGAGCATTCACAAATTCTGGAGGCCAGTTGTTCCACTGGTTAATTGCTCTCACTGTCAGGAAATTTCTCCTTAGTTCTAGGTTGCTTCTCTCCTTGATTAGTTTCCATCCTTTGCTTCTTATTCTGTCTTCAGATGCTTTTGAGAATAGATTGACTCCCTCTTCTTTGGGGCAACCTCTTAGATATTGGAACAGATATTAGATTGTGCAGAAATGGATAGACTTACATTGAAAATCAGACAAAAAGAAGACAGAATATTATCAAACATGGAACTTATTTTACCAGTGGTTGGGGAAAAAAAGGGTGGAGTGTAAGAAGGGAATCTGTATAATTAAGCAAATTAAATACCCAGACAACACAATGTTTATTAAGCACTAAGAAATGTAATAAATAGAAAATGAATAAAATGTATTTAAAAAATATTGAAACACTGCTATCATGTCGTCCCTAGTCCTTCTTTTCATTAAACTTGACTCATCCTGTTCAACTGTATTTCTAGCCATCCTGTCCTATCAAAATGTGACAAGCCATCCTATTTGGGATCCTTGCATGGTGAATGAACAGGTATCCTTGTGGGTCATTTTTCAAAGCACAAAAAGGAAAATAATTCCATAAAAAGCATTCTATAAAAAGCATTAAACCCAAGTCTAAATTCTCAGCCAACAGTGGCTTATTGTCAGGCTCCCTTGGAATACAGCTGCATTCCCCAAGGTTACATGATGGAAAATTCAGCCGCTAATGGCTAATGACTCATATTTTTGAATATTGCAGCATCTCAGGGTCATGTGATATACTTTTGCAACCTTCTGACTAGCAAAGGCCATGGGGAAGCCACGTTCACTTAACAACCGGATTTCTAACTTAACAACTGCAGTCATTCCCTTCACCACTGTGGCAAGAAAGATTGCAAATGCGGCATAACTCGCCAATGCCTCACTTAGCAGCAGAAATTTTGGGCTCAATTGTGGTCATAATTCAAGGATTACCTGGTAGAGGAGTGTTTCCTATTGGTTGAGGATGGGTCACCAAAAAGGAGAAAAAACGAAGCCCAGGGAATCCAGCAATTTCTATCTTTAATATATCTTTAATATGTATATATCATTAATAAGTGGCTATCGCCACTTATCAGGGTACACTAGTAATCTGCTTTTCATGGACATTATCATCACCTATATGTGATTTATTTAGGAAATGCTACGATCCCATTTCTAACCATTTATTTACATGAATATTGGTCTGAGAACCAATCCAAAAGACCTTATCTTTAGCAAAGTTAATTAAAAACCAGAAATGATGCCATAAAGCAAGTTCAAAATCCATGATCTTTGGTCTAATGTAAATCAAAATTATTCCAATTGGAATGAAAACTTCAGAAAGCTGGAAAAGGGTCAAAACTTTCTTTTCGAAGGAATGCTATGATGTTTGTCTCTAGTCTTCACCTGCTCCTACTTCTGCTGTTAACCATCACTTGCCTAACTGCACAAGCTGCAAATCGTAAGCAAACTGTTGGGATCTTCTTTAAATGACTTCTGGTGAACTAGATCCTCCAGATGTCAGAATCAAATGGAATCCTTTGGAACTTGGCTTTTTTAAAGAGGTGGATGTAGTAAGGATGAGGATTAAAATCCGTAATCTTTTTTTTAATATATATTTATTTTTTATTAATATAAATAGAAAGAGCAACATGTTCATAATCCATATAAACTGTGTTGTCTGGTTACAATTCTTTTGAATAATATTCATTGTAGTAATAATAATAATAGTATTCTATTTAACAATCTTATAATAGTTCTTTTCCCTCATAATATTGATGCATATTAATTATTAGTACTAATCAAAATTAATTAAAATTAATGTTACAGTGATCAACCCTAATATTCAAATTAATCTTTCTCTTGTAGTTTTCGAAGTTCTAACTCCTGTTTCTCTCATTTAACCATCGATAAAACAGATCCTATGCCTCAAAATATTCAGTGCCTTCCTTTTCTTTAATTTCAAATGTTAATTTATTCATTTCTGCACATTCTAAAAAAAATATATTCTCTTTTCTAAAATCCGCAAATTTTGTATGCATCTGTTGGAAACAAAAGAACACAGACCTCAAGGGATAAGCCTGCACAATATAATTTACCTAATGCAGTTAAAGACTTAACATGCCAAATCTGGTTAGTTCCTTTGGAGCTTAGTCTATGGTGAAAACCTAGTCCAATAATGATGATTGTGGGAACCTAAAAGGGGGTTAATTTCATAACCAGCATGTAGTGTGAAAGAAGACAAAGATGAAAGATTGTGTCACTCGAGATTCAGATTATCCTCTATCATACTTAGTTCTCACACAGATATGGGGAACCAGATTACAATCAGGATTATTAATTCTCCGAGATCATCTATTTGAGTTCAACTATTGCTGAGAAACGGAGTAGAAATATCTTGACTGACTCAAGAAAAATAAATACATTTTAAGTCGAGTTTTTCCTCTGTGGGAACCAGCTTCTGTCTTTGAGCTGAGAGGGCTCAAAAATATGCTATAGCCCTACAATCATGGGAATATAGCTGAAGATAATAAGAATTTTTAGAATGCTGAGTTTAGATATTACCAGAAAGAGATCGTTCTTATCTACTTACAATCTAGGCAGTGCTGAGATTCAAATAATTTAACAACCAGTTCACCAAACTGCTCAGAAAAACTAACAACTGATTTCCCGAAGTGGTGCGAATTGAATCCCACCACTGAATCTAGGACAGAAACATAGTTATAGAAGCGACTATGGAGATTCTCAGTCACCCAGATCATGGTTGTCCTCTGAAGAAGCTTCTTGGATGAGAAGCAAAATGTCTTCAAAGAAAAACCAGAAAGTCCAGTTGCCTTTTGGAAAAAGCACCTTTGGGACAGTTATAGAAGTGAATTATTATTACTGTTACAGAAGAATTTAAAATTAAATGAATGCCCTTATAAAGTCTTATGGTCAGCTATTAATCACACAAAGCACAATCCAACCCTTTCTTTTCCAGACAGGAAAAAGTAACTTGTTGGTAATTTGGGAAAAGTGGAAATAAACTAGAAAAAAGGAAATAAAAACATTTTTTTTGTTTTGTTTTTCTCATATGATAGAAAGGGAGCAGGTTTGCATATTGCGGTAAGCCTTGGTTTGTTTTAACTGAGTCTTGTTAAGTAAGTCTTATTTGGGTGTTCTGACATGTAAAAAAGTCTATCTAGTCCAGGAGTTGGCAACTCGTGGCTCTGGAGCTGCATGGGGCTCTTTCATCCCTCTGCTGCGGCTCCCTCCACCGGTCGGCTCCACAATTGATAGGGCTTTCGGTTAGGACAGGTAGAGGAAAAAGGATGATACACTAGGAGGAGACTCTATAGTGAGGGAACTGGACTTCCGGTCGGCAGAGGAAAAAGGATGCTGTGCTAGGAGGAGACTCTATGGTGGAGAAACCAGACTTCCGGCCAGTTCCAGAATTGAATGGGGGGCTTCTGGTTAGGACCTCTGTGGCTCTTTGAATGTTTTAAGACTGCTGACCCCTAATCTAGTCCAACATTACTTACAATAGAAACAAAGGTCCTAACTACTAAGCATGGCTTGCTATGTATGCTGTTAAATGACCCATCCTTAGCTCTGTTTTTATCCTCTGCTAAGCCATCACTCTGGCTTATGAAGGACAATAGCAAGCGGACAAGCTGAGCAGACATCAAAAAACAACTAAACTATATTATGGTTAACGCAATGCATGAACCCGGTGAGGGGTCTACATATGCACTTGAAATTTGCTCTTGGAAGTCCGGTGGTGACTAATGGGACCTCCACTGGTTGAACTGAACCGTGCCTTGTTTTCCAGCTGATTGCACCCATGTTGCAGACTTTGATAACTGTGCAGGTGATACACTCGATTTTTGCCCTAAAGGGATTGCCTGCAGTTGTAAAGATAAAGTTCCTTATTGCAAGTAAGTAAGTTAACTTCCTTGTTTTGAGAAGTAGGGAGACGGGCTGTATTTGCAAAGTCCAGTCTCCTCTTAAAAGCCTCCAGAGATGGAGAATTTATAACCCCCATAGGGATAACTTCCATTCTGAACTTTTTCCTTCTTGGTAAACTAAATCTAGGTAGCACTCTCTCTCTCCCTCTCTCTCTCTCTCTCCCTCCCTCCCTCCTTCCCTCTCTTTCTCTCTCCCTCTCCCTCTCTCCCTCCTGTCTCTCTCTGTGTCTCTGTCTCCCTCCCTCCTTCTCTCTCTCCTCTCTCTCTCCCTCTCCTCTCCCTCCCTCCTTCCCTCTTTATCTCTCTCCCTTCCTCCCTCTCTGTCTCTATCTCTGTCTCTCCCTCCTTCTCTCTTTGCCTCTCTCTCCCTCCCTCTCTCTCTCCCTCTGTCTCTCTCTCTCCTCTCTCTCCCTCTCCCTTTCTCCCTCCCTCCCTCTTTATCTCTTTCCCTTCCTCTCTCCCTCTGTCTGTCTATCTCTCTCTCCCCTCTCTGTCCCTCCCTCCCTCCCTCCCTCCCTCCTGTCTCTCTCTCTCTCCTCTCTGTCTCTCTGTCCCTCTGTGTCTCTGTCTCTCTCCTCTCTCTGTCTCTCTCTCTCTCCCTCCCTTCTGTCTCTCTCTCTCTGTCTCTCCCTCCCTCCTCTCCCTCCTCTCTGTCTCTCCCTCCCTCTGTCTCTCTATCTCTATCTCTCTCTCTTCTCTCTGTCTCTGTCTCTCTCTGTCTCTCTCTCTATCTATAACTTGTATTTGTTATTTCTGGTCTAGTTTCCAAGATATGGAAAAACTTTTTGACTATCTCCTCTGTAGCTTGTCTTTATGTTCTTGACCATAGCTATCATCTCTCCTCTAAGTCTTTTTTCCCTTCCTGACTTCCAAATTTTAATCTGCCTGTCCTTGCAGGCATGTCCTCAAGCTCTTGAATCATTTTTGTTGCCCTCCCCTAAAGCTTTGTTGATAGGCAAACTCTGTCTGAATGCTTGAGGCCGATAACACTACTTGCAAATGTTACTCCAAATGATTCTAGCACCCGACCCTAGAGTTGTTGGGTGGATTAGCACCCAACTTCATAATACAGGCTATGGTTTGCAGGGAATGTGGTTCAGAGCTTCTCAATTTCTATCCCTAGGTGTCCCTCCTACCGAAACAAATGGGAAGATTATTGGTACATGGGGCCCCAATGTAATTATCTGTGGAGCACCCTGGACTTGATATTGATGATCGTGGTTCCTGCAGTAACATTGTCTACGGTTGTCTTCACCTTAATGCAGTGGATTGCCTACTGTAGAAGCCAGCCGAAAAAGAGCAGGTGAGTTGATTTGGGGCAGAGAGATTATTTTTTGATTAAGGTAGGATTTATTTCCACCAAATCCCTCCCTTGATCAGTGAACTTATAGGTACCACTGAACTAAGAGTTGTTCTGATCTAGGCGTCCCCAAAACACACTAAGCAGACTCTTTGTCCCGGCAAACCCCCTTTTATTAAACAAAGGTGAATTTCTTGCATTCACCTTCAGCCAAAGGCCTGGCAAACAATCTTTCAAGGGTGTAATTAGGAGCACAGACCTTATCTAGCCTGGAGAGCTGCCAAGTAAATATTTCCAAACGCAGTGACAAGGAAGGACTCGGCATAGAGTCTGACTTCACACTGCTGCAACAAAGGAACTGTTTCCTGCAAAAGCCCCCTCCCCTTTTGTTCTTCTTTTAATCCCTATGGGAGGGGCCATTCACCATCCACCTGTGGCCTTACTCCCATGTTGACCCTTAGTTCGTAATTGTTCTTTTCTTTTGGCAGCTCTGCACATGTGCAAGCTGGGAACCAGCTCCAGTTACTCCCCCGCCTCACTGCTGTCGGACTCCAAAGGCAGTTGACAACTGTCAGATGGCCCTGGCCCCACCTCTGCCTCTGACGCAGAGCCCTTGTCTGAGCCTTCCTCAGCCTCCAGGACTGGCCCATGTTCCTCCCCAACCTCCTCACTGTCCAACTCGGCAGGCCACAACAAGAGTGTCAAACATCCTAATGAAGAGAGAGCTTAGGAGCAACATAGAGGTGGTGTTCATACAACATACTTAGTTTGTCTCATTATGGTTTGTTTATCACCTTATCATAAGCTGAGGTCCTCCATTTTTAATGGTCTATGATCCTAACCACAGTTTTAATGGCAAAGACATCAGGCTAGAAGCCAGGAGACGATGAGTTCTGGTTTCACCTTAGGCACAAAGCCAGCTGGATACCCTTGAGCCAATCACTTTCTCTCAGCCCTAGGAAGGAAGGAAGGGCAAACTCTTATGAAAAACCTTGCCAAGAAAATTGCAGGGATATGTCCAAGAATTGAACACGACTGAACGAAACAAATTAGTTTAGCTTAGCTTTTTCTCCTTGTCAAGGAAATTTATGTTTAATATTTATTTTCTTTTTTTAATCTGATTTTTTTGGTAATATTTTCAGAAGTCAAGGAAGGCAATCAAGGCTCCCAGCTTCTGTCATCTCAAATAATCCCCAAAGACAGCTGGTAAGCAAACATGTTTTAAATTTATTTCATTTTTGTTATTATGGCTTTGTTTTATTTATTATGGGTAATTTTGTTTTAATTTAATGAGGCTTTTAAAGGGCTGTTTTGCTTCTGCAAAAAATGGTTGATAGTTATTTTTTAGACATATCTTGCCTCATTGTTTTTAAACATCCCACTAACTTTCCAATGGAAATTGATACCAGATCTCTGATCTACAAGATGTGATTCATCAATACTCCCAGGATTATGTGAAAAAGATGGTATAAGTTTACATTGAATATGTATAAGTAAATAAATGGGATGTTAAAAAATGATGCAAGAGTACACTTCCAAAGTAATACTCACCCTTTTGCACCCCAGTATGGCACATCCTGGCTTAGGAAAGAAAAATCAAATAGCAAATATATGACAATGAGCTTCTTAGAAAGAGAGGAACAGAACAAGAAAGATCTGGTTCATATGGAAAAGAAAATATGATGATACTACCCATGCAATATGAACAATACTTTGCAAGCTTTTAGAAGGTGAAATGCCCAATTTTGATCCCATAAAGATGCATGGTTGACTTTTCCATCCGCAGTTTTATTTTTCCTCCATCAACATAATCTTGATCTATTTCATTTTCAGAAAAATTATTATCTTGGGATGCTCTTTTCCTGTTCAAAACAATAATCAAAATCAAAGCAATCTTCTTATTTCCCATTTCTGATTTTTCTCACACAGGAAGCCCAGCCCAAACAAATGGTGGCATTTCCCCGGCCTGTGATCCAAAACCAAGAGGAGATCCCCTTTCCTGACAGATTCAGGTATGACCTCCTGGGATAAGGAGTTGTGTTTTCTATCACAGGGGCCAAATCCAGATTGTTCACTTCCTTTCACACTCGAAAAGGGAAGCTTATGTAGTCCCAACTAATTTTAAGCATTGTTTCCCTGGATGGAAATCCAATAAAGGTAGTCCTTGACTTACAACCATCCATTTAGTGACAGTTTGAAGTTACGGCGGCATTGGAAAAAAATGACCTATGACCTTTTTTTCACTCTTACGACCATTGCAGCATCCCTCATGGTCACATGATCAAAATTCAGATGCTGTCATGCCCCCGTTGGAGTCTGACTCCAAGGGAGAGATGGAACAGCTGACAGGGAGTGGGAGTGTGGCTCTGGTGGTTGTGGAAGAAACTGGGGAAGGGCACAAGCCGAATGGGCATTCAGAGAAAGACCCAAGCCCATTTCCTCTTCATCATAGGACATGCAGGGAGGAGCGGATAAGGGAGAAATGTGAGTGGTGTGGTCTACAGGGGAGGAAGGGGCCCTGATCCCCTTCATGGGCTGCAGCTGAGAGGACTGGTTAAAAGGTCAAACTGCGCATGGCACAGTTGCTGGACACAAAGCGTGTATTCTTGTCGGAGCTGATCTGTGTTTTGGCTTCCTTCCAACTGTTGTTACTGCATTATTTGATAGAAGTCTGCAATTATTCATCCTTGCTTGCCATAGTAATTCCTTCTGTGTGGTGTGTTGGGTTTTTTATTTTGAATTAACTTTACTTTGGGCGCGGACTACATTTACTCCCTCCGTAAACTGTTTTCTTTAAGAGTTTCATATCCAGCCGATGATATCCCTAATTGGACATTGGGGCCAAGTTGGAGGCATTAAAGGGACTTTCTTCTATCTCTGTGACTTGTTTATTTTTGTGTCACGCCCCGAATCATCACAGATGTTTTGCAACTGTATGACTTTGCAATCACATGTATAACGGTTGTAGCATCCCATGGTCATGTGATCCCCTTTTGCGACCTTCTGACAAGTGAGGTCAATGGGGAAGTTAGATTCACTTGACAAGCATGTGACTAACTTAACAACTACAATGATTCCAGTGGTGGGATTCTACCGGTTCGGCCTGGTTCAAGCGAACTGGTAGTAAAAAATGCTACCATTCGCCAAAACCAGTAGTAAAAAGACAGCTACTGGTTCAGCCAAACCAGTATTTCTTTTTTTTTTCTCCTCTCAACGATCAGCTGTTCTGATGATCAGCTGTTCTGGGATCCCCCTCATTGCTTTACTGCTTTACCCAGGAGGCTTCCCTGAAGCCCAGGAGGCAAAAAAAAAAAACCTGGAGTGCTGGGGGGCTTGCAGAAAAGAAGTCACACCTACCCAGTCACATGGCCACTCCCACCTAGCTACGCCCACCTAGCCACGCCCACAGAACCGGTAGTAAAAAAATTTGCATCCCACCCTGAGTGATTCACTTGACAGTTGTGGCAAGAAAGGTCGTAAAATGGGACAAAATTCATTTAACTGTCTCACTTAGCAACAGAAATTTAAGGCTCGATTCTGGTCATATATTGAGGATACTCAACTTGGCTTAATCTGGAACCTGTATGTCTGTGTATGTTTGTGTGTTTGCATGTGTGTGT
This sequence comes from Bungarus multicinctus, assembly GCA_023653725.1. Classification (NCBI taxonomy): domain Eukaryota; kingdom Metazoa; phylum Chordata; class Lepidosauria; order Squamata; family Elapidae; genus Bungarus; species Bungarus multicinctus. Next base: position 11,436,831 of record CM042841.1, read on the forward strand.
AGCATATATAGACATAGACACATGTACACACACACACACACACACACACAGAGTCCACATCCAGAAAGAAGTTATTTCACATTACTTTGTGACACTATTCCATCTACAGTAATTTGCTCGAAAATCACTTCAGATAAAATATTTATTAGGAATTCAGCCTTACAGTAACTTCCACATTGGGATCACTACACATACAACAGGCAAAAACAGCTCTTTTCCAATAAGCAGAGAAAACTAGTAACAGTGGAAAATTTGTATTTGTTTGTGTGTCTGCTTTCATTTCCTAAGCAATACAATAAATTGAGCCATAATGCGGTTGCAGTAACTGGGCATGTCTAGTCTAGCGAAGAAAAGGACCAGGGGAGACAGGATAGCAGTCTTCCAATATTTGAAGGGCTGCCACAGAGAGGAGGAAGGGGTCAAGCTGTTTTCCAAGGCACCTGAAGGCCAGACAAGGAATAATGGATGAAAATTGAACAAGGAGAGATTCAACCTGGAAATGAGCAATCAACCAATGGAACAGAAGTTGCCTTTGGAGTTGTGGGAGCTTCATCCCTGGAGGCTTTCAAGAAGAGACTGGGCTGCCATCTGTCAGAAATGGTGTAGGATCTCCTGCTTGGATGGGGGGTTGGACTAGAATGACCTCTCTTCCAACTCTGTTAATCTGTAGCTGTTTACATTTAGCTCAACGTGTTGTAGGAATATAACTCCTAGGTTTTCATTTCCAGGGCTACAAAATGTTTTTATGGTTATCTCCAATTTTCTCATGACAGCTACTCACTCCAGAGACCTCTTCCACAGATAGTCCCACCTGCCCAAGCTGCCCGGAATATCCACTGGGTGAATGAGTTCCCAAGTGCAGATTATGATCAAGAAATCTCATTTGAAGATCTGCCTATGAGGCAGTTTCCGGTATGTCCAAATTTTAGTTATGTACAAAAATGGCATTTTACAGAGTGTTCTTGATGTCAGTGGATGCCACCTTTGCTTGTATGAAGAAATTGACTTCAGTTTCCACTGATTTCTGCTTCAAACTTGTCATAGTTTCCTAGAACCCAGCAGTAGCTTTGAGAGACATATTGATGTAGAGCTTTTGTGGGAAGGAAATAATTTGCATCATTGTGCAGATAGAATTTTGCCCATGGTTTTCTGGATCCTGTTGCTACCACAAGATCTTGTCTAGACAATTTTTCAGACAGTCCTCAGTAGACACCAGTATTTAATCGATACTCCTAACTTAGACCATCAAGTAAGAAAAAGTAAGACAATCAGACAGACTGAACTAAAGAGATAGTGTTTCTAAAACTACAACATAAACGAAACAAAATTTAATGGCTTTTGCATGGCATCCATGAGCACCCTATGGAAGAAAGCTGCAGTCATTAGTAATAATAAAAGATAATAACCAGAATCTTATAAGAATTCAGGCAAGAATATGGGGCTTATTTATTTAGAATGTTTGCATGATTTCCCAGTTCAAACTAGGTGACCTGGATTAAAAATTGAAGTTACAATCATTAGTAATAATAAAAAATAATAACCAAAATCTTATAAGGATTCAGGCAAGAACATGTATTTATCAGTTATGGTACATTCTAGCGATCTAAAAATGTAATTATGGTGTTGACTGTGTTTCTTGTTGCTATAAATTCAAAACGGAGCAGGAACTGAAGATAAAGTAGTATTGTTAAAATAGCATTTGCACCTGGAAGCAGTGTTTCCATAATCAAGATATTACTTGATTGTAATGAGTGAGACATGACTAGTTCAAAAAGTTATTTTATTTAGGCTCTAAAGGCCAAATTTTCAGAGACTATTCTAATGCCAGTGTCTAGGAAGCATCCATTCTACATAGATTTTAGGCTTTAGGCTTATCAGTTCTGAGCTGCAAAAGTCTAGACAACTACTGAATGGCATAAAATCATTAGTTTTGATGGCACTTAGTGATTGTTCAGATGTTTTGTAGCCTGGATAATGTAGGTCTACTCTGCTTTAACATACTCAACTAGCTATGATTGGCATGTTCTCTTTCTCGATTCTCCTTTCTTTTGTGGACTTTTCAGTTGGGAGAAATAAGTCAAGTGTCCTATCTTGAAGATTGCATAATTGAAAGAAACACTGCCTTAAATGATTTTTAATCTTAATTTTCCTTTACAGAAACCTAAGACATCGTTTCCTCTTCTTGATTATGGGGAGAATAGTTCCCAGCCAATGAACCATCTCAGTACTAATCCAACCACTAGATATGTTCATCCACAGCATACATATTACTAAAAGGAATTTCAGAAAACTAAATAGTGCCTTATGGTATAATAAACTATGATAAATAATTTCGTCTGTTTATTCTTTATCCCTCAAGAGTTGTAGTCCTCAAAATAGTTTTTAGGTGGATCCAAAGGTGCTTTTTTTTCAGGAGGCAACTGGACTTTCTTGTTTTTTCTTTGAAGATATTTTGCTTCTCATCCAAGAAGCTTCTTCAACTCTGACAGGATAGCAGGGAATGGAAGGATCTATATTTCTTGCAGACAGCTGGTCACTTGCATCCTTTTAGAGTTGATGTTGGGGTGCATGATAACCCCACAATATCTCAGTATTTAGTTTGCAGTCCCACATTTCAACTTGTATTCTAAGGATGACGCCAGATTCTTAATCTTAAAGGGGCTTTGTTTTGCCTTACCACAGTAGAACCTCATCAGTTGTACTTTGTAGAGAATTGTTGGGAGAAATATCCATCTGGTTCAGTTCCAAGCTGGGAGAAAGACACTGGAAACATGGAGGCTGATTGGGAAGATGGTTTACTGGTAAAGCAGAACCACATGCGTTTGTGGTTTTGGGCAGCTGACAAAAATGGAGTTGAAAATGGGGTTTTCTTTGAGCTCTGTATTTCAGCTTCCTATTCCTATGCAGGAACAAGCATTCTATTGACTGTTGCCAGATTTGTATGGGGTCATGTAGGGGTCATAGCTGGCTCTATAGGCAAGAAGAAATGTAAATCCTAGGTGTTTGTCTGAGCTCCCTGGTTTGGTTGAAGTATGAAGACTGCTCTGGAGATGATGCAATTCCTATTGATGCTTAATGGCTTTCATCCTGTTTTTAGTTTACTTTACTTTATTGTCATTGCACCTCGTACAACAAAATCAAACACCATTTTCAGTGCACTTCATGACCATGAAAATAAACACAAACACACATCCTTCACCCTCCATACATTGAACCGAAAACCCCTGACACTGCACCAACACTGCACTATACAGCAGAATTCAAAAGAACTACTGCCCTGGGATAGAAACTGCTTTTCAGTCTATTTGTCCTTGTTTTTATTATCCTGTACCGTCTGCCAGATGGTAATAGTTAAAAAAAAAGGGTGCTCAGGATGAGAGGGACCTTTGAGAATGTTTTGAACTTTCTTAAGGAAGCGGAAGCTATAAAGCTCTTCCAAAGAGGGGAGAGGGCAACCAATGATCTTTTGGGCAATGATGTTAACCCTCTGGAGTGCTGTCCTATCTGCCCCTGTGCAATTGGCAAACCAGACAGAGGTGCAGTAAGTTAAAATGCTCTCTATGGTGCAGTGGTCACCAGGAGTTTTTCATTCAGTTGTTGTTTTCTGGAAGTCTCAGGTAGTATAATCTCTGCTGGGCCCTTTTGACCAGGGCTGCAATGTGAGTACCCCAGGTCAGGTCCTCTTTTATTGTAACACCCAGAAACTTAAAACTGGCCACTTGCTCCAGTCAATCTCCATTGATAAGCAAGGGCTCGATGTCTGATCTGTTCCTTCTATAGTCCACTATAAGCTCCTCGGTCTTATTGGTGTTGAGGACCAAGTTATTGTCTCCACACCATGAAAGCAACCGGTCCACCTCATCTCAGTAAGGCAGACTCACTCCCCCACCCCCGAGATAAGTCCCACCACTGTTGTATCATCTGCAAATTTAGCAATAGTATTGAGTGGGAATGCAGTCATGCACATAGAGTATAGAATAAGGGACTCAACACACAACCCTGTGGTATACCAGTGTTAAGAATGGCTCTTGGATGAGGGTATTTGCTTATGAATAGAACTATCTAGATACTTGTCTTTTTTCAATAGGCTCTTTATCTCTTAAGTGTTGACCTAGTGTGGACTATTAAGAAGGGGGGGGGGACTTCCTACAGTATCATTTTAATTTATGATAGGATAACCATTGATTATAGCCCATACAAACAAAAGCTCTTTTGGAGATCTTGTCTAAAAAAATGGGAAAGCAAAAAGTTTAAGAAACCCCCAATATGCCTTTCGCTGCTCTTCTCTCTTTAGCAGCAGGGTCAAAAACTTGAGCAGTGTGTTTGTGATGCCCCCTGCTCTTTGTAAAGTTGGGATGCAGAAAGACAAAAGGTGCACAACATTTTAAAGATACAGAAGCCCTAAGCAAGGAGCTTGCCTTTGCTCCTACAAAACGTTTTTCCCCCTCACCCTTCCTGAGACTTCCAAATCTAATGATGGGAATATTAGAAAATGCAGTCCAGTCCCCTTTCATCTTGGAAATGCACCTGACAAAAGATTGTAAATCTTGCTGTTTGTGGCTCAATGGCTGAATCTTTTTTTTTTTTTAAATGTTGATCGTCTGAATTTGAGGGTGGTGGCGAGTTTGATGCTTGTGAAAGAAACCCAGGCAAATGCCTGTTTGCGTTGCTCGGAACCAAACTAGCACTTTATTGTACGTTTCATTGCAAGAATAACAGGAATCCGATAAGAGACCAGGGGTGATTAGAAGATAAAGATTAATTTCAAAGTTGGACTTCGGCCACTTCCTTTATATATATAAAATATTATTATTCTTATTAAAGTCGAGAGGAAAAGAAAAGCATTGCAACATTGCACTTTTTGGTGCGTATTTCTGAAGTCTGCCCTCCCAGCTCCGGGGATGGTCTTGACGTGAGACGATACCCGTAGAATCGCCCGCTGGTTTTGTTTCACGCGCACCGCCCTCCCGTTTTTTTGCCCTCCCGCCGGGTGTTTCTCGCTCCTGGCTTTTGTTCGCCCGCTATCCTTTCTCCTCCCCCCTCCACCTCCCTTCGACTCAGGGAAAGATGCGGGCGCCGCCGAGCTTCACTCGCCTCCGCGCGCATGCTCCCTCAAAGGAAAAGAGGGAGGGGGAGAAAGGCAACCCAGGGGACGACGCGCCTGGGTGACGTGTTCCGGCTGTTCGCGAGGACGGCGCAGGGGGGAAAACAAGGGAGGGGGGGGAAGAGGGAGCGCGCGCGGGCGAAGGAGAAGGCCGCGCGCGCTCCCGCCCGCCTGCCGTTTCCTAGCCCGAGCCTGTGATTGGTGCAGGCCTCAGACCTGGCGGACCTCGAATGCCAGGCCCCGAAAACTGGCAGCCGAGGCGGCCGAGTGTCCTCCGGCCTCCACCCCCGCTCGGGCCCGAGCCCGCCCGGCGAAGGTGAGGAGGTGGGGGGTATTGGGGGCGGCCCATCCGCCGGTCGCGGCGAGGCGAGGATCCTAAGGAAGCTCCTCAGAGAGACGGAAAAGCGAGGCGGCGGCGGGAGGGAAGGGCGGCAGGCCGCTTAGGCCCCGGCCCAGGCCGCGCCCCGAGGCCTACTCCGGGCCTCGATGGCGGATGACTCTTCTCTTCCAAGAACGGGATGGCTTTTTACCTCAGCCCGGGCGCCGCTCGGCCCCTCCCCGGCGGCCCGCAGAGGGGTTTAGGGGCGCCTCCTTCTCCGCCGCCTTGGCCGGCCCCGGCTTCAGAGCGGGCCAGAAAATGGCGGCGCGTAAAAATGGCGGCCGAAAGCGGCCGCAGCCATCCCACCCACCCCCCCAAACCATCGCCGGCGCCTTCCCCACTATCGCCGCCGCAACCCCGCCTCCGGAAAAGCCCCCCTCATTTACGCCCCCCTCCGTTTCCACCCCCCACCCCCTTTGTGACCCCCTCCCCCCACGCGTCCCGTCCCCTTCCTCCAGACAAGGCGTGGGCGGAAAGCCCCGCCCGCGCCTCCCCCTCAGCGCCTCCAAAAGCAGGAGGGGAGCCGAGCCGGCGCCGTCGTCGCCGCCGCTTCCCGGGGAAGCGCCAGTCTGGCTCCGGCCCCCGCGCGCTGCCTTTCTTGCCCGCCTGGTTCCCTGTCCTCCCTTCCTCTCTCTTTCCCTCAGCCGCGCCACAACCGCCCCGGGGAAGGATGGGTACAACCCCACCCCTTTTTGCCCGACTCGGGCTGCAACGCGCTGCTTCTTCTTCTTTTTTTTTTTTTTTTGTTTGCTCATCGCGGGTGCTGATTGGAAGAGGAGGGTGGCGTGGAGCGCGCGCTCGTTCTCAACTCCTCTCGCTCTTCTCCCTCCCTCCTTCGTTTCAAGCGCTCGCTCGCGCACGGGGGGGGGGGAGGGGGAAGCTTTGATGGCGCGCGCGCGCGCACACACACAAGGGGGCGGGGGCGGGAGAGGCCGCATGACGCAGGCGCGGTCCCGAACGCCCTCTTTTGTACGGGGACTCTCCCCCCCACCTCCCTCCAAAGGAGCCCCAGCCTGTTTCTCCCCCCCGCCGCCCCCCCCCGTACAGATGCCAGCCAGATGTTCGGCGGCTGGGCTTGTTCTATCCGACGCGGGCTTGCAGTGGCCCTTTTCCCGCGGTTCCTAAGCTGCTGCTTCAATCGCTTCCTAGAGAGGGAAATAACCGTGAAAACCACCCACCCACCCCGTGCATGGTATAAAGCTGCTCCGAGAGACCCCTTTTTGAACGGGGAAGAAAAGATCATCGTTTCCCCAACCCGGGGCACCCAAAGATGTGTTTTTTTTCCAAGAGGCAACTGGACTTTCTGGGGTTTTTTAAAGATGTTTTGCTTCTCATCCCAGAAGCTTCTTCAGCTCTGCCTGGATGGTGGGGAATGGAAGGATTTATGTTCCTTGCAGACAGCTGGTCATTTGCATCCTTTTAGAGAATCATTGAGGCCACTTGGAGGTTTATCTGTGTCATCAGGGTCACCTGAGTGGTGCTCCTGATTCCTGTAGTCTACAGGAGCCAGGTGACTCTAAGGATACAGAATGCAAATGACCCGCTGTCTGCAAGAGTATGAATCCTTCCATTCCCCACCGTCCAGTCAGAGCTGAAGAAGCTTCTTGGATGAGAAGCAAAATATCTTCAAAGAAAAAACAAGAAATTCCACAGTTGCTTTTTGAGAAAGCACCTTTGGGACAACCATGACTGAGAATCTCCATAGAATCCAGGGCAGTTTTCCAGCCCTCCTATGTCTCCTCCTGGCATATCTTGTCCAGGGAAGGAGGAAGTGCTTGGAATCTGCTTGAAAGGGCAAAGTATCCAGTTAAGATGGTAGTTGCCAGGAAGGCAAATTCCCTGGCCCCAGTTCCCCCGGCGGGGACCAGCTAAGGAGATTCTCAATCATCCACGTCATGGTTGTCCCAAAGTTGTTTCCCCCCCAAAAAAAAGTTAATGGATTTTGGGATTCCCCCCCACTTGAAAAGTTTCAGTCCTCAACCAAGAAGCTTCTTCAGTTAGAAGTGAAGAAGCTTCTTGGATGAGAAGCGAAATATTTTTTCAAAGGAGAAAGAAAGAACACAATAATAACTATTATCACTTTGAATGTACACTAATCGGCATACATTAAAATGAAATTTCATTGCATACAGTTCTCAAAGGGTCACCATGACTAAATAAATACAAAATTATGTATATACCCACGTATATGACACAGGAGAAGAGAAGAAAGAAAAGAGAAAGTCTAGTTGCCTTTTGGACAAAGCACCTTTGGGATCCCACCCCAGGGGAATAAATCCTCAATGGAGGACACATTGAGTCAAATTACTTTGGGAGTCTAATTGACAGGCAGACATGAATTGGGCTAAATTGTTTCACTTATTTTTCAGGATGTGTTTTGGAGTATTTACAACTTCATTAAAAAATTTGGAGCAGTGGTATAGAACCGCGATGGCTAACCTTTTTGGCACCAAGTGCCCAAAGTGCGTGCGCACGTACTCCCAAAATGCGACACGCACACGTGCCCCATGCATGTGCCCTATCCCCCCACACGCACACACAAAAACGCCCCTGTGCTTGTGCACATGACCCCTGCACCCATGTCCCATTGCCCCACACGCTTTACCTCCCCTTCATGTATGCGTGGCAGAGACCCAAAGACCATCTGGCCAGTGGAAGGTGCGCGCTGGGGTGACAGCTTGCGTGCCACCTCCGGCACATGTGCCATAGGTTTACCATCACGGGTATAGAGCGCAGTGCTGTTAATCAGGAGTGGGAAAAGAGGCCCTGAGCAGCAATTCCATGCTGACCAGACCCAACTTAATGGCAACCTTACCTAGTTGCCCCCATTTTTAAATAATTCTGCAATGAGAAGACATCAGAAACAGTCACGGATGCAGTAGTCCTTTCCAGATAGGCATTTCATAGACTTTATAGAAACTTGTCCTTCCTTTCAGTTAATTATGTGCCCTTAACAGAATTTTAATACCTTAATGTAGGGAGAAATTTTGTCTATTTTGGCTGTGAACATCACTTGCAAATGTATATCCCTAACTAGATGTTTATGCATATTCAGTGAAGATCTAGACTAAAATGAGTCCCCATGCATTTGTGTTCCAAAGAAAACATTTCAAGAATGCTTGCTTTGATCTGATAAACAACCCAGTCCTCCGAAATCTCACTCCTATTGGTGCAGTACTGTACTCTGCTGTGCTATCTTAGAGTAACAGAACTTAACAGTCCACAGTTTTGCAGTTAACCACAAACATGCATTAGAAGATTTGGGACGAAATTAGCATGTACAGCAAGATCGAATATAAGCAAATTTATTACATACTACAGCTTAAGGCTGTTTATGTAAAATCGTATGTATACCAAAGTTTTACACCTCGGATAAGATTTGCTCTAGTGGTTAAGGTACCTGGCTAAAAACTGGATGACTGTGAATTCTAGTCCCTCTTTAACCATGAAAGCTGACTGGGTGGCCTTGGGCCAGAAACTACCAACCTAAATCACCTCATAGAGTTGTTATTGTGGGGAAAACAGGAGGAGGAAGGTGTGTTGGATGTGTCCACTGCCTTGAGTTATTGTATTATTATTTTAAAAATAATAAAGGAGAATACAAATTAAAAAAGATGAAAGCTTTAATTGATTGTAGACTGTACCTTTTCTTCAAGGCTGTTTCTTAAAAATCGGCTTCATTCAAGTATTCTAATATATATTAACAGGCTTTTGATGATCACAACTATAAATACGAATATTGCAAACTTTATCTCAGGAATTTTAATTATATGACTTCTCTTTATGTATCTATATACTATGAAAATTCTCGTGTCTGGTTGTAATTTTAAACTGGGTGAAATGGTGTATCACAGGGCAACCATTTTTGAATCAATGTGCCTCAAACGGGCTAATTTACAGAATGCATCCAAATTCAGGAACTATGACTCCTATGGGATTAAAAATTCCCACAAGTTGTGGCCGCTTCAGTGCTGCCATGCCACTGTGCTTGTTGCAGTTAGCTGTGGTCAAGTGGTCATAACTACCAACATTTCCTGTTAAGTTCCTAGAAGGGAAGTCAGTGGGGAAGCCAATAGGAATTTGGAAATTGCTCCTGCCTTTTTACTACCAGTAGTCGCTCTGTTTAGGAAAGGAAGTATCGCTGAAATGATGACCCAATGAATCGTGTGTTATCTAGTACCGCTCTTATTTACCTAGACCCGTGATGGCAAACCTATGGCACACATGCTGGAAGAGGTCGCCCGGAAGAGCCCCACTGCACATGCGCGCCGCCCGCCCAACAGCTGATTGTCGGGTATCTGCCGCGCATGCAGGAGGGGACGGGGGCGGGAGGCACTGCGGGGGTGCGTGGAGGGTCTCCTGCGCATGCGCAGAGATGCGTGGTGCATAGGGGGTCATGTGCACATGTGAAGGGGGTGTGGGGACCCCCATGCGCATTGCCTTCTGGGTGCTTGCATGAGAGCTCGCAAGCGTGCACACAGTTTTCAGCATGGAAAACCAAAGAGGTTAGCCACCATTGACCTAGACCTATAGATCGACTTTGGCACCAACCAATAGTCATAAGACCCAGGAAGTAAATCCATATATATATCAGTATGTCTCAGTAATAAAAAGAGGCATTTAATTGTTATGTTCTGGGGAGGGAAACATAATTTTGGGTTAAGTTTTCAATGTGAATAACAGTAATTGTATTAAAAAAAATTAACGTATAGAAATGTCAGTTGCTTTAGGCTTCAATTTTATGTTCACAACTGGAAGTAAGCTCCTTTATTTTTAGGATTTAATTATAAATCATTTTACAACATATTAGTACATGTTTTGAATAAATTAATTGCCTAATTTGCAGATAAGTTAATTTAACTAGTAGCCGGATCTACTGTCATATCCTTTAATTGTTCTGCTAATTTTCCCTTCTGATTTAGACTTTTGGTAACTATGGAGAACATAACGTTCCTGCAATGTATTTACATTACATTTGCACAGAACAAGACAATTTAATAAAGACATTTCATGTGGTATTAGTACAAATAGTAATTTCTGTATAATTCCCTTTTCAGTTTGTGAATGAGCCTCAATGATTATGGATCCAGGTGGTGGAAGTCTTGGCTTGCAGACACAAGAATCCAAAATGCCTCACACTATGATTATGCAGGATTTTGGTAAAAACCATACTATGCTCATACAAAATTATTATTATAAGTTAAAGTATTTGCTTATCAGGTGTATTGTATTTGTAAATGAATAAACTGCAGCATTGGTGCCAAAATTGACATGGATTTGGTTTATTTTGGGACAGGCTCGTGGGGCTGACTTCTTGCTGCCTCTCCAATACATGCTTACAAAGAAAACCACATTTGGGTGTGGAAGTATAGTGCCCACTAATGAAATCATTCCTCTGAATTGGATAATGTGGCCAAATATTTTAAACAATACCATTTTATTAAATTTCTGAAATCAGGTGAATCGGAATACACTTGGCACTAGAAGGCAGCTAACCTAGCTGAGCCACGGTGGCGCAGTGGTTAGAATGCAGTATTGCAGGGTGCCTCTGCTGACTGCCGGCTGCCTGCAATTTGGCAGTTCGATCCTGACTGGCTTAAGGTTGACTCAGCCTTCCATCCTTCTGAGATCGAGTAAAATGAAGATCCTGATTGTTGGGGAAAATAGGCTGACACTGTAAACGGCTTAGAGAGGGCTGTAAGGCGGGATATAAGTCTTAAGTGCTCTTCCTAACGCAAATATTTAAAATGCTCCGTCTAGCCTGCAGACCGGGTATTTCCTAGTAGTCTCATTGAGTCCCAACAATTATTGTCATATTTGCATCCAGCTGTAGCATTCCGTTATTACATTTTTGAAAGTTGATAATAAATATACTGGAAAGCTAGAGAATAATTTGGATGCCATGTGCAGTATTCATGAGCTCCTTAGGACTATGCAGTGATTAGATCTGAAAACAAGTATTAATTTGCTTCCTCGTACATTATTGTTTCCTAGTGGCTGGAATGGCTGGTACTGCTCATATTGATGGAGATCACATTGTGGTGTCGGTCCCTGAAGCTGTACTGGTTTCAGATGTTGTCACAGATGATGGGATCACCCTTGATCATGGCTTGGCAGCTGAAGTTGTCCAAGGACCTGATATCATAACTGAAACTGACGTTGTGACAGAAGGTGTGATAGTACCTGACTCTGTCCTGGAAGCAGATGTTGCTATTGAAGAAGCATTAGATACCAGTGATCACGTTTTAACTTCCGATTTAATCACCGAAACTGTTAGAGTGCCTGATCAAGTTTTCGTGGCCGATCTGGTTACGGGTCCTGATGGACATTTGGAACATGTGGTACAAGATTCGGTATCGGGGCCTGATTCTCCCACGATGGTATCCGAAGAAGTTCTGGTGACAAATTCAGATACCGAAACTGTGATTCAAGCAGCCGGCACCGTTCCTGGATCCACAGTTACCATCAAGACTGAGGATGATGACGATAGCAAGAGCACATCTGAAGACTATTTAATGATATCTTGTAAGTGAAGTAAAGGTATATATAAAATTATCTACTCAGTCTAGAAGTGACTTAACAATGAGAGATGTAATTGTGTAGAAATACTGGGTTTGGTTGTTTCATATCAAATAAGACATTATAAATGAGTTAACAGAAATGAGCTGGTGAAAGATATAAAGAGGAAATTGGAAATGTTTAGGCTTTTAAACAATTCTAAGCTTGCCTATATTGTCTCAGCTAAGAATAATGGGTGTAACTCATCCTTGGACTGATTGCTTGTATCAGTTTCCACTTGAATTTCTTTTTTTTTTTTTCATTCCTTAATTATAGTTTACAAGTATGTTAAGCTTGTAGTATTACAACAACAAAAACTATAGTTGAAAGTTGGCTACCAAAGTAACTGTGGTTGACATTAAAATAGCTAAATATTGTGAAGCCAAAAGGAAAGAAGGATGAAAAAAGAGCCATCAAATCTTTTTACCTTGGTTAAAATCAACACAGAAATTATTTCTATATTATTGTTTAACCAATTTAAGCTTAAATATGATTTACAAACAACAAATTTTCTATATTAAAGAATGAAAATTGTGACTAATTTGAGGACTATTCCAGAAAAATATTTTCATTCTGCTTGTGCAGTCTACCAACTATTACGTTGTTTAATTGTTTTGTATTTTATATAAATAGATATTTTACATATTAAATAGAAATTACTTTTCTCCTAAAAGTGAAGTGTTGTAAATAGTAAATTTGTCATACTGGTGAAGATTTGCTTTTTACTTCAGTCAAAAGAGTTTATGGTAAGAACATAATATTTTTCATACCCATGAAGGAGTGAAAGCTTTGTACAGTTGTCTCGTGACTAACCTGGTCACTTTTGAAGTAAAGAGAATATTTTTCCAAATAAAATAAATGTATTTGAAAAGAAAGGTCCATGTTTAAAAAAGTACATTTTTAAAACTCTTTACCTAAAGGCTTGGACTGAAATGATCTTGAGAATCTTTCCCAGCTCTGCAATTTCATGATCTAGGATTTATAGTGACCAATGGCAATAATTCAGGACAAATAGAGATTTTTTTTTTCTGGAGAAAAAAAGTCACACAAAACATAAAATGCCCTCCTTTGTTTTTTGTTTTTCAGGTTTGTGATGTTCAGACACCCACAATGGATTGCTAGCTTTTGAGCCATAGGATGATACTGCATGCACATGCTGGTGATCCTATACCCACTACAGAGCCACCCTGGAGCTGTCCTTTAGGGATAAGGTAATATTCCACTGCCACCTCCTTTTAAGAATCTGTTACAGTACAGTATAGCAGGGGTGGGCAACTTTTTCTTGGCAATGAGCCATTTCCCCTTCCTCACTAACTGGCTGGCCTTGCCTGCACCCAGTTGGATCCCACTGCCTTCAATTATGTCAGTAGCACAGTTGGGCAAGGTGGTGGAGTATTTTGCTACCAGTCCCCAGGGCACAAGAGTTACAATGCGGCTTACGGCCACTCTATACTGTAGCTCAGCAGAAATGGGTCCTAAAATGAGCGGTTGCACCACATTTGACACGTTGGCCAAAAGTTATTCACCCCTGCAATACAGCATTGCATAGTCTGCTACAACTAATAAGTAAAATCCTATTCTGTTCCCTTCTGAGAAAGCAATTAGGAAAGTCAGATTTTTAAAATAAAATAAAATTGCACAGCTGTAAATTTTGGCATGTATCTTCATGGTTTTATGGTGGGTGTGATATCACCAGCATAGTGCATGCTGAGACACCACATGAATGGGGAGCTGGCAATCCACAGTGAATCTGAACATCTCATACCTGGAAACAGCTGAGAAAGGTAAGTTCAGAGGTGGTTAAGATTTCCTTTTTCTTTGTAGATGGATGTTCCTTACTATTTCTGCAGAAAATTATTCCTTACAATTGCCTGGGTAATCACAATAATAGAACATTAATAATCAAAGGAAATAATTGGGCTTTTTTTTAAAAAATTCCTCAAGCTTATGGTGGTCAGAAAAATAATATTCTGGAATTATAATTTGGTTAAGAATGAATATGGAGTTAAACATTTTTAAAAACTTGTCCTATAGGTTTACAAATCGTATGTTGAAGTCTGTAAACCGCATTTTGTATTTTCTTTAACAGAAAGTTGTTAAGGTGGGAAAATGCATTGATGTAATGAGTTATGTCTAGCTTGTATGCATTTTGGGTGTATAAGATGCACTCCGCCCCCCCAAAATGGGTGGAAATGTCTATGCGTCTTATACAGTGAATGTTGCCAAAACCCCACCCACCTACCAGCCTCCATCCTTCGGCTTCTGCCTCCCAGCAATTTTCAGCCTCTGCGCTCACCGTATTTGGCCCGTTACGATACCCGCTGCCCAGAACGGGCCAAAAACGGGGGGCGCGGAGGCGGCAATAGGCAGTGATGATCCCTGCAGCCTGAAACAGCTGATTGTGGGGAGGCCAGTCTAACCGACAATCAGCTGCTTGTATTAATCAGGCTGCGCTGAAGCTGACCAGGCTGTTTGCTATTTGCTGCAAGGAGGCAAATTGTTTCCTCCCCAAAAGCTTACACTTCAGAGCATCTTATAATCTGAAAAACACAGTAATTCTGGAATCCCTTGAATAAATGGTGCATAAAGTTAATAAGAAGTAAATAAATAAAAAGAAAATATATAGTTAACATATGTTTAATAGATATCAAGCTTGAGATTAAAGGTAGTGCATTACAATATACATATATGAAAGCATTATTGACACATACAATATATTTCTTACTATTTATAACCATTTTTATTTGCAGCTTCTTCCCCGGGACTATAGTATCTGTTCCAATATATTTTTTCCAACATTTCCCTGTGTCCCTATGGGTTATATGCATCATTTATAAAAAGTAAACTTTCAGCAGTGATCAGATAGGTGAATCTAGAAAGTATATTCCCTTCCATGTTTTATCTGTAGTTATTAGAAAAATGGGTCATAGCTAAAATCAAATTAAAATCATTGCATTTTGATAAATTGCCTTAGCATTATGTTCCTGTTGTATTGAGAACACTGAATATTAAAGAATTTTATTTAGCCAGTATTGTTTAGTGCAAGACATGCTCGAAGACTTGAAGTGTTATATTACACACTGAAATATTTCTGCTGGTGCCTTTTAGGCATGACATTATACCAATAAGATTTGGAAAAACGTGTTTTAGGAGATAAGATTTACTTTGTGTATTAAGTACTGCAGTTTATACTAATGTACGTTATAGCTGCAGTTTTTATTTTGGTTGGGAATCATTAAGGTCTTTATTAACATAATGATTATTCTTTCTAATAAGCCAAAATTTGAAACTAGGGTTTATAATTTGTGTATGGAACTTGACTTGTCAGAATAATGGTAAATGGGAATTTAAATGGAGTTGCAATGTTAATTTTTCCCATTCTTTTCAGTTTAATTAATTCTGTAAATTAATTCTGGGGACTTTATTTTAGTGTTTTACATCATTGACATACCTTAGAAATCATAAAAAGAACCTTGTTCTTTGATATTTTTATGAATGGGATTAAAGCAGTGACTATGAATTTGCACAAGTGGTTTATTGTTATTCAAATAGGATATATAGAAAAATAAATCTTAAATCTTGGAAGAAGGAAACTATCACAATACAATAGAGAAATCGCTTCCATAACCTTCATAGGTTTATGTATATTATTTTTCCTTCTCATTTTTGTTTTTCTACATCTTTCTACTAAATGCTTCACTGTTCAGTCTGGAATCCTTTTGCACATCCCTATCCAATGTTGCATAGATTTGTTGCAACTTTCCAAATGTTTCTCTGCACTCTTATTTTTAGAGGGAAATAAATGAAAATGTAACATTTCAAAGGAAACAGGTTACTCCATTTAAAAAAAATTAAGAGCGCTTTGTAGCAATCCATTCTTAAGTATTTTGGATGGGCAGTTTACAAAGCACTGCTTGAAACTTCGCAATGGAATTTGTTGTGACTCTTCCCCCTCTCCTGAGTATGAATATGAATTCGAGAAAATCTTTAAGCCAGCCTGGCAGGAATGCTGTTTGTGTGTGTGTGCGCGCGCGCACACACATAAAAGTCAAGTTAAACCCTCAGAAATACTACACCAAGCTTTCAGAGATAGAGAAGTATTTGAAAGATTCCTTTCTCTGTGCTAGCAACATAAACCCTTCCTTCTGTCTGCACATACCGACATATCCCAAAAGCAAATCCCACTCGTGAATTAGCTCTCCTATTAAAACAACAGGTTTGTTGCCTGTATATAAATCTACCTACCAGTCCAGCATTTCCCTACAATCTTAGTATGCAACCTCTTTGTGTGCTTAATGTTGTCTATCTGCAAACTGAGGGAGGGAGGGAGGAAGATTTGTAAGCTTCTGTGAGATGTTTTTTTGCAAATTCAGATATGGAGGTTTCCCCGGGCCAAATGACTTGAATTTTATTAGCTTTTGTTTTTTGAAAATTTGTTAAGAAACACCAGCAACACCCAAGTTCAGTCATACAAGTTTAATTTTGTAATGGTTAAGAGTAGTAATACTGATAACTTTTTTTTAAAAAAGTTATGTGATTAGCTTTTTAATTTCTATTTAGTTCTGTTTTCAGTAGCTTCAGCATTGTTCTGACCAGTTTCACAGCCTTCTGAAATACAAGTTCATCAGTGGCACCCAAAACTGCAGCAGTTTTAGCAGGTATCATTAAATGACATCTAACACAGGCAGTACGGGCACATATAAAGCAAAAATGCACTGTTTGTATATTTGTGTAAAAGCAAGAATTTACATTTGATCTTTGCTTGCTTCCCTGAAAGAACTAATACCTATAAAAGAGCTTGTCATCCAGCTGACTATTGCATGGAAGTACAACCTTAAAACAATTTCTTTCCTCCAGCTTCCAGCAAAAGTAAATTATATTAAATTTGCTTAAGATAAATCATGTGGGTCTTGTAGTACTGTTAATAGTGCTAAAATGGAAATTCCGCTCTTGACTATGATCATAGAAGAGTCTAAAACAGTCCAAAAGTAAAGAGTAGGCCCAAAGCATGCTTCCCTTCTCCAATATGAACATATTCTCCCCCTCCCAAGAGTTTACTTCGGTACCTTCAGTTTTATTTCTGGAACATTTTGAAATGAGATCCTATTGGGAATTGATTAACATGCTTGACTGAGAAAGAACTCTGTCCATAAATTAAAATTTGTGTGGTATAAACCTAACGTTGATTAAGGGGCAGGGAAGGATTTTCATGCAAGGAAGAAATGTGGAAGAGATTGGGTAATTTATTGCTTTCTGACCCCCCCTCCAATGAAAATAAGACCTGTCATCAATTCATTCAGTTTCACTATTCTACATCAGTCATAATTTCATCTTGTAGAGTACCTTCTTCTGTAAAGGAAGTGATGTCTGTGTGAATAAACATTAACTAACACTTTACTGGAAATGTTGAAGGTTTTTCAAAGATTAAACCAATATGATTTTCCTTTAAAAAAAATTATAACATGGATATCCCTCACTTCTTATACATTCTAAAATGCAAAATAGACCAATTAAATGCAAAAGACTCATGCAATGCAAAATACCCATGCCTTATTTAATTGCTTTAATCAGACACTGTGATATTAATGATATATTTCTACAGCATACTTAACTGATTCTTTCCGATGGTGAAATTATTTTGATTTACTAAAATAATAAATTATCAAGTTATAGTGGATATACTTATACCATGTACAATCTTCAGAAATTAAACAAGTGCAGAGTGATTGGTGTGCATGCCAGCATCTAATGCAGCCAAGTTCTTATTTGCATAAATGAGCTAAGATTCTCAGAATATTTTCTTCATATTCTGCTTCAAACGTAACTTTGGTTCTTATTGTTTTTTTAGTGGATGATGTTGGGGAAAAATTAGACCACATTGGAAATACTCCTCTAAAAATCAGCACTGAGGTTTCACACGGTGACGTATCTAAAGATGATGGGTTTGGCTCTGAAGTTATTAAAGTTTACATATTTAAAGCCGAAGCTGAGGATGACGTTGAAATAGGTATGTATCTTAAACATAGGTTCATGAATCAGCCCATAAATGTTTAATAAAATCTTGTCTGCTAATTTTCGTAAACTAAATTGTTCTTTATAATGGTTCCAGTTAATTAGAGTTTCCATCAAACCAGTTTAAAGGAGGCAGACTAAATCAAACTAAAAGCTGGCCCATAGATTTCAAACTGCAGTATATGAAATGATCTGTTCTCTCCTACCCATCTTCTAGAGGCTTATAGCGTTCCCAAGCCTTGAATGACTGTTTATTTTTCCTTCCTGCCCTGTCTTTAAATTTTTCATAGTGCTTACATCCTATATCTGTTGTCCCTAAAAATGTGTTGACTTCTGTTATGCCCCAAACACAGAAGAAAAATAGCAAGATTTTACTGTTCTTGTTAAAATTCTACCACTTGAATATTATTTCTTCTATTCAAGGGGGAACAGAGATTGTAACGGAGAGTGACTTTCATAATGGACACTCTGTAACTGGAGTTCTAGAGCAAGGCAGCGTTGGCAGAGTCCAGCGAGAGAAGATGGTTTATATGGCTGTTAAGGATTCCTCCCAAGAGGATGAAGATATTAGTAAGGACAGCTTTTTTTTTTTTTTTTGCTATTATTAAGTAAATAATTTTGTAATTTCTCTCCATTACTAAATGATCGTTCTAAGTTTCAGAAGATTAACAAGTCGACAAGTTTTCTCATCTTTCTGTAATTATGACAAATTTTGCATGTAGAAATGTGCATTTTTACACAAGCTTTAATCCAAGCAATTGCAAAAACCATTTTGACAAAACTGTGGTCTAATAAATACTATGTTGTCTCATTGCTGACTTGATCTGTTTGCATGTGTAACTGGCAGAAAACAATATATTTCTTGACATTTACATGGAACTGCTGGCAATGCCAGATACATTTTGTGAAATGTCTGAAGAGAACATTTAGTTCTACATGTACCAATGATAATACTTTTATGTATGCTTCGCCAATTGTCAGTATTCACTGTTATTATTTTGCTTTTCCAATTTACCTAGCGCTTTGTTAATGTCTAAATAGCAATAATTTCTGACAGTAGTTTGCATATTTTACTTGCCTGTTCAGTATTTAAAATATGTTGAAACCAGTGAGAAGCAAGATAAGAACATAACACAATTACCAAGATATCTAAAAGCATTGTCTTTGCAACTTTCATTTTTTTAGAAAAAAAATGTTGTTAGTTGCAAAGTTGGGTCCAACCCATCGCGACCCCATGGACAATGTTCCTCCAGGCCTCCTTGTCCTCCACCATACCACCCATTTTTAATATTAAAAATCTACACCTTATGATTGTTTCCATTACATATTTTATTTCAGCTATGTACTTAACTAGATAGATAAGCTAGCCAGTAGCCAAATTATTGGCTTACATACAGTATAGTAAAGTGTAACTTAGATAATCAACTGCTTTGAGTATATTAAGTGCTAAAAATGATATTTTAAAATGCATAATTTAATTATATGACTGTGAGTGAATTAAAAATCACTTTACTATAGTGCTTTTCTACTTAGGAATTATCCTTAACTTCTGCAATATAAAAGCACTGTAATTTTGAGCAGATTTGTTTAAAAGTATTTATGGTGTTTTTTTTAAATAAATATGCTTACAGCAGAAGCCTTAATAATAGAGTAGAAAAGTTGATTCAGAACAATTTTGTATGGTGATTTATTCCATACAAATCCAGACAGCGGTTTTAAGTAGATGTTAATTGAGCAAGGATAAAGTAATTACATCATCCTCATTTCAGCCCCTGCAGGACGAAGGCCTCTTCTGCATGGTTCCAACCAATACCCTCCTGAGCTTTCTTTGGCCAATTGGGCCCACTATACTTGCTGGTGTTGTTCCACCTTGTTTTAACGGTTAGGATTTCGGCTTACGAAAAGTAGCTACGTAAACAGAATAATTAATTTTGCCTCCTTTCAAATCACCTCTAGGCTGTGCTGAAATAGCAGATGAAGTTTACATGGAGGTAATTGTTGGTGAAGAGGAAGCCTCCTCACTTCCGGATGCACAGCTTGAAGACACTGGTGTGAATAAAACTTTTGTTCCAGTTGCCTGGGCTGCTGCTTATGGTAAGATGCTACTTTTTTCTTTTAACTCAATCCCTTCTCCTCACTCCACTTACTACTTCTAAAGCCTTGCTCATGTCATGGAGGGTTGTTGGCCCCATCTCTTTCCACCTAAAGTCAAGCGTCCTTCAAGACAAACTTGACCTTTGGTGACTGAGAGAAGATTTCTGAAATGACATCTTCCGGTTGACGGCTTGGTGTTAGAAAACAAGGCCTTCAAACCAGGCGCTTTGTTCTGCACATTTAAATGTTCTAAAACATTTAAACTTCAGAAAGCAATTAATTCCCTAATTTCTTTCAGGACTTCCTCTTTTCTGTTTTCATATCAAATCATAAAAGTAGCTGACCTTATCAGCTATAATGAGAGTGTCATATAAACAATGAGGTTTGGAGCGCAGAATATTTATTTATTTGATTGATTGATTTGATTTATATTGACGCCTATTCACCCATGGTGACTCAAGGTGGTTTACAAGGTATAAAACCACATTTAAAACAGTAAAACAAGTAAGAAGAATGAAATAAATTAATAAAATCACCCACCCCACCCCGATGACAGCAGTTCACACGGGCCATTTAATGGGCTCCATTCCGCTCTGGTTCCCCAGGCCCACTGGCAGAACCAGGTCTTCAGTGCCTTCCAGAAGAGAATTAGAATATTGCCTAATTAAATAAACCAAAAATATTGTCAGATATCCTGGGTGCTCTGTTAAGAGTCTGTGATGCTGGTCATGTGGGTTAGTGCTTTTGTGTATGTTGTGTATGCGTACCTATGTGTATACTCTTTATGATATAAAGAAAGGCTGGAGGTTGCCAGGCAGGTTTGTTTAGTTCATGCTCTGACTTCTGTTTACATAACACGTATTTTTCATGATACTATAAACAGAATATCTGAAGGCCAATTGTTGCTGTTTTTTCTGCCTGACATAATTATATTCATAGCATAAAGTGGGCTCTTGGACATGAGGGCGTATTTTTTTTTTCTTGGAAGCAACAGACAGGAAACGATATTAAATACAAAATACTTTATTGTGTTTTGGTTTTGCTTGGCACTCTTTGGAATCCTTACAAAGAAAAATGAATTACTCCATGTTTTCTCTTTCAACTATTTTACAGTAGCAGCGCACAAACTGTTACCTGTGTGCAAAACCTCTTCTTTTTCTTCTGGATCAAGGAGATCCAGTCAGCCATTGCAACGACAGTCTTCTGGTGTTCTCATTAAAACAGGGCCCAGTTTGGGGTTGGACTGCATTCAGAACACCAGAAATTACCCCCACCCCAAAAATAGCTTCAGAAAACTTCGGGGGGAGCATGTTCCAGAAGAGAAACAGAATATAATGTTCTTGGGAATGTTCTGTTCCCAGAATGATAGATATGGCACATCCCTACTGTCTGTGAATTAAATCACTAAACTGCTTATTTCTCTAGGGGATGATAGAAGACTTCCTAGGAAATATGAAGACTGTCAAACACCAGGTGAGAAGATGAAGAATTGTTCCATGCTTAGTATAAATATTGCTCTTTCTGCTATGTAACACAGAGCAGTCTATGTCTTTGAGAATAACTCATAATTAAATTTGAAAAAGAGGGAGGGAATATTAATACATAGAGATGCTACTTTAACATAGCTATCGAGGGTTGCAGCCATGGGTGCCACTATATCAGGTAATAAATATCAGAACAATTAGTAAAATGCTTATTTTCCTTCATCTGAGAAAATTCCAAAATACATTGCAAATATAATAGTAATAAACTATTGCTTTCTATATGATGCATTAAAGCAGGGCTGTCAAACTCATGGCCCATGGGCTGGATGCATCATATGCTGACCATGCCCATGCCTGGCTTAGCAAAGGGGGGGAAGTCACGATATGTCACTTGATGCTTCACGGGTTTGACACCCTTGCATTAAAGAGAAGTTTGAAGGGATTCTGGGGTTCTGGCATCATAAAATAGAATCCTTTCACACATCAAAGGCTCTATAAATGCTTTCGGCTTTAGTTCTGTAAATCAGGTATTTTAAAACTCTTATTTGCAATATTCTGATGTTATCTTTCATTCCAGGAACAAACTTGGATGCAAGATTAGAGAACAAGAATGGTAACACAACTCAGTATCTCCAAATCTGTGACAGCATTAATACGAACAGATTGCTTAAGCAGAAGACTAAGAAAAGGAGAAGAGGTGACGCCCGCCAATGGCAAACAGGTAAAACAGCTCTAAAAAGTTATTGTCCAATTAAATATAGCTTTAAACAAAGCTAACCTTTCTACTTCTGTGAGGGTTTTTTTGGCAAAAAACAAGTAGTATTTTTTTGTACAGTATCTTAATCACTTCCTATTATCATCTTCCCAGCAAGTTTTGAAACTGCTTAGTATAACCTATGACCAATTGTTTTGGATAAAAGCAAGTTATCTCGTTGTGAGACTCCCTGTCCATCTCTTTGAGGATATAACCTATTAATTAACACGTGTGCTTTGATTACAGGCCATGATTTTCTCCTTCATGTTTTCCCCTAAACTTTTAACCACCTTGCTTGTTAAGACATTCTTAAAAACTTGAAAGGGTACAATTTTTATAAATTGTATATTGGCCAAACAAAAGTGTTTCAAAACCGTCTTTGAATTTAAGCCAGAGGTGATTTCTATACCATACTTTTTCACTTGGTAAGCCTGCAAATAGCTGCTACCAGCCTGATAAGTTAAAAGAGAAGAAAGGTTTGGAAATGACAAAGAGGCGATTCATTTGTCTTTTCCTGTTTTATACATGCAAAGCCATCATTAAATTATATTTAATATCCATTCTTGATAGCATAAATAGAACACTAAATAAACTTGAGCTTTTTAAATAGTTTGTTTAGGAGCCAATTATGTTGCAAATGAAAGAACAAAACATAACATTTTCTGATACCTATAATGCATGTGCACAGCTCAATAGAAATTATCACTTTATAATAGAAAATAAATTACATATAGAATAGAGGGTATCTAATTTTTAGATCATAAAGTTATATTTATTTTTTATTTTTATTTTGTATTTTTTTTAATTTATATACAAAAAATCCATTCCATTTCAGTCGTGTGTCAATTAGGTACATATTCCAATTACTTCACCATTATTATTAATAATCTTATTAAACTTAACAACATAACAATAATCACATTCCCATATATATATAATATAAATGAAATCTAATATGTCTATTACATAAATTTCTCTTATTGTTCTACGGATACATCTAATCCCTTTTAATTTATTTTATTTTCTATCCATTGATAAAACAAATCCCATACCATATAATATTCAGATTCTTCTTTTTAATTTCTAGTGTCAAGTCTATTCATTTCTGCGCATTGAAATATTTTTTCAATTATTTTTCCCTCTATCAGTATCTTATCACTTTTCCAGTTTTGGGCAAATACAATTCTAGCCGCTATTAAAACATGTATAATTAAATAAGTCTTTTCTTTACTATAGCCTTCTGGTACCATTCCTAATAAAAATATTTCAGGCTTCAGATCTATGTGTTATTTAATCATTTTTTCCAACCAGTGTATTTTAGTCCAATACCTTTTAATTTCTGTGCAAGTCCAAATAGTTATATTTATTAATGTATAGAAAAAAAGATGTTAGCAAGAGATGTGTCCTTTTTTAAATGTTTAATGAATCCAGGAGCATCTACAGGTAGGGTTGAAACATGTAAGCTGACAGTCATAGTATCATAATCCACACAGATATTGCACCATGTCAAAAGGAGGGAGCTTTGACCACAATCCTCTGTCATACTTTTGATCCTTCATGGAGATCCAAAATTGTGTATGTCAGATTTTGGAGGGTAAATACAATATGTTCTTTGTAGAATAGGAAAAGAGTGTTAAACCATCATTCGGTTATAGAAAATTAACTTTGTTAAAGAAGATAGAATAGATAAACTAATACATGTTTTGGGAAAACTTCAAAACTAATTACTGATTTGAAATGATATGTCTTAATTCTTTAAATTTTAATTTTTAAAAGTTTGTTCTGTAATATAAACTATAGATTATTTTAGAGGATTAGAACTGGGAATATGCTGAATTATTTAGTGGAGTGAATTCCTAGGTACATATGCAACATTTATAGCTGTATAGAACTACGATATCATTTAAAATATGATTTTACTCTTAGAGGATTGTCAATTTTTAAAAGAATTTTGATTGTTGCTTTTTGCAGACTAATACATATTTTTCCTGGAAGTAAAGTCTCATTTAATTCAACAAAACTTTTACCTCTGAATAGTTCTATCGTGGGTTGATTTGCTGTTGAAAGATTTGCTTTCTTTTATGTTGCTATTGCACTCTGTGTAACTTCACAATAACTTGTACGTAATTTATTTCATAATTCTTTCTCTTTATTTGACCCAGCTGTTATAATAGGTCCCGACGGACAGCCCTTGACAGTCTATCCTTGTCACATATGTGGGAAAAAATTCAAGTCCAGGGGATTCTTGAAAAGGCATATGAAAAACCATCCGGATCACATGATTAAGAAGAAATACCAGTGCACAGACTGTGACTTCACAACCAACAAAAAAGTCAGTTTCCACAATCACCTGGAGAGCCATAAGCTGATCAACAAAGGGGACAAAACGCACGAATTCACCGAGTACACCAGGCGCTACCGAGAAGCCAGCCCGTTGAGTTCCAACAAACTCATCTTGCGGGATAAAGAACCCAAACTGTACAAGTGCAAATATTGTGACTATGAAACGGCGGAGCAAGGCCTGCTGAACAGGCACTTGCTCGCGGTTCACAGCAAGAACTTCCCCCACGTTTGCGTGGAGTGCGGGAAAGGCTTCCGTCACCCTTCAGAGCTGAAAAAACACATGCGGACCCACACGGGGGAGAAGCCTTACCAGTGCCAGCATTGCGTCTTCCGTTGCGCGGATCAGTCCAACCTGAAGACCCACATCAAAACCAAGCACGGGACGGACCTGCCCTTCAAATGCGAACACTGCCCGCAGGCCTTCCCCGACGAGAAGGAGCTGCAGCAGCACACGGAACTCTTTCAGGGGCACAAGACGCACCAGTGCCCGCACTGCGACCACAAGAGCACCAACTCCAGCGACCTAAAGCGGCACATCATCTCGGTGCACACGAAGGACTTCCCCCACAAGTGCGAGGTCTGCGAGAAAGGTTTCCACCGCCCCTCGGAGCTCAAAAAGCACAGCGAGACCCACAAAGGGAAAAAAATCCACCAGTGTCGGCACTGTGATTTTAAGACTTCCGATCCTTTCGTACTCAGCGGGCACATCCTCTCCGTTCACACCAAGGACCTGCCTTTTAAATGCAAACGGTGTAAGAGGGGGTTCCGGCAGCAGATGGAACTCAAGAAGCACATGAAGACCCACAGCGGAAGGAAAGTCTACCAGTGTCAGTATTGCGAATACAGCACGACAGACGCCTCCGGCTTCAAGCGGCACGTCATCTCGATACACACCAAGGACTACCCTCACCGGTGCGAGTATTGTAAGAAGGGCTTCCGGAGGCCTTCGGAGAAAAACCAGCACATCATGAGGCATCACAAAGAAGCTCTCGTGTAGCACCCGGAGCCGCGGAAGACAATGTGATATGGGGAAGGAAAAACTCTCATGAACTGTTTCTCCTGGTTTCAAAGCTTGATCTTAAACCATAACTTTGCATTCTTTGTATTAAAAGTCTTTAAAAAAGAAAAAAAAAGTATTACGGTCGACTGGGTATCTCATAGCCCTATGATTGTTGCTTATAGGAACCTAACAAGCACTATAAAACGCAGAGAGATGATGAATGTTTGGGAAGCTGCAGAAGATCTTGAATGCCTTCTGTTGTTAGAAAGCGTTACAAAACGTTATGAAGCGAAAGAAAATATCAGAGTCCATTCCCGTAACTCTTTAGATCAATAACACCATTTGTCACCTTAATGAAAACCAGAAGTTCTTTCAAAGTTGTTTTTGCTAGAAAAATTATACCACAGGCAGTTTCGAACAGTGAAGCTAGACAGAAGTCAATTATGTAGTCCTTACAATTTTTTTAAAAAAAGAAAATTGTGCTTGGACATAATATTCGAGAAATGGGTCAAATTTTTTTAAGATCTGTCCTTTTTTTTTTTTTTCCCATTTTAAAGCAATCATCACATTTCATACGTAAAACCTTTTGTTTTCTCCCTTTCGTTGTCGATTGAGCAATTTCCAAAGTTTTCTTTTAGAGCTGCTAACCTATTTTTTACTACAGGATTATCGTGTTGACAAATACAGCATTATGTTTTTTTCCAAGATCAAAAGTTTGGTGCTAGGGACCGAGACATGTATGTACATAATTTCCCTTTTTACCTGAAACTACAGCTGAATGTTTAATACGGCACATATATTAACAATTACAAGTAACTTTTGACCAATATTTTTTAAAAAAAAAGTAGTGGGAAAAAAAAAGATAGATGCAGTTATGGGGCACTGTTTTTTCTTTTCTTGTGAGTTCACAACCGTCCTTAAGAGAGAGTATCAAGGTAGAAAAACGCCAGCCGTTGGAAAATCCTAGAGAATCTTTCAAAAGCAGTGTTTCTAGCGAGTCAGGATCCATGGCCCTGGCTTGCTATTAATTTTTTTAAAAAATCAGTATAGAAACAAAAATTGCACCTTTTAAAATAATTCATTACAAAACATATACCATGCTATAAACTTGCATTCTCAAATCTGTATGGAAGTTATGTATGCAGTATTTAACCCGAACAGTAAGCTGCCACTTGAGGGCAGACATGGATTTTCAGTTTACAGTGTATACATTTGAATACGCATCCCTTTTAAACAATGCTTTGTGTTAGCATGCTGCAAAAATGCCGCTTAATATAACAAGCTGGTCTAGGGCTATTTAATAATTTAAAAAAAAACCCATAAATGTTATGCATACGTGTCCTTTTTTAAGAAAAAACGTTTTTAAGTTGCTTCATGTTTGCACACAGCTGTTCACATGATAAAATTGTAACTTTACTTCATTCATGCTACTATATTGTGGTTTTGTGTTTCAGATAATGTTCATACTTTGTTTTTGCACCAGATGAGAATCAGTTCCTTGAGAATAATTTTTTTATATATATATTTCCAACCTTCAGAAAGTTAACTTTGGGAAACCATAGGAAACTACTTGTGTTTTATGTGGCTGTAAAAATGATGTACACGCTGTAAAATAAGATTGTCACTGTTATGTGGGATTATTATTTTAAAATGTGTTACTCATTGTAATGAGCATACAATAAAATGCATCTCTTGCACTCCAAACTCAAGAACCTTTATATTCCTTTCTGCTGCCAATCAAGTGACATGCACTAATTTATGTACTTAAATTTCTTGCTTACTGTGATTATTATTACACAAAAGTACAAGAAAAACCTGTCTTCAAGGTTCTTCCCAGTGCAAAAAAGTTCATTTAGTTTCAAGTGTCATGAAACAATTATTTCTTACATTTGCAATAATTAGAAAAGTTGCAACAGTGATTATTTATTTTAAAATGGCTAAAAAAACATAGTACAATGGTCTAGTAGAAAAATTCAGTTTGTTGCTATACAGGTAGACTTAATACCATAATTGAGCCCAAAATTCATGGATGCTCAATAATTGAGTTTTGCCCCCCATTTTATGACTTTTCTTGCCACTGTTAAGTGAATCATTGCAATTGTTAATAACAGATATTTAGTGAATCTGGCTTCCCTCTTGACTTTAGCTTGTCAGGTTGCAAAAGATCACATGATCCCAGGGACACTGCAATCGTCATTAATGTGAATCAGTTGCCAAACATCTGAATTTTGATCATGGGGATGTTGTAACAGTTGTGTGAAAATCACTTTTTTCTGTGCTGTTGTAACTTTGAACGATCGCTAAGTAAGTCGAGGACTATCTTAACAATAATAAAGACCATTTTTCAATCTCTCTCTTTTAGGATTTCTGTTAAGAGAAGTACTGTACATCCCATGGTTGCATCTTAACAAGTTTGATCGTGGTTTTTTTTTGGTCTTAATGACCCCATAATCCCTTACATCAGGCTGGAATGGAGCTGTGTTTACTGGCCGGATGCCTTTCCTGTCATCAATGCGGAGTTAGCAGCAGATAATTACTCATTGTGCCCAGAGAAAGATACCTGCCCCTACCTAGGATCGAACTCATAGCCTCCTGATTTGAGGCGAGAGTTCCACCTCTAGGCCACTGCACCACCCAGGTTTGATCACATGAGATAGTAGCATTGAATCTTGTGTGATTTTTTGTGTGGGCTGACGGCGGAGAAGAGAGCTGGAATACAGAATGCCAACTATTCTAATTATGAGGCAGATTACGTGCACATTTGGGAAACACATTGGTTTTGTCACAACATTTTAAAAGGACATTTTATTTAAGCCCATTGGGCAGTTCAAGTTTAAATTGTCACTTAAATTTATGGTTTTTCCAGCATTCTTCAGTCTTGAAATTCCTGAATGGCTTGATTTTCCCCTCCCATGTTTAATTATGCACACACACAACTCCCTCCCCCACATACACTGAGGAAAGAGACCGTCTTGAAAGTAAATCTGGTTTATTAAACTGCTGTTAGTTCAGAAGGATGCATTAGCAAGAATCGTGCAGCATGTCATATACATTTGCCCGAAACATATAACACTTAAGCTCTTCTGATTTGTATAGCTCAGCTACGAAGTGTGGACTTTTCAGGTGATTGCTAGATGGTGGAAGAAAAAGGGGTTATCAAAATTTATAAGTGCCAGGTTGTGTAGCTCCAATTAAAATATTTAACAGCAGCCAAAAGTTTAAAGTGGGTGAGAACTTGACATCTCGCTTCTACTAAAATTACTCGCACGTCATGCAATTGTTTTAAATGTCAAAGGAGGCTCATCGGATTTGTACTTTTATTTTCGTAAAAAAAGGCTAGTCTAGTTCATATGCCTATTTTGGAAATTTACAAGGACACCAATTCTATAAGGACACACGTTGTGTGCCTAAGATGAAGAGTTAATGTCCAGTTTTATTTACGTAGTGACAGCCTGAAGAAACATGAGAGCTAAACCGCCAAGCTTAGAAATGTTTTTTTTTTTAAATTTAATCAAGAGAGTCAGTTGTATTCTTGTGTATTATCGCAGATTTATTCAGGTTTGTTCATGTCAATTCCAAAAATACCTTCACCCAGGGTGGAAGAAAAGAGGATAAACATTACCATAGTCATAAAATAGACCTTTACAAGAAAACCCACCGGCATTTTATAGTTGCAAAACAGCCCTTAATTTTAAAACATTTTAAATACTAACATTTTCCTCCTGGGAGATATTGAGCAAATGATTTGAGATTGTCTTCAGAACATCCACATAGGCTCAACTAATTTTCACCCATTTCAAAATCCAACTTTATCCTTTTGCTTGTTCAACTAGTCCTCGACATACAACAATTCATTTAATAACCGTTCAAAAGTTACAACGGCACTGAAAAAAGTGACTTGGGACCTTTTTTTTCACACTTACGACCATTGCAGTATCCCCAGAATGTTAAAGGCACAGTCTGTTTTCCTACCTGGAATTTTCCCATTGGACCAAGCAACATTTCTCTCTGCCAATTGGATGATGGGAAATGTGGTCCAGCATCTCTGGAAGACGCAACTGGGTTGCGGAGTCTTATTCTAAATTACCCAACTGCAATCAGGTGCCCTCTCTTCTGGATGACAGACCACCCCATCATCCTCCGCTTGGCTGGAGAAAACTAGAATAGGCCCTAGAATTGCTCTTTTTTTTACTCCTTAAATTCCTGGAATCATTTTAGAACAAGCTAGGGTCAGGTGATCAAAATCCAAACATTTGGCAAACTGACTCATATTTATGATGGGGTCATCATCTGATCCCCTTTTGCGACCTTCTGACAAGGGAAGCCAGATTCACTTCATAACCAGGTTACTAATTTGACAACTGCAGTGATTCCCTTAGCAATAGAAATTTGGGGAAGTTGTGGTCATTAAGTCGAGGATTACCTGTATTAGTTTGGCTGACTGTGCAAGTTGCAGCCATACTATAGATCAAGGGAGCCAGAGAGAGATGTGACTGGCAAGTCAGAAAATATAAATTCCAAGTACTATCAAATAAAAGAGTTTTCTGTTATATTGAAGCTTAACTATGTTTTTCCTCTTTAAGTGGCCCCTACATCAGGTTATGGCTACTCAAGATAGATGGAGGGAGGGAGGGAGAGAAAGAGATGCCATATGTCACCATTTTGAGCTGATGCTTAAATAGATTTAGCTGCCAAAGAATAAAAGGTCCACATGGGAACTGATTTATTTTATTTATTAAATTTATATGCCGGCCACCTTGTTATCCAGAGCTACTCTGGGCATTCAGAGCTCTGAATCATGCCTCTAAAAGCCATCCTTGCTGAAGAATCACTGTTTAGAATTGTGAATCATAACTGAACCACACGCTCCGTATTTCAATTTCTTTGAAATCACAACCTTAACCGAGGCCCAGCGTTTATTTTCCCTTTCTTCAAAGCTATCTTTAAAAATGCAACCTCCAAATAGGAGCTTGACCTGACTTGAAATTTAAATCTCGGTCGGAATTACTTCAAGGGAAGTTGGCACAGAGCTGCGGCCTTCAAATGGTGGGTTGAAGGTTTAGATTATCCGAGTTCGTCATTATTATGAAGTTTATTGTTATTGTTTTGTATTTCAGATTTCTGTGTGTCTTTAAAGAACACCGTTGAACAAAAGGCAAATGTTTTTCAGGTCAAGAGATGAGAGATGAAATAAGCCTCTTGTCAAAAGTAGGAAATGAAATGACATCAAAAGCTGACTCATACATCTAAAAGCCATCACTGATAAAGACATTCAACAACTGTTTAGAATAAGCTTATTCCTGGGAAATCTTTTTGCCTTGAGAGACTACAGTACAAAGAACACAGCCTCAGAGCTATTTACCAGTTCCCCTGTCTAAAAGTTTAACATAGCTTATAAAAGCCAGGAGTTTCTTTACTTATTTTCATAATTAGGGTTTAACCAGGCTTCATAGATATGTGCAACAAAAATGGAAATAAAGAATATTTTCTTTTTCCCTGCCATATACTATTCTGCAGAGATTCTGCATTCTGGACGTGGTAGCCCCATGACTGTCAATCAGGAAGCAAGGTTCAACCTTTACATCTATTGGCACCATCACAACATAGGATGCTCCCTTGTGTAGACCACCAGTAACTGCAAACTCTTCAGCCTCAAATCCGAAGGCCAATTTTGAGACAGGGTCTTACACATCTTTCTATGACCCCCTACGCTATTTTTGTTTATAAAGTTAGTTGGCTCTGAGGAGTCTTTGGTGCTCTCTGAGCTTGGTTGTTTTCTTGAAAACATTTCATTACCAAACTTGGTACCATCATCAGTGCTAGAAGTGAGTGGGGTTTGCTCTCTGCTTACGTGCAAGACGCAATTATAAACCTCACTCCTTTCTAGCACTAATGATGGCACCTAGTTTGGAAATGAAACATCTGCAACAAAAGAACCAAGTTCAGAGAACATCAAGGAGACCTCATTTCAACCCTGAGCTACAAGTAAGTCTTTATCAGTTAGCTGACTCTATAAACCACCAAGAATAAGCAAGCATGCTGTATCTATGCACAGCAGAATCTAAGACACATCTGCAAATGTGTCATCTTACTCTTCATCTCTCATTCTTGTCTTCCTGAGTTGGGAGGTGCATCTTCTCCAGCACTAGATGGAAGGGAGTGCAGTACAACTTCAACCCAACTTGCTTGTGATGGTGTGAATCCACCATCATATCCATTTCTACATTCATACAAGCACGATTTTCCAATCTCAAAGCCAGTTTTCAACTTCAGGCTGAAAATTAGATAATCATTATCTAATTTCCTCTGAACAACACACCAATCTTAACTAACTGCAATAGCAAAATTCCTTTCTCATCAATTCTCCTTCCAGTCCTCCTTCTCCACATCTTAGATTTTAGCTTCATGCAACAAATCAAAGCGCAGAACAAAAATTGACCATATTCGGTCCAAATTTATTTGTTCAAGGGTACACCACAGGGTAACTAAAGCAATATCAAAAACCAACCCTACACCCAAAGGCTACCGATTAGGTACTTTAACCAAAGTTACTAACTCCATCTGATTTCCAAAAGGATAGAAAACTGCTAGTGAGAAAACACATATTAAAGTATACTTGTTCAAATAACTCTTGACTGCTTTCATTAATAGATTGTGTTGCAAGCAATCTTAACATTCCTAGATAATCCCAAAGGTGCTTTTTCAAGAGGCAACTGGACTTCCTTGTTTTTTCTTTGAAGAAGTTTCACTTCTCATCCAAGAAGCTTCTTCAGCTCTGACTGAATGATGATGGGGAATGGAAGGATTTATATTCCTTGCAGACAGCTGGTCATTTGCATCCTTTTAGAGGGTCGTTGAAGCACTTGGAGGTTTATCTGTGTCCTCAGGGTCACCTGAGTAGTGCAAATGGTTCCTGTAGATGCAAATGACCAGCTGTCTGCAAGGAGTATAAATCCTTCCATTCCCCACCATTTAGTCAGAGCTGAAGAAGCTTCTTGGATGAGAAGCGAAACGTCTTCAAAGAAAAACACAGAAAGTCCAGTGGCCTCCTGAAAAAACACCTTTGGGACAACCATGATCTGGATGGCTGAGAATCTCTACAGATTCCTAGATAATATTGGTAATAGACTGAACGTTTCCAATAAAGAAAAAAAAAACATTTATTCAGTAATTATTGATCTCTGCAAACTGAAGCATCAGTATCAGATATAGTTTCTCAGATCTTTGGAGTAAAAAGGGAGAAGACAGAGGCTTGGCTAGCATACATGTGACTTCTGAATCCCCCAACACACATCCCATCCTGATCCCATACATCCATACATTGCTTCAGTTGACCAATGAAGTTTGAAAGTAGTAATCCACTGTTGCAGCCTTTGAACTTGTTCAAAAGCTGCATTTGGTAGCGTGTGCTTTCACAACTCCTTCCAACCCTGACTGATCCAGAATTATCTCAGGCTTTTAAGCATTACATGAAGGCAATGGGCAAGCAAAACAATAACGCAACAATATTCATTTTGATGCAGAATCTTCTGATCAGCCACAACTTGTCCAGCAGATCTGCTCATTCTTGAAAGAAGCCAGCAGGTTTTTTATCAGAAGTAAATGATTCCTGTTGGGGGGGGAAATAGGTCATGTTATTCATTGCCACCTCTTTGCTAGGATATCTATCAATTACTGATAAATTATTATTTATCCCGAACTTTTGGGGTTTTGTCCAGCTAATCTAAGGAGTTGACTTTCAAGACCAAATAGCAATTAATAAAAATTTTAAGGTTTCCTGAACTAACCTGTAATATGCTATTCCGCCATTGCCATAGGTGGTAATGAGTTCAAGAACCAAGTGTTTAGTATCGTTTCTGAACAGATAAAGGTAGTCGTCTTACGATTGAGCTCACAATTTCCACCGCTAAGCAAGACAGTTCTTAAGTAAGTTTTGCTCCATTGCAGGGCAGGACAGAAAAGAAAAGAAAAGAAAAGAAAAGAAAAGAAAAGAAAAGAAAAGAAAAGAAAAGAAAAGAAAAGAAAAGAAAAGAAAAGAAAAGAAAAGAACAGAGCAGAATAGAACAGGAATAAAGAATGGAATGGAGTGGAGTGGAGTGGAATGGAGTAGAGTAGTACAGAATAATGAAATGAAGAACAGAACAGAATAACAGAGTTGGAGGTCTTCTAGTCCAACCCCCTGCTTAGACAGGAAACCCTATACCACTTCAGATAAATGGTTATCCAACTTCTTTTTAAAAAACTTCCAGTGTTCAGCCTCGGTGGTGCAGTGGTGAGAGTGCAGTACTGCAGGCTATTTCTGCTGACTGCCGGCTGACTGCAATTTGGATCTCACCAGGCTCCAGGTTGACTCAGCCTCCCATCCTTCCGAGGTGGGTCAAATGAGGACCCAGATTGTTGGGGGCAAGAGGCTGACTCTGTAAACCGCTCAGAGAGGGATGTAAGGCACTGTGAAGCGGTATATAAGTCTAAGTGCTATTTACAGCCATCTGTGCCGGTTGCCACGCGCCTGAATTTTTATCATACGATCCTGGAGGATGCTGCGATGGTCATATCTGTGAGGACCAGTCCGAAATTGCCTTTTGTCAGTACCGTTGTCATTCCGAATGGTTTCTAAACGAACAGTCGTATGTCAGAGACTACCTGCAGTTTGAATTTGGTTACTGTCCCACCACGAACCTCCCCTCTTCTCAAATCCTAAGGCTCAGATCCTGAAGCTCCTGCACCTCTAACGGGATGTGGGAGACCTTCTGCCAGGGAAGGTTACCTGCTTCCAGGATTCTCCAGATTTTTCAATCACGATCGTCTGGGTTTCCCCAACGGCAGATGACGTAGTTTTGTAGTCATCTGACAGGAGGCCGAGGATGGGATAATGATTCCTGTATCTGAGGGGAGAAGAAGCAAAATGTCAGCAATGATTAATAGAGTTGGAAGGGACCTTGAAGGTCATCTAGCCCAACCCCTCTAGGAAATTACAAAGCACCTTCAGCAGAATGGTTAGCTGGACTCCTTGCTATCTAGAATTCTTTAGAATAAATGAGTTGGAAGAGACTTTTAACAGATTTAACAGATTAACAGATTTGGAAGGGACCTTATAGGTCATCTAGTCCATCCCCCTGCCCAAGCAGGAGACCCTATACCATTTCTGACAGATGGCAGTCCAGTCTCTTCTTTTTTTAGAAGGTCAAATTATTCTCCGAAGCACCAGAAGGCAAGGCAAGAAACCATGATTGGAAACTAATCAAGGAGAGAAGCTACCTGGAAATAAGGAAAAACTTCCTAACAGTGAGGACAATTAACCAGTGGAACAGCTTTGTCTTCAGAAATTGTGAGCGCTCTATCATTGGAGGTTTTTAAGAAGAGTCTAGACAGTCACTTATCTGAAATAGTATAGGTTCTCCTGATTGAGCAGGGGGCTGGACTAGAAGACCCTCAAGGTCCCTTCCTAATCTAATCTATTCATTATTCTACTATTATTTTGTTCTATTGACCAGGGGTCTCCAACCTTGGCAACTTGAAGGCTTGTGGACTTCAACTCCCAGAATTCCTCAGCCAGCTTTGCTGAGCTTTGCTGAGCTTTGCTGGCTGAGGAATTCTGGGAGCTGAAGTCTACAAGTCTTCAAGTTGCCAAGGTTGGAGACCCCTATTCTATTCATTATTCTATTCTATTCATTATTCTATTCTATTTTTTATTTTCTATTCTATTTTTTTATTCCCATTCCATTCTATTCTCATGCTTCAAAGCAGGACAGGATTATAATCTGTCTAAATTGCAACAATTGCCACAACTAGATTGAAAGCCAGCTAGGGTTAGTGGTTTAGGCATCAGGCTAGAAACTGGTAGACTGTGACTTCTAGTCCCACCTTAAGGACAAAGCCTGAGTGACTTTGAGCCAGTCATTCTTTCTCAGCCAAGAAAACTATAGCGACTAGTCAATGAATCCAACACACATACACACACACAGAGTTTATACAAGGATTCCACACCATCCTATTTTTAAAACATCCAACTACTCCAGTTGAGTTATATCTGATGAAATACACTTTATCTACATTTACAGTAGAAGAAATTGGAGAGTACAAATGGTGTAAACATTCCTGTGCTGTTAATTTATTTCCCTTTTGATTTTTTTTTTTTTTTGGGGGGGGGGGTATCTTTCCTTTTATACTTTGATTTTCTCCAGCTGATTGGGAGACCAATTTTAATGTTAATTGTGACAAAAGCGGCGAAACTATTCTATTTCAACCTTTCCTATGAAATGTAATTGTGAGTCTTAGCTAAATTAAACCTTGCCAGAGGGGATTACTGTGGTTTTTAATTATATAAAAAGACATTCTGTATACTTTTTTCCTCAATAAGTGTATTTTTTTTTTGCAATAAGTTTTAGCTTTTGCTGTTTTGTTATGGTCTAGTATCGGTTTGTATTTGTTTTTAAGCCTGCTGACTTTTGGGGCTGCTGATCGGGGCAGAAAGATTGGTACCCATAAAATAAATACACCTTTTCAGAAACAGAAAAAAAAGCCACTTGCTCGCAATAGCATTACTTTTTTGTGATGATGGTCTTTGTGATTCCTTGGGATGGGTTGATGACTACTTTTTCTTTCCTCAATCTGAAGAGTTCCTAAAAGATTTAAAAAAAAAAACATTTCAGGCAAAAAGACATCATCCCATATAGACTATTCAACATTTCATACCCTGCAGTTTCGTTGGCCATTCAGAATCTTCCTAATAAACCGATTAGGTTTGCTGAAAATATATCCCTAGTAAAGAAGACATAAATTAAAGAGTGAGTAGGATGAAATTCTACTCATGGACACCTTCCCAGGAGAAGTCTGAGATTGCGAGTCGACTTCTCGGTGTTTCCTGATCTTATTTTTGTCAGCGTATAAGAATTCATGACTGAAATAGACATGGCAACAAGTCAGCCAATGGGAACTGTGACTAAGAAGCAGGATCTTTTGTGAGCCATGTCAGACAGACAGCAGCCTGGGCGTGGTTTAGCTTTGCTTCTGTGATTCTGACTTTTAGATTCTGAGTTCTGGTTCTGGCTTCTGCTGCATGGGTATTGTATACATGCATCATACTTTATGTTATTCTATACTAGCTCGATCCCGTGCTTTGATACGGAACTATGTGGTCAAGTTTAGTTTTTGGAGAGGAAAATAAGGAGGAAAAGTTCTGCCTCTGCTTACCAGCATCCATCGGTATTCATCTGGCTAGTGTCCTGTCAGTGTGTGAGAGTTGAGGGCTATTTGGAAACTGAAGCAGTATTTGCTGTGTGACCAAGAAGGAGACAGCAAGGAGCCAGGGCGTGGCTTAGCTCAACTGTTCCGTACTAAAGCTGCTTGGTGCTGTGAAACTAAAACTGAAACCAAAACTCCTCTCCTCTGCTTCTGTTTTGCATTTGGAACAGATTTCTTTTCAGGTGGGGAGGGGGAGTAGAACTCCTTAGCATCAGAGCGTGTTAATAATAATATAGGAAATATTAATGCTCTGATGGTCATTTCGAAAAATCCTTTCTTAGTGAGCACCTAGAAGCCAAGAGGAACATAGGTGCCAAATTTAAAGTTTGTAGGCTTTACGGTTTTGGAGATTTTGTGATGATGCGTGAGGGGTATTTCACTGTTTTATATATATAGATAAAGAAGTAGTTTCTATAAATGAATCCTGCTGAATTATTTACTTGTGCGCTGGTTGGATTGACGCAAAGTCTGAAAGTTTTCCTGTAGACGCTTCATGACCAAACTAGGTAACCTCATCAGTGCAGGGGTGAGTGAAGGTTTGCTGGCTTTTATATACAGCCTTGCCAGTCTCAGTTGGGGTGTGGTTTCTTCCTTGACGGGTTCCTCGATTTGGGAGCGAGCCAAGAATCTGCTCCAACCCTCCGTGTAGAACTACTTACCTCCTCCTGTTGTTTGATGCAAGCCTCCTTCTCCTCCAGCTTGAGAATCAGGTCTTGCAGCCTCATCTGAAGGTCGACGTCGCTCCCTTGCTTCCTTGAGAAATCCTTCTGGAATTCGGACAACGAGCACTACAGAAACAACAAAGCTCATATCACGAAGGTGCCAACCTCCAAGAATCCTTCTTCTGCTTGTCTTTCCAGCTGCCATAGAAAGCGGGGGTGGGGGGGTTAATTAGGCTTTATGGGGGAGGAGAAGAGTGCTGGAGGCTTGAGATGGAGAACTGTAAAACTTGGGGAAAACTTTCTTGAAATTCTACTTTGCTTACTTGCTTACTGCAAGGCAGCTGCAGCTTCTTACAGTATCTATCCGGGCCAAGGTCAGTGGCCGTAGTGAGCCAGATGTCTGAAATGCCACCTGAAGATGACCCACATAACCTCTCAGATTGGACGGCCAATTTGAACTCTTGGGGGTGGGAACACTGGCATAACTTTCTCTATGTGAT
The DNA here is from genome assembly GCA_023653725.1 of Bungarus multicinctus. Lineage (NCBI taxonomy): Eukaryota > Metazoa > Chordata > Lepidosauria > Squamata > Elapidae > Bungarus > Bungarus multicinctus. Next base: position 11,474,965 of record CM042841.1, read on the forward strand.
TTTTCAGACCTGTTGCCTCAGATCTTGTATTTCTTCTGATGCTACCATATCATTCCATTTCAGTAACAAGTCCTTTTCTCTAAAGCAATGGAGTTGAAGGGTTTCTTTCTTGGATTTTGAATGGGGCCTCACCTGACATTATATAAGATCTGAGGCATTAGGCGCAAAAATCACATATAGAAAGTATAAATGTAAGAGAACAGCAGAGTTGGAAGGGACCTTGGAGGTCTTCTAGTCCAACCCCCTGCTCAGGCTGAAAACCCTATACCAATTCAGACAAATCTTTGTCCAATCTCTTCTTAAAAACCTCCAGTGATGAAGCACCCACAACTTCTAGAGGCAAGTCGTTCCACGGATGGATTGTTCTCACTGTCGCAAAATTTCTCCTTAGTCCTAGGTTGGTTCTCTCCTTGATTAGTTTCCATCCCTTGTTTCTTGTCCTGCCTTCTGGGGCTTTGGAGATGTCATGCCCCTGTTGGAATCTGATTCCGAGGGAGAGGTGGAACAGCTGACAGAGAGTGGGAGTGTGGCTCCGGTGGCTGTGGAGGAAACTGGGGAAGGGCAAAGTCCGGCTGGGCATTCAGAGGAAGACCCAGGCCCACCCCCTTTTCATCCTAGGGCACGCAGGGAGGAACGGATAAGGGAGCAACGTGAGTTGCGTGGTTTACGGGGGAGGAAAGGGCCCTGATCCCCTTCATTGGCTTCAGCTGGGAAAACTGTTTTAAAAGGCAAACTACACACAGCAAATTTGCTGGAAGCAAAGTGTGAATTATTTTCGTTTGTCAAGTCTTATCTGAGTTCTGGCCTCCTCCCAAGTGTGTGTGTTTTGTTATCTTTTGAAGTTCAATTCCTTATCCTGCCCTGTCTCGTTAATTGATGCAGCTGTGGTTTGTGTTGGTTTTTATTTATAATTTATATGTACTTTGAATTCGGACAGAATTTCTTCCCTTTAAAAAATGTTCTTGGGAGAGTTTTTTCTCCAGCCGATGATAACTGGACATTGGGGGCCAAGTTGGAGGTATTAAAAGGACTTTACCTATTTTTGTGACTGTTGCTTTTGTGCCACACTCCTTTGGGTCATCTCAGGAGAATAAGTTGTCCCCCCTCTTCTTTGTGCAAGCCCCTGAGATACTGGAGCACTATCTCACCCCCATGCCTTTGAGTGAAGGTGGATCCCTGATGGATGTCACTGTGCAGCTTTCCTGGTAACAGTGTAGGACTTGTTGGCCACTATCTTCTTCTGGGATGCATTGTAACACTCTAGGCTAGTCTACATTTTGTGATGTCCATGTGGTTCTCTGTTCAACAACTCAGAGAGGTTCCAGGCCAGACAAGACCGAACACCTGTAGAAGGCCCAGCTCTACAAAACAGAAATGGCTTAAAAGAGAGTCAGGCACCTTTGATAAGGAACCCAACTTACCCGCAGAGTGCGGATCTCTCGGTCTTTATCCTCTCTGAGCTGGTTGATCATCTCTACATAGCGGCTGGAAAGTTCATCGGTGGTGGTCTGGCCCAGAGGATTGGTGGAAGCCTGAGCAAAGGGGAAATAATTTAGTTTCTGCAATTAAAAAAACACTAACAGTTCTTTAAAGCAACCTCAACATTATGAGAGGTTTATTCTATGGAATAAATCAATCTTTCTTTCTTTCTTACTTTCTTTCTCCCTCTCTTACTTCCTATCCTTCCTTTTCTTTCTTTTTTCTTTCGTTCTTTTTTCTTTCATTCTTTTTTCTTTCTTTCTCTTTCTTTCTTTCTTTTTGTTCCTTCCTTTTCTTTCTTTTATTTATTTTCCTTTCCTTTTTTTTTCTCTTCTGTTTCCCTCTCTTTTTGGATGTATGTATGCATGGATGTATGCATTTTTTCCTTTCTTTTTTCCTTTCTCCCTCTCTTCCTATCTTTCCTTCCTTCCTTCCTTCTTCTTTTATTTATTTTCCTTTCCATTTTTTCTTTCTCTGCCCCCTCCCTCTTTCTTTACGTACAGTATGTATTTTATTTATTTTTCCTTTCCTTCTTTTTCCCCCTTTTTCTCTCTCCTTTCTCTTTCCCTCCTTTCTCTTCCCTTACTCAGTCCAGTTTATGTCAACTAACCATCACTGTCACATTTATACGTACGTACATACATACATACATACATACATACATACATATATACATACACATACATTCATTCATTCATTCATTCCAATGGGAATCCAATTGACTGAATCACAATTCAAATGAAAAGCTCTTAAATTGATGTTCATGGATGTTCATTCCCAACTTGATCTTTCACAGCGCAACCTCCGATGTACTACAGACAAATGATCACTGTATCTAATTTCCCGTAACTATGCTGCTTCTGGATCCAAGAAGACTTGGAAAGAAAAGAAATCAGCCCTCAAGGAGACCATTTGGCACAGAAAGTGGTGTCCACTCACTGGTCACATTTTTATGGGGATGCTCCTCTCTTTTAAAGGGGATCCCAAGCATCCACTGACCAAAGGGAAGGGGAGAGTTGGCTTACCTGGAGTCTCAAGTTCTGGATTTCCTGCTCCAAGGCTCGTTTGCTGTATTCCAGGTCTTTCAGCCGGAATTCCCGATCGCTGTCGTTGTGACGGAGAGAGAGCAGCTGTTCTTCCAGGGAACGGCACTTCAGAGTGTATTCGCGGAGGGCTTGCTGCAAAAAATCCACCCCAGCCAAAAAGAAACAGTCTTAGGGTACTTTGCCAGCTGGGAGAACCTAATTCCTTAAGGCTTAGCTTAATGTATTTGCATTTGTACATCTCTATTTTCACAATTCTTGTTGGGCCACGGTTCCTATGTGTTGGCCACTTTGGAATAATTAGATAACAGATAATCAAGAGTTGGAAGGGACCTTGTAGGTCATCTAGTCCAACCCCCCGTCCAAGAGGGAGACCCTACACCATTTCTGACAAATGGCAGTCCAATCTCTTCTTGAAAGTCTCAACTAATGATGCTCCCACAACTTCCGAGGGCAAGGTGTTCCATTGGTTGATTGTTCTCACCGTCAGAAAGTTTCTCCTTATTTCCAGGTTAAATCTCTCCTTTGTATGTTTAGCCATCCTACCATACAAAGTGTCAACTCATAAAACATTTCTATGCCTATTTTAGTAGTTGCTATGGGGGGGGGGAGAGGAGGAAGGAAATCTGGAAGAGCAGTTGAAAGCGAAATGACATTCCAACTCTTATCTTTAAAAGATTGGAACTAAACTACTAGAGTTTTTGCCTGAGAATATATTGAATTGGAGAACGTGAATGATGACACCCAGCCTGGGAACGTGATCAATTGGAGAATCTGGTTTATGGACACCCAGGGGAGAGGGGGAAAACACAAAGGCTTTGAATAAGCAAGATAGAAAGAATAATAAAGCTTTTGAACTTTAGTGTTGGAGAATACCAAGGACAACCAAAAAATATCCAATGGATTGTTGAAGAAATCAACCCAGAGTTGAAGGATCCTTGGTGCTCTCCAAGCTTGACAGTTTTCTTGCAGTTGCAACTAGGTTGCTCTCAACCCCCTTCTTTACTAGCAGTGCTGATGTTACCCAGTAAGGGTGATGAAACATCTGCAAGAAAACAGCCAAGCTCAGAGAGCAACAAGGGCCCCTTATTTCAACCCTGAGCTACAAATATCTTCCTTTATCGGCAACCCAGAATTCTCATTTGAAGCATCAATGTTCTGATTCATGGTATCCTACTTTGCACACATTATGCCTCTGGAGAGTGCTGGGAAAGATGTAAGGAAGGAGAAGAAGTGGACAACAACAAGGAGAATGTACCACCATTACAGTGGGGATGACTACACCATTGGAAGATCTGAAGGACCAAGTCAGGGCCAGATCCTCTTGGAGAAAATCAATGGGGTTGCTAAAAATCAATACCAACCTGATGGCACATCGTAAGTATTGTACATGTTGTTCATAGGTAAAGGTAAAGGTTCCCCTCACACATACGTGCTAGTCATTTTCCGCTCTAGGGGGCAGTGTTCATCTCCATTACAAAGCCAAAGAGCCAGCGCTGTCCGAAGACGTCTCCGTGGTCATGTGGCCGGCATGACTAAATGTTGAAGGCTCATGGAATGCTGTTACCTTCCCACCAAAGGGGTCCCTATTTTGCTACTTGCATTTCTCACGTGCTTTCGAACTGCTAGTTTGGGAGAAGCTGGGACAAATAACAGGTGCTCACTCTGTTACGTGGCGCTAGGGATTCAAACCGCCGAACTGCCGACCTTTCTGATCGACAAGCTCAGCGTCTTAGCTACTGAGCCACTGCATCCCTACCTATATACATGGAAGCTATAAAGCAAGACGTGGTTACATCTGCACAACATCGCACTGTTCTACATGCAATATTTGTTTTCCTTCTCTTGTAACAGGAATAGGAAACATTTATCTAGCCTAAGCTAATCTGCTGGTTTGTATTTTTCTATCCTTCTCGCCGCCAACTTTTGCTATTTTCCCAGGATTTGCTGTTCTCCCCCTTTCAGAAGAACGTTTTGGCATTAGATCAACTGATGGGTCAATACAAAAATTGAAAGTTGGACAAGACAACCGTTTAAATCAGGAGCCAACATTTGGTACTCACAAAGTGTGCTCGCTCACCTGCTGCTGACGATTGTTCTCGCGCACAGATGCCAACATCATCTCATATTCTTTTACTTGAGCTTCTTTGAAAGACAAATCTTTGTCAAGCAGCATCTTATCCATTTCCAGCTTCTGTAAAAGTCCAAAGACAGGCTGTTAAAAATACTCTATTTGCTATGTGCAAATTGATCTGTCTGTCAGTTTGCTTCAGTTTATAAAATATCACATATTAAAAATATTCTATATGCTACATCCCTCCCTCATTTTCCTTCCTTCCTTCCGTTCTTCCTCCCTCTTTCCTTCCTTCCTACTTTCTTTACCTCCTTCCTTCCTCTTTTCTTCCTTCCTTCCTCCTTCCTTTCTTTCCTTTCTGTCCCTCCCTCCTTCCTTCCTTCCTTCCCTCTTCTCTGCCCCTTGTTCCTTCCTTCCTCTCTCCCCTCTGCCTCTCCCTCCTTCCTTCCTTCCTCCCTCTTTCCTCTCTCCCTCCCTCCTTTTCTTTCTAGCACATCTGTGATTCAGAAAAAAGTAATGCTTGGATCTCCAAAGGCTGAGTTTATGGTTGAACCATAAAGTCAGTCATAACATATGCCCTTTTTCTTTTGTGACACACTGACGCTCAAAACCTGCCTTTGTACCTCTGAAGAGGAGAAGAATTTCATGGATTTCCAACAATAAGCTGTTGAAAAACAAGCATCGGGGAAATGAACAAGGGAACCAATCAAAATTTCCAATACAACTACAAACAATGCAAAATATCTCTATATTAAAAACAACCCAAGTTCATAATGGCTCATAACTACTAAGTCACCTATTATCCATGGTTTGGTCCAGGGGTGGGATTCTACCAGTTCGCATCTATTCGCTAGAACCAGTTGTTAAAATTCTAAGCAGTTTGGAGAGCTGGTTGTTAGAAGAAATTACTGGCCTAATCCTGTAAGGAAGGCAGGAAGGAAACATTCTGGGGTTGCTTATAGAAACTGCCTCTCCGTCAACCCTTATTACATTCTTGGCAGGACTAGACTTCCTGTCTCTGGAACTTCTCTGGAGTTTTTTTCCCTTCCTTTGCTGGTACTTTGCTTGTGTGGAGTGACCATTCAAAGTGACAATGGCATTGAAAAAAGTGACTTATGACCATTTTTCACACTTATGACTGTTGCAGCATCCCCACAGTCATGAGAGGCCAGGCGAGGAGATGCGTGCCTCGATGTGAATGATATTGAGTTGGCCACGCCCAGCCAATAACATGACCACCAAGCCACGCCCACCACCTAAACCACGCCCACAGAACCGATTGTTAAAAAATTTGAATCCCACCCCTTGGTTTGGTCTCAAAAGATTCTTCCAATTGTCCTAAGGGAAAAGTAACTGCAAGATTGCCTTACAAACTTTGAGAAGTAAGTGACTGACACAGCTTTGATTTCTGCCATGCAAGAAAGGATCCGGTATTTTTACCCAGAATTTGTAGGCGTGTCACTCAAAATCCGTGGGACTCTCTAAAACAGGCGCCGACAAGAAGATGATCTTGAAAATCTGAAATTGCTTTATGAATCCTGGCTCTACATCACAAGTAACATCTGGGTGCAGCTTTCCCTAGCCTGGCCTCCCCCAGATATGTTTTAAATGTAAATTCCAACCAGCAGGTCCTAACACATCTGGAAGACAGTAGTTCAAGGAAGGCTGTTCAAACGCACGTTTCCAAGCAACAGAACTACATACCCCTAAGTCATCCTGAAGGTGTAGAAGCTCCTCTCGAAGGTTGCTGAAGGTGGCAAGGACTAGCCTCATGGACTTATCAGCTGTTGCTCTCATCTAGGAAAGATGGACAGCAAAAGAGATTGTTTAGGATGGCTTTGGAGCAGAAAGATCTTAGTACAAAAATCAAACACAGTTTCAAGCTTGCAACCAGCTGGAGACTTGCAATAATTCAAATCCTCAGTCGCTCCAATGTCCTGTTTGGTGAGAACCGGCTAGGTAAACATCTGGGAGAAATAGCATTCATCAGTTTCCCATCATATGATTATCCTTAATAGTGTCCATTCTACTAGAAGATACAGATAAAGATTAACAAGTTGGAAGGGAACTTGTAGGTCATCTAGTCCAACCCCCCACCCAAGCGGGAGATCCTACACCATTTCTGACCAATGGCAGTCCAATCTCTTCTTGAAAGCCTCCAGTGATGAAGCTCCCACAACTTCTGAAGGCAACTTCTGTTCCATGGCTTGATTATTCTCACTGTCAGAAAATTTCTCCTTACTTCCAGGTTAAATCTCTCCTTGTTCAGTTTCCATCCATTATTCCTTGTCTGACCTTCAGGTGCCTTGGAAAATAGCTTGATCCCTTCCTCCTCTCTGTGGCAGCCCCTCAAATATTGGAAGACTGCTATCCTGTCTCCCCTGGTTCTTCTCTTCACTAGACTGGCCATGCTCAATTCCTGCAACTGTTCGTCATATGTTTTAGCCTCCAGTCCCCTAAACATCCTAGTTGCTCTTCTCTGCACTCTTTCTAGAGTCTCAATATCTTTTTTTATAGTGTTGTGACCAAAACTGGATGCAGTTAGGTCTCCAAAACTGATAGTTAGGTCACCTTTGAGCTCAGAACGTATTTAAACCAATTTTGGATCTGACATGTCCCAAAGGTTCTTCTTCAGCTTCTTGGATGAGAAGTGAAACGTCTTCAAAGAAAAATCGAGAAACTCCAGTTGCCTCTTGAAAAAGCAACTTTGGGACAACCATGATCTGGATGACTGAGAATCTCCATAGGCATTTAGATCTGACACTACTATTCCAATATTTTGGGACAAACACTGAGACTATTTTTGTTCCAACACTTTGAGATTTAATTTCATTTATCTAGGGTTTTCTGTGGCTTTTAATGACTCCTATCATGAATATGACTTTTTTATTGCATATTTTCTAATTATATCACATGAGGGATGGTGAAGTGGTACTTTTCCAAGAAGAACGAAACATCTGGAAATAAGGAGAAATTTTCTGATAGTGAGAACAACCAACCAATGGAACAGCTTCCCTTCAGAAGTTGTGGAAGCTTCATCAGTGGAGGCTTTCAAGATAGCCATCTGTGAGAAATGGTGTAGGGTCTCCTGCTTGGGCAGGGGATTGGAGTAGATGATCTACAAGGTCCCTCCCATCTCTGTTAATCTGTTAATCTTCTAAGGAAGAGGGTGAGACAAGAGGCAGCACAGCCCCTAACTGGATCAGAGACAGTAAAGACAGCAATTCTCTAGATTCTCCCAGAAAATATCCAACTGTTGTGACAGTAGTAAAGGTTTACTCTGGCAAGATTCTGTCCGTTGTGTATAAGCAAATACAGAACTGAACTCTGGCTGGATTCTTTTGTGTCATTCCTAGGCTGACATATAGTTGTTATTCATCAACACGGTATCCATCATAAGCACAGTAAGTAAATATATAATATGCATCAATACTGCGTGTTAGTGAGTAGCGGTCTTGACAAAAAGAGGGTTTCACAACATGAAATTAAACACAATTTCCATTGATTTCAACAAATTTCTCCATCATTCCTTACCTCCAGAAGGTAACGGATCTGCTGTTTTGTCGACTCCGAAAGCCCTTTAGGAATCAAGCTCTCAATATCCTCTCTCTATTGAAAACAAGACAACAGAAATAGAATGCATATTATCAGGAGTGCTATTTATTACAGGTTAATATATTATTAGGTTCAACCTCACTTATCTATATCCTATACTATATATACATCTATTTTCTATTCTCTATTTATGCTGACTGAAGAATTCTGGGAGTTGAAGTCCACAAATCTTAAAGTTGCCAAGTTTGGGGACCCCTGTTCTATATTCTATTCTATTCTATATTCTATTCTAGAAAAAAGATAATCAATCCCTACCATATGTGAAAATCAGCATGATTTTCATTCAGGCAAGTTAAAACCAGCCTTTTATTCTTATTTTTGGGATTTTAATCAAAGACAGCTAGTCATTGTTTGCTTATTAACGCACAAAACCCAAATATTTCTCTAAATTCTGGAAACTGTGGCACTTACCTCATTCAGAGATTCCAAATCGCATCTTCTGTAAGGGAAATACAAGAAAAACATTAGCACTGTCCTTTCGCTATCCACTGACTACATTATAATCTTCACCACCATTGTTATGGTAAGTCTTTTATTCTGACTTAATTGAGGAAAGGGTATCCTAAGTTACCTTTAATAAAATTATGGTTTGCTTCTGGATTATAACATGTAAATATTTAGATAAATGCACCCATCTACAAATGACGCTTGAAGCTTTCAAGAAGAGACTGTACTGCCGTTTGTCAGAAATGATGTAGGGTCTCCTGCTTGGATGGGGGGACCCGGGGTTGGACTAGATGACCTACAAGGTCCCTTCCAACTCTGTTCATCTGTTAAAAAACTGTTCAAATACGTACATCCCTGTAATGCAGTCCAACTGGTTGCACTCAGGATTGGAATAGCCATGGCTTTCTTTTTTATGGCTAAGTAAATTGCACAAACCCAGGCAACTAAGATTTGTCAAGCAAACTATGACCAAATTAGAGCTTAGCATGACTTGAGAGATCAGTATATAGCAATTATAGACAGGTGGTCTTTGTTTAATGATACTTATTCAGTGACCATTCAAACTTGCAATGGTGCTAAACAGATGGTATTTGCAACCAGTCCCTGAAATTCCAACTGGCCATGTGATTGCATTCAAAGTGCTTAGCGGTGGTGGCACAGTGGTTAGAATACAGTATAGCAGGCTGACTCTGCCCACTGCCAGCAGTTCGATCCTGGACCGACTCAAAGTTGATTCAGCCTTCCATCCTTCCGAGGTCGATAAAATGAGGACCCAGATTATTGGGAACAATATGCTGACTCTGTAAACTCCTTAGAGAGGGCTGTATAAGCACTGTAAAGCAGTATATAAGTCTAAGTGCTATTGCTATCTTCCTTCCTTCCTTTCCTTCCTGTGGTTGGAATGCAACATTGCAGGCCAATTCTTCCCACTGCCAGAAGTTCAAACTTCACCAGCTCAAGGTTGAATCAGCCTTCCATCCTTCAGAAAAACAAGGACCCAGATTATTGGGGACAACATGCTAACTGTGTAAACTGCTTAGAGAGGGTTGTACAAGCACTGTAAAGCGGTATATAAGTCTAAGTGCTATTTCTTTTAGCAACCAGCCGTAGTTTCTGCCATTGTAATATCCCATTTTGCAACCTTCCCTGCCAGTTTCCCACAAAACCAATTGGGAAGCCAGCAGGAAGTCGGAAGCTGCCGTCATGCAAGGTCCTCATTTCAAACAGTAACTGGAGACTGCCCTTTGCTACCACATCACCTAGCGACAAAACAGCTGGTATTATGGTGGCACAGTGGTCAGAGTGCAGTACTGCAGGCTACTTCTGCTGACTGCCGGCTGCCTGCAATTTGGCAGTTCGACTCTCACCAGGCTCAAGGTTGACTCAGACGTACGTCCTTCCGAGGTCGGTAAAATGAGGACCCAGATTGTTGGGGGGCAATAGGCTGACTCTGTAAACTGCTTAGAGAGGGCTGTAAAGCACTGTGAAGTGGTGTATAAGTCTATAGCTTTCTTCCTTCCTTCTTTTCCTTCCCAGTTGTTGGAATGCAGTGCTGAATCCTGCCAACTGCAGGAGTTCGATCCTGATCGGCTCAAGGTTGACTCCCATCCTTCTGAGGTGGGTAAAATGAGGAACCAGATTGTTTGGGGGCAATAGGTTGACTCTGTAAACCATTTAGAGAGGGCTGTAAAGCACTGTGAAGTGGTATATAAGTCTAAGTACTATTAACTGAGGACCATCTGTAACTAAAAACTAAGAATACTGCAACAAGACTCACACATAATACAAGGACTAATGCGTCTATTCACAGAAACGAGCAAGGATGTTTAAGGTGAGGGATTTAAGGGGCTTTTTTTTGAATGGGGTTCAAGGAACCTTAAATCAACCCCCATTTCTCAGGATGGCTGCAAACTAACAAAACCGCAGCCTGCTGTTCAGGCAAACAGCTCTGCTTCCTTTCCAAGAAGGGCTGCCAAACATTCTCCAAATTCCAAGCTGGGATGAGGCCCGACTTCTACCTTCCGCCCAGCTTCTCAACATGCTTGAGCAAACAGCTGTGCAGGTCATTGCTCTTGCGGTGCAGTTCTGCTAGGAGCTCTCCAAAGTAGCGGCAGTCCAGCTGGTCATTTGTCTCCTGGGTGCACTTCACCTGTCATAAAAAGGACATCATTAGTCGACCCTCGGCATGCAAATTGCCTGTTTTAAAGCTCTGCTTCCATTCTCGATTGCACACCCTGCACTGACCTACTTTTCCACACTCCTCTTGGGATGCCTATCAAATATTTCCAACTTGATTCACGACTTCTTCAATGCCCTTGTTTTTCTACACGAGGCATCAATAATAAACTGCGGAATGTCCTCCTGCAGTGAGGAATTCCTACAAACCAAGTTCCACGTTGGGGAATTTCTTCTTGCCACCAACAAGCCAAGCTGGTACTTGGTTTGCCGGATCCAATCTGGGTCGGTTCTCGGGACCGGAAGCTTAATCTTCCGAGCTTTCGGGCTCGTGCTGGAGCTGTGATGACCCAAAGGGGCGTGGCACAAAGGCAACACAGTCAGATAATCAACAGGAGTCCCTTTTAATAGCTCCAACTTTGCCCCCAATGTCCAGGTTACCTTCTGGCTGGAAAAAAACACTCCCAGGAACAGCCTTTGGCTGCAGAGAATCAAGTCCAAAACATGGTCAACCCAAACTGTAACTTTAAGTCCAATCAGGCCAAACTGAGGTAATTAGTTTGGCAGGGCAGGAGCAAGAATTCCAGACTTGAAGGCACGGCAAAACTCACACGTTTTGGAAGATGCCAGGAACACAAATAAGCAACGACAACACAGGATAAAGTCATGTTTGCTCCCAACAGCTGCTGAAGTCAGCATGCCTCTCTTTTAAACTCTCATTCCCAGGTATGGTAATGAAGGGAATCAGGGCCCTTTCCTCCCCCGTGAGCCACAAAATCCACGTTGCTCTCTTCTCCATTCCTCCCTGCGTGCCCTAGGTTGAAGAGGGGGAGCTCCTGGGTCTTCCTCTGAATTCCCTCTCCCTTGTTCTACCTCTTCCCTGCTCTGCCCAGCCGGACTTTGCCCTTCCCCAGTTTCCTCCACAGCCAACCGAACCACACCCACTCCCTGTCAGTTGTTCGTCTTCCTCCTCGGATTCAGACTCTGACAGGGGCATGACAGGAGCCCATCCTCATGAACTTCTCTCTCGCCAGAATGTGTCAAGAGAGACAAATTCCCTGGGGATGGTCTCCGACACGAGTCCGAAAGCTCGGAAGGATAAACCTTTGGTCCCAGTGACTGACCCAGATTGGATCCTGCAACATTATGTTGGGTCACGTATATATTTGCCTTCCTTCGTAACTTGTGTTTGCCTGCTTTGGCGTCAATGTGTAGTGCAAAGGCAGTCAGTGAGGTTGATAAACTGTGATTACTAATAAAGAATATTTGTAGCTTCAGGGTTGACCTGAGGGGTCCTTGGTGCTCTCTGAACTTGCTTGTGTTCCTGAAGACATTTCATTACCCAACTAGGTAACATCATCAATGCTGACAGCAATGATGATGCAAAACAATGATGAGGTTACCTAGTTTGGGTAATGAAATGTCTGCAAGAAAACAAGCAAGCTCAAAGCACACCAAGGATCCTTCAAACCATGATTAATGGCTTACGGTGCACAACAAGCCCAACTTTTCAATAAAGCAGTTTAAATTTCAGGGGAAAAAAACACATAAAAAGGCAAATACTTTAAAAACTCAGATGCTTTGTGGGAAAAAAAGTTTTGTCTTGTCTGGTATGTTCACGGTATAATCATCATCTTATTTTAATGACCCCATAACTCCTTGTGGGGTGGAGTCTGGGCAACTGAATGGAGCAGAGTGTTTAATGGCCGGATGCCTTTCCAGTCGCCAATGCGGAGTTTTGTTCAGCAGACATATTTTCATTGTGCTCTACCTTGGATCGAACTCACAGCCTCACAGCTTGTGAGGCGAGAGCTCCACCTGTAGGCCGCCGCATCATGTTATTTATTTATTTATTTATTAGACTTATATACCGCCCCCTCTCCCAAAAGGGACTTGGGACGGTGAACAGCCAAGATAAAAATACATATACAGAACACATATACAACATGACAATATTAAAAATTAAAAGAATTAAATATAGCATGGCTCTAATTTAAAAATATAAACAAAAGTTAAAAGAAATTAAAAACCAGGTTAAAATTTAAAAACCCCTAAGCCAGTCCGGCTTGCCGATATAGGTGAGTTTTAAGTAACCGACGTTCACAGCATAATACACAGTTAAAAACCTTACTGCTGCAGTTAAACAGCACAAAGCAATTTATATTATTTCTTCTTTCTACGTTTCTCTTAGATTTCTTCTTCGCTTTTTTAAAGGAGGTGGAGGGTTTGGGAGAAAAAAAGCCCAGCTTTTTCTTGATTTTCCCACGATGCGTCTTCAGCCTCTCAAGACACCTCAAAGCTGATGTGGCTGCTGTTTGCCTAATCAGAATTCAACCTGCACCTTTTTTGTTTTTTCCCAAGCACTCCACCTACATTCATTTGGTTTCATAACTTGTGGCTCACCTGAGCTATGAATTGCCTTGCGGAGGCTTCTGCCAAATTGCCTGCCTCTTGCTAGAGGCCAACAAGGGGCACACTTTTCTGATTCAACTCCCTGATAATTTCAGCGCACAGACTTGAGAGCAATCGCATCCTTTCCCCGCCAGGCTGGGTGTGGGCCACGTTTGCAACTTGAGCAAAATGGTTTTCAGAAATAAGGTTTGATCTGATTGTGCTGTCACCTGACAGCCACTTGATCTGCAAAGAGTGGCTCTTCGTGCAGCTGAGAGGACTCTTCCATGCATGAGACTAGACAGCGGAATCCTTTTGGAGCAGAAACGTAAAGGTAACTTTTCCGTGCTAGTCGTTTCTGGCTCTAGGGGGCGCTGCTCATCTCCATTACAAACCCGAAGAGCCAGCGCTGTCCGAAGGCGTCTCCGTGGTCAAGTGGTCAGCATGACTAAATGTCGAAGGTGCACGGAACGCTGTTCCCTTCCCACCAAAGTGGCCCCTATTTTTCTACTTGCATTTTCTACGTGCTTTCGAACTGCTAGGTTGGCAGAAGCTGGGACAAGGAACGGGAGCTCACTCCATTACGCGGTGCTAGAGATTCGAACCGCCAAACTGCCGACCTTTTTATTCGACAAGCTCAGCGTCTTAGCCACTGAGCCACCACATCCCACCTTGGAGCAGAAAATGTTCACTTAAAACAGTATTTGTCAACCTCAACCACTTTAAGACGGGTGGACTTCAAACTCCCAGAATGCCCCAGCCAGGCTGGCTGGGGCATTCTGGGAGTTGAAGTCCACCCGTCTTAAAGTGGTTAAGGTTGACAAACACGTATTGATTGGTTAAATGCTTACCGGTTCACATGTCTGTATGATCACTTTATTAATGCTGTTCTTTCCAACATCATTGATACGGATAGGAGTAGAGTCACAGGCATTGGTTGTTTGTTGGCATTGCTGAACCACCTGGATTCGTTCCACTGGCTGGCTGATTTGGCATTGGTCAGACTGGATTTGCTGCAGCTGTTGGTACTGCTTCTCCTAAGAAAAAGAGATTCTCTTGAAAGTGCCCTTCTATTGCGCAAATCCTTTATGTCAATAACCCACTTCGTGCTGGGAATCTGAACACACTGAAATGTGAATGTGGGAGTTGAGTGTTAAAAAGAAGGGAAGCATGAAGTCCCTCCCCTTTTCCAGGGGTGTCGTGATAAGAGGTAAAAGCAGGTGTGGGTTCAGAGAGGCATGGCCATTCTGACCTTCTCTGACCATCCAGTGGACACCCTGGGGCTTAAATAATAATATTATTATTATTAAATAATAACAACGTTCAAGTCAAAATTATACAAAGAACAATCGAGATCGTTTGAAGTCAAATTCAAATAGCGTTTTAACAAATTGCATCACGGATGGAAAGTCCCTACAGAGAGTGGTAAGGACAACCAAGAAGACTATAGGAAGCTCACTTCCCTTTATTCAGGATACTGCTTATAAGCACTTTGTACTTAGAGCTCAAACCATTGTTAGAGACCCCACACACCCACTTCACGATCTGTTTGTGTTGCTCCCCTCAAAGTATTTCGAGCAGGACTACCAGATTCTGTAACAGCTTTGTTCCCTAGGTCATCCATCTGGTAAAACTCATAAGATTCGTTTTTCTTGCCATGTACATATATACATCCGGACTAGACTGCATTGTTTCTCCATGTCATATAAGTGGGTAAATGCATAATTTTGCATTTATTTATTTATTTATCTTGTTGTGTTTACGTAGTGTAAAATTATAGAGGTATTGACCCTTTAAGAGCTGTATGCAACGAAATTTCATTTTTCATTATCCCCTCAAAGTATTTCGAGCAGGACTACCAGATTCTGTATGCATATGCCAATTAGTGTACATTCAAAGTAACAATAAAGTAATTGTTCTCTTCTCTTCTATTTCTCTTCTATTCAACTTTATTGTGGTTGTTAACCAACAGACCTATCTGAAGTATAAAGCTATCTCATAATCCTCCACTTCTAAAATTTGGCACAAGTTTCAGTAAGTTTGGCACTCAAAATCCTGTGGAGCAGTATTTCTCAACCTGGGTGGCTTGAAGAGGGGATGGACTTCAACTCCCAGAATTCCCCAGCTGGGGAATTTGAGAGTTGAAGTCCACCATCTTCAAGCTGCCAAAATTGAGATTTGGCACTTGAGATAGAAGCCTTCCTTCCAAGATTCCCTGCCAAGCAACACTGACTCCATTTTACACTACTGTGTGAAATGAAGCAGTTCTGAATGTGACTTTGACCTTATTGCTGTGTTTTGTTTACACAATGAGCTTGTTTGCTTATTGTGGTTTATGAGCCAACTTTAGGACGCATAGCTAATAGCTGGTTGTGGCCATGCGTGAACCCAGCCAACAATGACTTATTGTGAGCGAGTTCAATGTGTGAACTCAGTCCTACTGCAGAGACAACTTTATGGGGAAGTTTTTTCACAGGGAACCTATTTCAAAACTGAACTCTGTAGGCAAATCTTTGTTTGTTTCCAAGAACAAAAGTCCCTTCCTGTTTCTTTTTACACCTGGTTGGAAAAAGAAAGACCTTATTGGGGTTCGCCGTCAGCCTGTGCACCTGGCAGAGGAATCAGATAATGGGGAACAAAGGGAACCAGTCTGGGAGTCTGGAGAGGACTCAGACGAGGGTCCTGCATCCGAGGCAGAGATGGGGCCAGGACCATCTGGGAGTGGGGTGCTGACTCCAGAGCCTCCAGAATCTGGCAGCAGTGAGGAAGAGGAACCAGGGGAGCCTGTTCCCAGTGCACGTGTGCACAGAGCTGCTAGAAGGCCTGAGCAGCTGAAACAAAATGGGCGACTCAGGATAAACGTCAGGCCAAGATGACGAAACCTTTGCAGGAAGCAAAGTAGTTTGATTGGTTCCGAGTCATCCTTGAAGCTTTTTGTACTTCGGTTGGCTTTGTTTCTTTTCTAGTTCATTTGCTACTTCTGTTTTTGGCAGCACGTCACAGAACTGAAAGGTGTGTGCTTATCTCGGGGGACTATTTGAGATTAACTCCGGCTGGGAATGAAAACTATTCTCGGCATTGCAATAAAACAAGTCTTGTTTTTAAAATAAGTTTGCTGGTTATTGTAATACAGGCCATTGGGTTTGCAAACGTATGAGATTTGTCTTGCAAAGAAGCGCATGAAAACTGGAAAATGACCACAAAGGGCCGTTTTATTAGGCTGTGCAAAGATCCACAGTCAGAAGGGAAATCCAAATTTAGCGCAAAAGGAGGTAGAGGCATAATCCCTGCAGAGAACCCTAAAATGAAACTCAACTGAAATTCTGCAGGGAAAGGCAGGGAATCACAAGGATGTTTCCAACAAAAGGGAATTATTTGTAGCTCTGGGTTGCATTGCAAGGTCCTGGGTGCTCTTTGAGCTTTCCTGCAGACGTTTCAATACCCAGCTAAGTAGCATCATCCGTGCTAGAAGAGAGTGGGGTTTGCCCTCTGTACAGAAAGGGCAGGGATATAAACAGAGAGCAAACCCCACTCTCTTCTAGCACGGATGATGTTACATAGTTGGGTAATGAAATGTCTGCAGGAAAACAAGCAAGCTCAGAAAGCATCAAGGACCTCATAAGGATGTTTGCCATCTAGTTTTCACGCAAGCTGATGCTCTGGGCTTCCTTGTTTCACCTGTTTTCCCCCTTTCAATTCCTCAACACACAAGACTTGTAAACCGGTCTTGATATACCTCTCGTGTTCATCTGAGTCTCTAAAAAGGGAACACACCTTGGAACTGGAGAAGAAAGAAAGGGCCAGGTGAAACAAGACTCCGTCTTCGTTTTGTTTCCAAAGGGCAGGGTGCCTATTGAATGGACAGCTTTGTTGCAAGGGCAGCACCTGGCTAAGTTGTTTTCATTTGCCCCGGGAGATCAAATGACGGCGGGTGTTTGGGTCCAAAGGTGCAAAATTTGATAGAGAAACAAACCCACTAAAGGCTCAGACAACTGAAAAACAATTCTGTCCTCTTTAAATTCTTGAACTCCCCTGCACTGCAGTCAAATTAAAATGTCCTGTTTCTCTTTTGAAAACCAAAAGGAAGGAAGGAAGGAAGGAAGGAAGGAAGGAAGGAAGGAAGGAAGGAAGGAAGGAAGGAAGGAAGGAAGGAAGGAAGGAAGGAAGGAAGGAAGGAAGAAGTCAAAAGACAGGAAGGAAGGAAGGAAGGAAGGAACGGAGGGAGGGAGGGAGGAAGGAAGGAAGGAAGGAAGGAAGACAGGAAGAAGTCAAAAGACAGGAAGGAAAGAAGGAAGGAAGGAAGGAAGGAAGGAAGGAAGGAAGGAAGGAAGGAAGGAAGGAAGGAAGGAAGGAAGGAAGGAAGGAAGGAACGGAGGGAGGGAGGAAGGAAGGAAGGAAGGAAGGAAGGAAGGAAGGAAGGAAGGAAGGAAGGAAGGAAGGAAAGTGGGGATGGGAGAATCTCTTACCTCATCTGGATTTAGCAGCTCATATTTCCTTATTGTCTTTTCATAGATCACATTATTCCCCCCTCTCAGAAGTGGCGACAGTGGCTCCTGTAAGTAACAAAGCAACTCCTTATTTACACACAGGCTTCTCACAGACTGCACAGCATCTGACTTTACAAAATGATTAGGGGACTGGCGACTAAAATATACAATGAATGGTTGCAGGAACCAGGCATGGCTAGTCTAGTGAAGAGAAGAACCAGGGAGAAATGATAGCAGTCTTCCAATATTTGAGGGGCCGACACAGAGAAGAGGAAGGAGTCAAGCTATTTTCCAAGGCACCTGAAGGCCAGACAAGGAATAATGGATGGAAACTGAACAAGGGGAGATTCAATCTGGAAATAAGGAGGATTTTTCTGACAGTGAGAACAATCAATTATATGTGAGTTAGCAATGTAAGACAAATATGTGGATTAGGAGGATTGTACCATGTTCAATGTTTTTAACGTATTTTTTTGGTTTTTGTTTGTGTTTGTTTGTTCAATAAAATCTTTATTTAAAAAAACAGAAATAACCCTGTTGTCCTTCCAAATGTGTGTATGTGTGTGTGTGTGCAATTGTAAATTTCTACATGCACGTAACTCAAATAACTTTATTACGATAGAGGGAAATATCTGTAGCTCAGGGTTGAACGGTGAAATCCTAGTTGCTCTCTGAGGTTGCTTGTTTGCTAGCGGATGTTTCATTACCCAACTATGCAACAGCATCAGTGCAACGATGACGTTACTAGTTGGATAATAAAACGCCTGCAAGCAAACATTCAAGCTCAGAGAGCACCAAGAATTCCACAATTTTAATTTCAGCCATAAGGCCTGGGGGAAAAAATACACAGGTAGTCCTCAACTTACAACCACGTTTGAGCCCAACATTTCCGTTGCTAAGCGAGACATTTGTTAAGGGGGTTTTGCCCCATTTTACAACCATTCTTGCCTCCGTTGTTAAGTGAATCACTGCAGTTGTTAAGTTAGTCATATGGTTGTTAAGTGAATCTGGTTTCCCCACTGACTTTGCTTGTTAGAAGGTTGCAAAAGTTGATCACATGACCCCAGGGCATGGCAAACCGTCACAAATATGAGCCAATCACCTGAATTTTGATCATGTGACCAAGGGTATGGTACAGCGGACATAAGTGTGAAAAACAATAGTAAGTCACATCTCAGTGTTGTAGTAAATGAATATTTTAATATATTTAGTATATTTAATATTTTACTATATTTTAGTAGCTCGGAGAACTGGCAAATGCCACCTCTGACTGGCCCCACCCCATCTATTCTTTGCCTCTGAGTCCCAGCTAATCAGCTGGGTCTCCTTTGGTTGCCCTGCACAGGAGAATGGAGCTGGAAAGCAGGTTAGTGGGGTGGGGAGGGAATGGGGATTTTGCAGTATCCTTCCCTGCCATGCCCACCAAGCCGCACCCATCAAGACACACCCACAGAAACAGTAGTAAAAAAAATTGAATCCCACCACTGATACAGATCCATTTATACAGTGGAACTTCGGGGCGCAAACACTTTGGTTCGTGACCAAATCGGGTGACGATCAAAATTGTCTGAAAAGTTTTGCTTCTGGATGCGAACACATCTTCAGGTAGCGACCAACACAGCCGCTGCGACTTCCCTTTGGGCGCCCTATTTTTTTGAGGTCTGCGCATGCGCAGTCCATTGTGCTTCCAGTCACATTCAAATCGGCTCGCAACCGAAGTCCTGGAATGGATTACGGTCGCGACCCGAGGTTCCACTGCACTTCAACATAGACACACAAATGCTACTTCCAACCTCTTACTCCCAATGCTATTGTAACAACAGTACCACTTCCCTACCTTCTCAGGGTTCTCCAAGATAATCTTTCGCACGCTGCCCTGGGAATAAGGGGAGAATTTCAAGGATGGAGATGGCACTTCCTGCAAGAAAGCAAATGCATTGTTAGCACCGTTTAATGAGGAACATAATTCCATATTGTTTTGTTCTTCGTCTTCTTCTTGTGCCCTATCCATCATCGGACGTTGGCGATCATATTGGCGATCATATTTTGATCAACAGCCGCAAGAAAAAGAGCTGCTGAGTTTTGTCCAAAGCAGTCCCTTAGATTTTGAAGCCATTATGTTCTTCTTCTGCCTGGACCTCTTTTGCCTTCAATCTTTCTCTGGAGGATTAAGTGAAGGATGCCGTATTTTTCTGGGTGCCGCATCACATGTCCGAAATATTCTAACTTTTGATTTTTTTAATGGTTTGGATTATTTCCCTTGGCTTTCCCAGGCTGCTTATCACCTCCTCATTTCTGATTTTGTCAACCCAACTTATACATAACAGCCATCTGTAAATCCACATTTCAAATGCTTTTGATCTCTTCAAGGGCCTTTCTGTCCAGAGACCAACTCTCCACTCCATAGAGCATGATAGACGTTTTGTTAGAGAAGAAAATAAAAACAGAGCCGAAGAATATGGACCTCTAGGAAATTACAGAGCACCTTCAGCAGAATGGTTATCCAGACTCCTTGGCTATCTAGATATTCTTCAGAATGAATGAGCTGGAAGAGGCCTTGGAGTTCTATTGCTGCATCTCCCAAATCCTTCTCTAGTGATCATTGCTGGCTGAGGCTCTTGGGAATTGTGGTTCAGTCTTTGTAGATGGAGGGGTTCTGCCTACACTGGACTTCTGAATAGATCCTGGACAACTAAAGACCCAGAACACTATTTTATTCAACCTGATATACTGGATCCAATTCTCATGATCCCCTAAGGTTCACACTGGCTGGGGAATTATGGGAGCCGAAGTTCTACACAACTGGAGAAGACCAAGTTGGGGAATCCATAAGCAGGCAACAGGCTGCATAAATAGTCTTAACAAGTCTGATATTGAATTGCTGGTACATAAATTTACCCTTTAGCAAATGAATGCATTAAGCAGACTCTTTAAAGCATTACCATATCTCCCTGGTGTAACAATTATTGCAGCCTTTCATGGCCTACCGAGGGAAAGTGATGAAAATCTGTTGACATAACCAGAAAACGGGAACTGCATTCCCAAAGCAAATTATAAGGCTTGTTAAGACAAAGTTGCAGATCATGTGGTTGCTTTTTTTTTTTTTTTTTAAGGTGGAGTTGATTTCATCACTGAAAATGTTTGGCGCTTAGCTAACGGATGAATTTGACAACCCAAATGGACCTCATGGGAGGTTCTGACAAACAACCAGTCTCAAGGCTACTGTTTTGTTTTGTTTTTTAGGAAGAATTAAATCACGTGGAGAGTCCTTCACTGGAAATAAGTCTATTGTTAACTGTTCCATGGAAAAACGGATACGGTACTAATGTACTAGAGTAAAATCAGGTTCCTAGTTTTTTTTCCTTTTGAAAATGTTTCGCTTCTCATCCAAGAAGCTTTAGAACTGAAGAAGCTTCTTGGATGAGAAGCGAAACGTTTTCAAAGAAACCAGCCAAGAAAGTAGAGCTGCCTTTTGGAGAAAGCATCGTTGGGACAGCCATGACCTGAATGATTGAGAATCTCCCTAGACAGAAGTATTTGCCTGTTTTGCAGAAATGTAAAGAATACACAAATGTGAATGCCTTGGGAGATTATTCCTATGGATGACAAAGAATCAATGCAAAAGGAAGTGCCTCAACAGAAGATCAAGTGTGCGGAAATTTATTTATTTAAAAGACGTATATGGCCACCCATCTTAACTACAACAACACAATATAATATTTGGTGCTGGCTTTCTGTTATATTTGAATGGTTTTTTTCCTCTCCTTGATTGGCTGGGAGTCTAGGTCTGTTTTTATTGGTCTTTCAGTTGCTGTGTTTTTGATTGGTTGGCAACATTGTGTTTTGTGCATTGGGGTTTCTTAGTGCAGCTTGGTTTCTTCTAAATTTTAAAATAATTTTAAAATTGTCGGCCATTTAGAAGAAACCAAGCTGCACTAAGAAACCCCAATGCACAAAACACAATGTTGCCAACCAATCAAAAACACAGCAACTCGAAGACCAATAAAAACAGACCTAGACTCCCAGCCAATCAAGGTGAGGAAAAAAAACCATTCAAATATAACAAAAATTATAAAACAGAAATCTTGCACCTTGCACCTGGGATGCCCCTCGGCAAGCTGCAGTTGTGATAAACTACTGCAAACGTTGCCTTTAATAACATTTTGGGATAAACTGTGCCTTATATAATGTTTCATTGTGACTATTCATTTTGCCTTCAAAGCATTTTTTTCCAAACAAGCCAGCTGCTGTTGATTTATTGCTTATACTGTATATTATGGGTGGAAGAAACAATCCCTCTCTTAGGTAAAAAGGAATTCAAATGAGGTCAGTGGATCTCAGAGAAGAACGAATCCTTATCTTTCTTTCTAAGCAAAATGCCTGGAAGAGCTTCTCATGCTACTTGCAAAAACTAGATGAATCAGGGGAAAAGGCTAGATATAGAATAGGCACCCTTTTCTCTGTGTCATTTACTATAAGACAAAAAAAACTCTCAGCATTACAACTGTGAATTGTGCGTTACAACTGCTGAATTGACACATAGCAATGCAGATACCTGTACCTTCCCTTTTATCTCCCATGGTGAGTTCAATTGTGATAATAAAGCCTATTATTAATCTAAGTGGGGGAAAACAGGAAGAGGATGCCAGAGGAGACATCTATGCAAGACAAGATAGTTCAGTGGTAAAAGCTAGGCCTTCAAACTTTGCTGTTTTCACTTCAAAGGACCAGGTTTCAAATATTGGAAAAGATCCGTTTGAAGATCTGGAGAATATTGAATAACAAGGAACACAAAGATCATAGAGTCGTAGGGCTGAAAGGCACGTTGGAGGTCTAATCCAATCCCCAGCTCAATGCAGAACTTATTCCAATCAAGTCAAATAGTTGACCGAACTATTTTTTTTTAAAACCTCCAGTGATGGGAGCATCCCAACTTGTGGAAGGCAAGCTGTTCCACTGATCAATTCTTCTCCCTGTCAAAAAAAAAACACCCCTTTCCTAGATTGGATTTCTTTTTAACAACCTTCTACTCATTACTTTTGTATGGCATGATAAATTCTAGATCAGGGGTCTCCAACCTTAACAACTTTTAAGATTTTGCTGGTTGAGGAATTCTGGGAGTTGAAGTCCAAAAGTCTTAATGTTGCCAAGGTTAGAGACCCCTGTTCTAGATGATATCCTGTGATAATTAAAGGTTTTCTGAGATTTTTAAATTTTAGATTCAAATAAGACTTTTAATTCTATTTGATGGGACTCAATCATTTACTTACTTACTTATTTTACTCATTTATCCTATTTTCATCTATCTATATTAAATTCTGAGTTAATTACTGTTACTGTTGACTGTATCTTTATATGTTTAGACTGTACACCGCCCCGAGTCCCTTTTGGGAGAGGGAGCGGTATAAAAATACGATAAATAAATAAATAAATAAAAAATAAGCCACAGAAGAGTGAATGATCTAATATCCCATGAATATATCCAGTTTTCTGAATTTGAAAGCACACTTCCCTCTGAATTGACTCTTTTAGCATGCAAATTAGGTAATTTGATGTCCTCAGATATTTTAGCCTCAACACTCCTCAGCCACGACAAGCATGGTTTATGATATGGTGCTAAGAAGTTCCGCATTTCTGGTGGACATCAGATTGTTTAATCCTGACCTATGGAATCCATCCCAATTCTTGCCTTAGCAACAGACAATCATGCCCAGCTAAAAATCATGAGCCTGATTGTCCGATACTGTGGGTTTTTTTCTTCTTTAATTAAAAGATGGCAGCATTTAATTAAAAGATGGCAGCAGAATATGCCGGATTTCTACATCCATTCTTCCAAACCTATGGCCATAGGTAACAATACAAACTAATGAATGAGATGGATCAATGAATGGACAAAATGGTTGGATGCTAACAGCCTGTCAACCCTGAAGTTGATCTGACCGAAGCCATTTTGAGGCCACACTGAAGCTGAGGGATAGGGAAAGGGGAATAGAGATAGCTGGGGTTTGTCACAGAGGTGGTATTCAACAGGTTCTGACCAATTCTGGAGAACCAGTAGTGGAAAATTTGAGTAGTTTAGAGAACCAGCAAATGCCACCTCTGACTGGCCCCGCCCCCATCTGTTCTCTGCCTCCCATTGAGTCTCAGCTGATTGGCTGGGTCTTTGGTTGCCCTGCACAGGAGAAAGGAGCTGGAAAGCAGGTTAGTGGGGTGGGGAGGGGATGGGGATTTTGCAGTATCCTTCCTCCAGGAGTGGGGAGGGAATGCAGATTTTACAGTACCCTTTCCCTGCCACGCCCACAGAAACAGTAGTAAAAAAAATTGAATCCCACCACTGATTTGTCACCAAAACAAAATACTTTCTCCTGGGAACCAAGGACAGGTGGTGGGAGAGAGGAAGATGAAGTAACCAGGCAACTGGGTGGCACCTTGATTGGACCATGTGATGGATTGTTTGGGGGAAAGGATAAAAACATTTACTTTTAATTAGCTGAAAACCATGGAAACATCCAGTCAGTTTTCCCCAGTTTGTGCCAATTTGACATATCAAACAAAACTATTCTTTGAGGAATCATCCTGCCTCAGAGTTCTATTTGCTATGGGTGTGTTACTTGGAACCCTGAACACAGCCAGAATCCTAGTTGACCTCAAACTTATTTGACCATTGCTTACCCCAATACTCCTTCTACTGTGTGGCATGTAAGATTAGATACCATCCCATAGCATTTTGTACCCATTTACAATGTAAAGGCATTATTTGAATATTGCCCCCCACAATCTGGGTCCTCATTTTATCAACCGCAGAAGGATAGAAGGCTGAGTTAACCTTGAGTCGGTCAGAATCGAACTCCAGACTGTGTGGACAGAGTTTTCCTGCAATATTGCACTTTAACTGCTGTGCCACCAGGGCTACTAGTGGATATAAATTAAGTTCACAAGAGTAGCATTCCATAGGAAAATGATTCAATTCAGCACCTAGGTTTAAAGCACAGGCAGTTCTCAACTTATGACCACAACTGAGCCCCAAATTATCATGGTTGTCCAAGGCACTTCTTGGACACAGTTGTGCAGAAGGTAGCCCATTATTCTTGGGTTCCTCACCAGATGGTTGCAACTGGCAGGAACTTCAGTTGGTTGACAATATTGGGAAGGAAACAATGGACTTACGTTAAAAGAAGTGAAGGCCCAGAAGACTTCTTAGTGCAAACATTTTCTCAAATCTGGTAGCATCACTAATTGGCTGTTTAGAGGGATAGCAAGACAACAGTTGGTCTTCTAGTCCACCCCACGGCTCAAACAGAAGTCCCTATGCCATTTCAGACAAGTGGCTGTCCACTCTCTCCTTAAAAGCCTCCAGTGATGGAGCACCCACAACTTCTGTAAGTGAGCCGTTCCACTTGTTGATTGTCCTCACTGTCAGGAAATCTCTCCTTTAGTTCTAGGTTGCATCTCTCCTTGCTTAGTTTCCACCCACTGCTCCATGTCTTCCCTTCTGGTGCTTTGGAAAATAAGTTGACCCCTCTCTTCTTTGTGGCAGCCCCTCAAATATTGGAAGACTGGATCTCTATGTGGGCAGATATCTTTTCAGGTTTAGGACAATCCATAAATCAAGTGGCGGGAAGCAATATGTCAGTCTTTTTCTATTCTGCTCTAAGTCAACTACATTTCCCACAGCCATCTTAGAATCTGGTAGGATCAGAGAAGAACAGTGTTCATTTATCTTCTCAAGGCAAATGATCTCCAGGAGATCCTCATAAACTTGTCTAAGCCACACCCTGCAGCCTCAGGGGCCTGGAACATACATAACTTATGAGCGTATTTCCCAGTTTAAGCACAGTAAGCTAAAAAATAAATAAATGAATTGGCCTGTTCCTGGCCTACCAACTCATATTATTGCTGACCGTGAAAGAAAGGATGAAGCGAAATCAAAGATGGATTTTTGAGTCTTATTAAGGATGGTTTTCCTAATCCCACAGAGAATAAGAGGCTGAAAAAAAAGCCCAGGGGTTATTTTTTTTAACTAGGATGGTGATTGGTCGATGCCAGTAAGATGGCACAGATTCTGCCAAATTGGCTAAGCGTTAAGATCCCAGCTGGGGCAGAGATCCAGGTTTCTTTTATCGTAATTGGCACATGTCACAACACATCAACGCAACCCATCAAGTTAATGAAATCAGAAGCAACAGTGCAGATGAAAAATAGCATGTGTGCTATTTTTGACGTGATTGGGAACTGGTTATGGAATAAGGAATGTAACTCATATTTCTGCGGGAAAATACAAGACTTCAATCTCACATTTTAGACACAGGAAGGGCAAAAACCACAAAATAAGTATGGCTTCTACTGCCCAGAGATATATATCAGTAAGGCCACAAAAAAACAGCTGGCTAAAAACTATCCCAACACACATCACATGAACATTTTATTTTTTACTTATTTATTTGATTTGTCAAACGCTTACAATATAATAGAAATAAAAATAAACATAAGGATAAATACATGAAATAGGTGCGAATAATTCAGGACAATAGGACAGGGACGATAGGCACGACTATGCGCTTATGCAGGCCCCTTACAGACCTCTTAGGAATGGGGTGAGGTCAATACAGGTTAGTTTGAGGGTAAAGGAGTGGGGGTTTGAGCAGGTGACAACAGAAACAGGTAGTGAGTTCCAGACACTGATCACTTTGTTGCTAAAGTCATACTTCCTACAATTGAGTTTGGAGTGGTTTACATTTAGTTTATATCTGTTATGTGCTCTTATGTTGTTGTGGTTAAAGCTGAAATATTCATTAACTGGTAAGACATTGAAACAGATAATTTTATGTACTATGTTTAAGTCCAATCTTAGCCGGCGTAGTTCAAGGATGTCTAAGCGTAGAATCTCAAATCTGGTGGTGTAGGGTATTCTATTGTGAACAGGATTGTAGTACTCTTCTTGTAAAATATTTCTGGACTCGCTCAATTGTATTAATGTCTGATATATAGTGAGAATTCCAGACAGCAGAGCTGTATTCAAGCATTGGTCTAGCAAAGTCCATGAACTGAAGACATTCCAATGTAAAGGCATGACTTTCTTGCATAAAATTCAACTCCTGGTGACTACATGGACATACCCATGCAGTTTTCTTGGAGATACTACAGAAGGGGCTTGCTACTGTCTTCTTTGAGTACTTTTGATTCTTACTTTCCAGGCTAGCTTTCAGCACTAAGATTTCCTCATAGTCTTCTTTCCAAGTATTAACCAAGCTAACCTAAGTTGTGGGTGAGGAATGCGAGCTGGGTCGGTCACAAGGACCAGAAGTTTAGTTTTCCAAGCTTTTGGACGCCCTCAGAGAACTTCTGTCTAGCCCAGTGTGTGTTCCCAGAGGGAAGTTCCCTGAGGATGGGCTCCAGCAAAAGTCCAAAAGCTTGGAAGACTGATCCCAGTGACCGAATCAGATTCGATCCTGGAACATTATCCTGGGACACGTATGTTTGCATTCATAAGTTGTGAGCGCTCCATCACTGGAGATCTTTAAACAGAGATTGGATAACCATTTGTCTGAAATGGTATATGATCTCCTGCTTCTCCCTTCCAACCCTATTATTCTGTTAATAAAAAAAACAAGTTCAACCCAACTCTGTTTCTTCAACATTAGCCAAGGTCAGCTCATGCTGCCGTCTATGACTGGTCCACTGTTGCTTCCTTCTAGGAGGTTGATTCTGATTTTACTATAGTTCCAGAATTTGTTTTTTGGACTCCTCTCCAAGCACATAAGCCAAGGTCAGCTCAGTCCTACCACCTACATAAGATTCCCACTCTAGGAGACAAATGATGGAGACTTTCAAGAGACAATGCCATCAGAGGTGGTATTCAGCAGGTTCTGACTAGTTCAGAAGAACCGGTAGTGGAAATGTTGAGTAGTTTGGAGAACTACCACTTCTGACTGGCTCCGCTCCAACTATTCCCTGCCTCCCGAGTCCCAGCTGATCGGCTGGGTCTTCTTTGGTTGCCCTGCACAGGAGGACGGAGCTGGAAAGCAGGTTAGTGGGGTGGGGAGGGAATGGGGATTTTGCAGTATCCTTTCCCTACCATGCCCATCAAGCCACACCCACAAGCCACACCACACCCACCAAACCATGCCCATAGAAAAAAGGAATAAAAAAATTTGAATCCCACCATTGAATGCCATATAATGCTACACAACATTAGCTGAACTATTATTCTATTATAGGAGTGTCTATAGGAAAACATCTGAAAAAATATTCCCTTGGGAATGAATTATTCATAGACAGAAGCAGTTCAAAAATGCTGAGTTGAGAGATCCAACCTCTCTCCTTTTTATTATTATTTTTAAAAAGCTTCTGTTTAAAAAAAACACCTCTATCTTTCATAGCTTTTAATAACCTTGCTTTCAACCTGGGTTTTACATTTATCACCAAGCACCAGAGACCTGGTTGTATAGCAGTTTAAGATGTTCAAAGGCATAAATGAAAGATGTAAAATACAGGCAAAGCAAATGTAAATTTGGAATAAACTTTCCAAGCTGTGAACATTCAAAGGCACTTCAAGATGTTTCTAGGTTGGACTTCCTGGAAGGCAAGAGTTCTTGAGAAAAGATGGACATATCATGACTGCCCAACTGCAAAGCAAAGTTCAAACTTCATAGACGATTTGTCAGCCTATCAGAAGCTGCTTAGCAAGAAAATACACACACTTTTGTGTGACCCATGGTTATTTTTTGGCAACAATTCAGATGCAGTTTAGCTTTAGGAACAGCCTTCACCTTTCACCTTCTCAATTAAAAAACAACTTTGGTACTCCCTGGTGGAATTCCAATGAAATATTAAATATCAATGAAATATTATTGTTTAGGGCTTTTGAGCCAGCCAGGTGTTCTCACCTGCTGGAGAGAGTGATAAAAAAGAAAGAAGGTGAGCCATCTGGGCTTCTGGACTTCAACCCTATTCAGGTTAACTCTGACCAGAAAATGCTTTTTTCCAATTCCAACTGTAAAAGTTCTCGGTATAAATAATCCACAAGTAGAAAAAGGAGATCAAAATATCTAATTTTGCCCTGTCTTTCTGAATTGTAGAAACTGTCAAGCATTGACACATGATGGGTTTCATCTTTTAATGTCAACATACTTGGAGCAATGGGTCAAGCACAAATTGCAAAAGTGACTCTTCAACTAGCCTCCAAACAGGTTGATCTCTGCAAACCAAAACATTTAACCTTTCCAGAATATGGAAGGATGTTACTTTAGCAAAGAGATGGGGAATTAGTGTATCTCTTGCAATATTTCTTTTTAAGGCATCCATAAAATCTTTGCCAAAGCACCAATAATAATAAACACCATCCTAGATCTTCTTTTATCTCTTTTCTTCTTGACAGGCCTAGTGTCTGTTTGTAAAATATTTGTAAAATATTGAATCCAGGAAATATGGAACTCTCTGCTTACTTTCCCAATAGAATACTATTCAAACTTTGCTGTTAAGATAACTCCAAATCCATAGAAACTGTAAGTTAAATATCTATGAAGATTCTCAGTCATCCAGATCAAAAAAGAGGTAACTGGGCTTCCTTGTTTTTTCTGTTGAAGACTTTTCGCTTCTCATCCAAGAAGCTTCTGCAGCTCTGACTGGCTGGCAGGGAATGGAAGGGTTTATGCTCCTTGCAGACAGCTGGTCATTTGCATTCTTTGAGCAAGTTGTTGAGGCTACTTGGAGGTTTGTCTGTGTCATCAGGATAGTGCCAATGTGTGTGGAGCCTTCTTGAAACTGTGTGGTAGATTGGAGATAGATGACGTCGTATCCCTCCCCTTCTGTTGAGAGAGGGCTGTTCAATTTTGACATAGATGGCTATCAGTTCCAAGAAAGCTCTACATCCATTTGCACAACTCAGGTGACCCAGACACCACAGTCAAACCTCCAAGGGGCCTTAACAACTCAACTCTAAAAAATGCAAATGACCAGCTATCTGCAAGGAATATAAATCCTTCCATTCCCCATCCTTCTGGGATGAAAAGTGGAACAACTTCAAAGAAAAACCAGGAAGTCCATTTGCCTCTTGAAAAAGCAGCTTTAGGACATCTAAGTTAAATAGTAACACAGGCATTCCCTGGATTAACAGATTAACAGAGTTGGAAGGGACCTTGTGGGTCATTTAGTTTAACCCCCCCACCCAAGTAGGAGGCCCTATACCATTTCTGACAAATGGTAGTCCAATCCCTTCTTGAAAGCCTGCAGTGATACATTTCCCACAATGTCTCACAACAATTAAGAATGTCTAATTTACAACTTGTACCTATGAATGGGTTGCCCATTAGTAAAAATGGCAGATGTGTTCTCCTTCCTTCAAGCCAACAAACCACCAAGCATATGCCACGTTGTCATGAAACTGGAGACATCTTCTAATATACCGGCAGTTTTCAGCAGTCCATGAAAAAAAAAAAATTCACAGCTTCAATAGTTCCGTTTTGATTTTCTTGGCCCAAGAAAAGAGAAACTCGTCCACCATTTTTAGTAACACGCAGTCCCTCGGTAAGTACGTGCTCTGATTGGCATACAGGTATGTTCTCAACTTACAGCCATTCGTTTAGTGACTGAAGTTTCAACGGCACTGAAAAAAAATGACTTGTGATCGTTTTTCACACTTAACGAACGTTGCGACTTCCTCAAGTTCATAATTTTTGCTGCTTGGTATGTATTTATTACATGGGACATTTGCAACCGTCATAAATGCCAAGTGAAAAACAAACAAACATTTTTATTGGGAATTTTGCCTGAAGGGCAAATAATAAAGAGATGACGCATTTGATTATTAATGTATTAACAGCAGCTAGAATGTCAGTTGAAGCTAGAATTGTATTTGCACAAAATTGGAAAAATGAGAAAATTCTGACGGAAGAGGAAATAATTAAGAAAATAATGGAATGTGCAGAAACTAGTAGATTAACAATGGCAATTAGAGAACAGGAAGAAAACGATTACTATAAAATATGGAATTTATTTTATGAATGGCTAGATAGTAGAGTAACAAATTGAAATATGTAATAACAATATAATATAGTATAATTGATAATTGACTGATTTAGACAGAGTAAGAGAAAGATATGAAACATAATTTTGAAAGACAATAATAATGTTAATGACAATACAACAATTGATAAATGTGATATAAAATACTGATTAGAATGGCTATAAATATAAATAAGTAAGATATGTATGATAACGTTACTAAGTGCACAAGATATATGTACCCAACTGACACATTGTTGAACAGAAAGATGGTTTTATTTGTTTTTGTTATAAAAATTAAAAAAACTTTTTCAAATAAATAAATAATAAAGGCATGCCAAGCGGCAACATTTTGATCCCATAACCTTGAGGAGGCTGCAACGGTTGTTAAGAGTGGGGGAAAAAGATCACAAAAGTCACGTGACTACCACATGCAATCTTTCCAGCTGGCTCCCGACAAGCAAAGTTAATGGAGGGGCGGGGAGAAAGCCAGGTTTGTTTAAAGACTGCATGGTTCACTTAACAACAGCTACAGAAGTAACAGCTGTGGCAGACAAAAGTCGTAAAATGGGACGACTCACTCACTAACAGAAACGTTAGGCTCAACTCTGGTCCTACACCAAGTACTATCCATATAAATGCACATTAAAGACAGAGTTAGCAATGGAACTCAGTTTTAACGCAGGACTTGCTATAAAAAAACCTACACTGAAATAGGTAACCTGGTTTCCCTGCTCTCAAACAGACTTTTCTGGTATTTCCAGCTCCACAAGATCAGAAGGGTTTTGTTTTAATGCTGTCCAGACATGACCTGGCTGCATAAGTTACCTGACCTAGTTCACTCCCTATGCACAGCTCAGGATGCTCCCTTCTCCACCTCACTCAGTTGAGACAAACAGCAAGCCAGCAAGCTGTTCTTTGCCAGCGGTTTGAGAATCCAGGTGATGCCAACAGGCCATTGGCTCCTTTTGAAGAAAGCAACGTTCATTGGGGAGAGCTGAAAGAACTGGAGCAAATTCTCCAAGCTTCGTTTCAAGGACCAATAATGAAATCTGTAACATGGTCAAACATCCACATCTATCTACTCCTGGTCCTTGGAAAGGACTCGATAGGTAGACAAAAACGCCAAATCCTGTCTGAACATTTGACTGACTGTGCAATGAATAATAATGATGACGATGATGTTTGTGATACATTTTTAAATGTTCAGTTGACCGAGTTTCATGTTTAATGAATAATAATAATAATAATATTCAGGAGATGAGAAGACAGTAACCTGTGCTATCTACTATTGTTGTGGCAACTTTAAGAGGTGGGGACTTGGACTCCCAGAATTCCCTAGCCAGCATTGTCTACACCTCAGGGGTTGAAAGAAATCCAATTCGTTGCCCAGTTGCTGGGTGGGCGTGCCCATGGTGGGCGTGGCCTACTTGAACTTCTTGTGTCCGGCTTCCGTTGGGCTTCCAGAGCCCAGGGGAGGCCATTTTCACCCTCCCAAAGGTCCAGAGGTCTCCCCCGGGCCTCTGGGAGAGCGGAAACAGCCTCCCCGGCCTCTGGAGGCCCACCAGAAGCCAGAAATAGGCCCGTTTTGCAACTTCCTGTTTTTCCAGGAAGGCTGTTTTTCGGCCTTCCAAGGGTCTAGAGGCCTCCCCGCAGGCCTCTGGGAGGATGAAAATGACCTCCCCCGGGCTCTGGACGCCCTCCAGAAGGAGGGGAGGGGCCAACCAGTCAGTTGAAATACCAGTTCGGCGAACCAGCTGTAACTTTAACATCCGGTTTGCGCAAACCAGTCCGAACCGGTAGAATCCCCCCCCCCCCCCCCAGTAACACCTCTTAAAAGTTGCCAGGTTTAGCAAAAACTCTTGGATTTAACCCCTTCATAAATCAATCATTAGTTAATTAATGTGAACTCTTCAAGTTAAACATTCTCTGGCAATCTGCCTAACAAAGAGGTGATGATTCAGAGGAAATAATTCTTTTTTTTTTTTTTTAAAGCCAAAGTCTGCACTGAACATTTAAAAAAAAACCCTTGGGGAAAAAAAAGGATGAAAGGGAAAAAAAGATGAAAAATGAAAAGAAGACCTTCACTTGGAGATTCACTATAAAGGTTGCCATTTAGTTGAAGCTCATTGTCTGTCATTAATTCTAACAACCACTAGATTAACATGCGATTATATACCTAACAAAAATAAATAATTTCAGTGACTCAGAACAATGGGTGTAGTGGATATTGAATTTAGTAGTAAGCTTACTAAGAAGTCATAACAGCGTTAAGAACATTGTGCTCTCATTTGATGAAATAACAGAACCGACAACTCATTCTCTGTACCTTTTGTGTGTGCCCAACCTCACAACAATTCTATGCATCAGACACTTTTATTTATTTGGACTAGGTACACTCTACCTTTCTTTGAATTTCATTTCCACATGGCCCTAACAGGTGAGTCGAATTCTAAGAAAGCCACTGGCCTCAACTCACTCCCTGAAATAAATCTAATGCTAGCCAATTTGTATCAACTCCTCCTTCGTTTTATCCAATTCTCCTTTTGGTGGCTGAAATTCTGCATACAAAGTTGTACAGAGCGAGTTGAGACATACAGGATTACGGCATGGCCTTCTCAACACCATAA
Organism: Bungarus multicinctus; assembly: GCA_023653725.1. Taxonomy (NCBI): domain Eukaryota; kingdom Metazoa; phylum Chordata; class Lepidosauria; order Squamata; family Elapidae; genus Bungarus; species Bungarus multicinctus. Next base: position 11,508,308 of record CM042841.1, read on the forward strand.
AGCCACATTCCTTTGACAAGAAAGCACTTTCAGCAGCAAGAATGTGGAGCAATCAATAATGAGGAATAATTGACAAAGAGATGGACAGCTTGGAATTCCAGGCATGTGGAAACAAATTAACATTTGCTGGTATCCAAGGGAAAAAGTCTGACTCTAAAAAATGTTTACGTTGTCAGGAACATGTTCATCCTTAAGGTGCTAAAGATGTCATGGCTGGATCTGAAATTCCTAAAATGAAACAGAAGGCAGGACGAGGAACCAAATCAGAAAACGTTTATCACAGTTGAGACTTTATCTGAAATGGTTAGCAATTACATTTGGAGCAAGATAAAATATAAAAGTCTTCCTCCTGAAATGAGCTTTGTCTACAGGTTTCTAAACTTGGCAATTTTAAGATTTGTGGACTTCCACTCTCAGAATTTCCCAGCCAACATGGCTGGCTGGGGGATTCTGGGAGGTGAGTCCAGAAGTCTTAAAGTTGGAGATCCCTGGCTTGGTCCTACAACGATCAAGTCCTACCTGACATGAAAAAAAAAAAAACAGGCAGCTAATCTTAAACATAAACCAATTTGTTCGCTTGCCTTATTTTTACAGTTTCTATTCTTTGATAAGTTAACGTGATGGAAACAATGCCACAATGGTAGTCTATTAAGAGAAAAAAGAACAATGATAAACTGAGAAAAGAGAAAAAGTCATGAGAAGAAACGAGAAGGTTCTTGCAGAAATCATTAATATTTAAGACTTTAGGGATGTATTAAATTTGTGATCTAGATTGGACAGGCAGGTTAAAAGCTGAGCTGGCTGTATACTCATGGGCAGGTAGGGGAGGATAACAAATCCGATGTGGCAACATCATAACACGAAGCATCAGAGAGGTGGAGTTTGCAACCTTTCTTTTATCGTTTTGACAAAAGCCTTTGATCTCCCAGGCGCCTCTGTATAGGCGAATATGTTTAATTGGGACGTGCTATAGAGTGTTTTCACTTGCTGGCAGGGAGAACAGCAAACGGGCTATAAAACTCTCACTCGGTTTATTAAGGAGCTAAAATTAGATAATTTTTTGTTCTGGCACTCAAAAGTTACAAAGCCAAAGGAATGTTACAGGGGTAATAAGAAGAATTAAGACAATGTCTGTTTCAATGACGAATTCCAGCTGCAACTCTCAAAAACACAGACTGTAAGGAGCCCCTCATCCCTTCAGTGTAAGCTTGCATTTGAATCGACAGACAAAAACTCCTGAGGATTGTTCAAAAATGTGTAGTAGACCAAAACGGGCAAAGGACATCTTATGTTAGGTTCATATCACTTGTGGTTTAAAAGAAGCAATATGAAGTTTGAAACAAACCACATCATGGCTTAAGGCAGCCCATCAACCTAATCTAATATTGCAACATAGGAAAACGGTACAGTTTTAAAAATATCGTCGGCTGCCCGGAATCATGAATTGGAGGCAGGATTCAAATCAACAAAGAAATAAAGTGTTGCTTATTATCAGCTTTTTTCTTTTTCCCTGGCTCACAAAGAACTGCTCAGAAAAGTTTCTGGAATATTAAGATTGTTGAATGTGTTAAGATTGCTGCTCACAAACTCCTCGCAGTTGCAGAAGATGGTAATTAGTCCAAACCTTCCATAATTAAACTCTCGCTCTTTTAACGGGATAGAAAATATGCAACTCTAGCAATTTAAGGGCCAGGGATTAAAAACTGAGTCAGCAATTTGATTTTTCTATTAAGTTCTGCTCTTTGATGGGTGGAGTGTTCCATCATCAAAGTGTTTTGGAAGGGGAGAGACAGACAGAAGTATTTCGGGTTCATAAATATTGTTTGGAAATGATGAAGACTGTCTGGGGAACATATGTGAAATATATAAAAATCAAATCTTTCAGGCAGAATTTTGTATCATGCTTGCAAAGGAATGCAGAACGGTATAGGATGGATGGATGGGTTGCTAGATAGAGATAAATATCCAGAACGAAGTTTCAAAGAAGCTGGCTTGTCCTCTGGCAAGTAACTATAGGTTACAAACCCATTTCTCATCACTAATATATAGTCAGTTCTCGACTTACAACAATTTGTTTAGTGTTCAAAGTTACAACGGCACTGAAAAAAGTGACTTATGACCCTTTTTTCATTCTTACGACCGTTGCAACACACCCGTGGTCACCTGATCAAAATTCAGATACTCGGAAACTGACTCGTATTTACGACCTTCTGACAAGCAAAGTCAATGGGGGAAGCCAGATTCATTTAACAACCAGGTTACTAATTTAACAGCTGCAATTATTCACTTAACGATGAGAAAAATCGCAAAAAATCTCACTTAACAAATGCCTTCCCTCCGCAACCTAATTTTTGGGCTCAATTGTGGTCGTAAGTCAAGGACTTCCTGTGTAGAGATAGAATATTGGTAGTCCTTGACTTATGACAACAATTGGGACCAGAATTTATTTCCATTGCTTGCAAGGTGGGTGTTGAGTCAATTGTCTCTGACGATCCCAGCATTACATAAGAATATCAATAACAACGGACTACCGCTCTAATAACCAAAGGAAAATATAAATTCTTCTTCTACTAACTGTTTGGGATTTCCTCATTAACTGGTTGAGATTTTTCTCAGAGTTTATAAGGGCCAGGTGCTTCTGTTCTCTTATCGCTGCTGAGGTTTCTCCTCCCATCTTAGAAAAATGCTTTCATTTTATTCCTCTGAACCATCAGCATGCCTGTATTTATTTAATCTGCAATTCTGTGCAATGAGGTAGTCACAGAAGCACAGCCAGAAAGATTAATTATTATATTTGGCAACTCATATCCGCCCTACTTGGACTCCAGGAAGGGCAAAACCGGCCACATTATACTGGCCACAACTATGCCATCAATTTCTTTACATGCTTCAGTTGGATAACTGTGGTATTGATTGCCATGCCAGTATTTTTTTCTTTTTTACCCCACATCTCTATCAGTGGGACTTCAGTCTGTCTGGTTGCAAATCCAAGTGTACTATTATAGTCTTACTTTCCCATCGATTGGATTTCTTTCAACCAGCCTACCTCGCAGGGTTGTTCTGGGAAGAAATGGAAGGAGTGAGTTCTTTGTGTATCTCCTGGGAGACTTGAATGAAATGTAGGATATAAACCTAATAAGCGAATGTTCCAAAAGGTATAATTTCCCATATCATTGAAAAGCAGAATTATAGCAAGCAAGAAGAAAAGTCTCAACACACAATCTCTATGACAGAAATCTCCAAATTTGACCACTTTAAGACTTGTGGACTTCAGCTCCCAGAGTTCCCATGACTGGCTAGGGAATTATTGGGTGTTGAAGTCCACAAGTCTTAAAGCTGCCAAGTTTGGAGATCTCTGCTCTATCTGAAAGTCCAACTATACTTTTTGGAATTATTTAGATGCACACTGCTAAGAAAATTCTTTTCAAACCAAGCATGTATTTAAGCTCATATAAAACCAGTTTTATACAATCTGCTATTTCCAACAACTATACAAATTCCCGATTTACTTCGTTCCGACTAGCTGGTTTTTAAACTGGCATAAATCCAGTTCATGATTTCGTTACATTAACTTGAAATTGGTGTATTTGATACTGCAAACTGAGGCTGGAGGAGAGAAGTCTAAGAAAAGCTGGCTAAGAAATGTGAAAGAATTACAATTTCTTTCACTCACAAATACACACACACATACTGCTTCCTCTCACAACATTGAATCTCCTCTCCAAAAACAACACAATTCCATCATCAACAAAATTAAACTACCCTTGTTGTGTTAAAAAAACAAAAACAAAAGCATCTAGAAAGGTGTATTTTTTCAATATACAGCATTTGTTTGTTTTGCAAGCTTCCGGCCCTAATAACATTATATCTCTCTCTTTTATCTAGAAATTAAAGTTAGTCAGAATAAATGGTGCGTGATTTCTATACACAATTGGTGTTGTGCATGCCATGACTCAATCGAGACTAGAACATAAGGGTCAATTGAGATTATAATATAAGGGCAATAAACAAGAAGAAAATTAAGACAATTAAATCAATACTGAAGGGCAGGAAGTATACATTAGAAGTGTTATTCTATTTCGCACTCAGAGATCAAATATGAGAAGGATGTTTCTACTCCAGCTAAAACAATACAGTAATTGGATTTTTAAGGAACTAAGGAAATAGTTAGGCCAGAGATCTCCAAACTTGGCAACTTTTAAGACTTGTGGACTTCAACTTCCAGAATTGAAGTTGCCAAGTTTGGGGACCTCTGAGGCCTGTTAAGAGAGCTTGCAAAAAAACAAACAAAAAATGTTACATGGGAAAACTCGCTTTCTCATTGTTCCTGGCCCCAAATGATCTGCAATCTGAACACTTTCTTAGCACACTCAGCTGTGTTTGCCAAAGGTGATACAGAAAAAACCCATGGGAATTATTTGCAGGCTGTATCCAGTCCCACGGTTTCGGCGGGAAGGTGGCTGCAGCCAGAAGGCAGCTGGCCCTTCTCTTTTGAACGAAGATGCTCAGGGCCCCTAACTTAGTCGGTGAATTTCGAGGGGAGACCTTTTTGAAGAGAGGGTGAGGCTCAGGGCCAGCGCGACCCTCCACATCCCTGCAAAATAAGCGGCATCCTGGATGGAGAGCTATGACCTTGCTCCCCGGAGCCTTATATCCTTGCAACAGGCAGTGAGCGCATGGTCTCCTCGTAGTGTGTGAAAGGTGCACTCTCCAGGTGAGAGAAAAGAGGAAGCAAGGCAGCACGAGAAGAGAGATCCAACTGGATCCAGTCCCACAGTTTGGGGGGGGGACGGGGAGACGTCAGCAGCCGGAAGCCATTGAACCTTCTACCTTGAAAAAGGATGCTCAGCAGTCCTTCCCTTACAACCTGTCAACTTGGAGAGGGCAAAGTTTCATCCAAGCCCGCCCAAATCTATGCACAATAGGAGCGCCCTAGATAGATAGGACCCAGCCCCTTCTTCAAGGAGGGGAGACTTTATATCCTTGTAGTGGGTCGCTCTCTAACATATGAAAGGTGTTCCCTCCACCAGGTGAGAGAATGGAGGTGCCCCCTCCACTAGGTGAGGTGCTCTCTCCTCCAGGTGAGGTGTTTTCCTCTCCAGGTAAGAGCAACGAGGAACCCAACCGGCCCAGGGGTGAGGAGGGATGGTTTGTGGCGGGGTGGGGAAGCGCTGCCATTACCTGCAACGGGGGGTCGCTGCTCCAGATCACGTGCTGGTAACCCGGGCTGGCGTCGAAGGGCGAGAGCGCCCGGGGAGAGCAGCCGTTGGGCGCGTCCAGCAGCTGCACCCGCTTCCCGCCGGGGCTGCTGTAGGTGCGGACCCGCTCGTAGACCAGGTTGCCGCTCCCGTTGCAGCTCTCCTGCGGCGGGAAGGGCTCGGGGCACAGCTGGCCCTGCAGGGGCAGCGGAGCCGGGCGGCTCTGGCGGGCGCGGGGCAGCGTGGCGGGCAGCGAAGGCGGCGGCGCCAAGCAGGGGTCGAAGCAGGAGCGCGAGGGCGCTGGCGGCGGCGGCACCGGGCAGTAGCCGCGCGGCGGAGACGGGGCGGCCGGCTGCGAGCGGGAGCTCCAGGACGGAGGCAGCGACGTCGGCTGGACGTGTTGCTGGACGCCGAACATGCTGGCGTTGCGCGGGGCTCTGGCGCGGGGCTGGCACTGGCCCGCTGGCTGAGCCGGGCGGAGGTTAGGCAGCCGGGAGGCCCGCCCTCCCCCGCCGGGGCCACGCCCGCCGCCGGGCCCCAAAGCTCACCTGCCGCCGCCGGGGAAGCGCGAAGCCGCCGCCGGGTGGGGCTTGGCTGGAGATGCAGCTGCCGAAGAGGCCGGGCGGGGCTGCAAGGCTGCGGGCCACCTCCAAGCAGAGGCCGGCTGGGGAATTCTGGGAGTTGAAGTCCACCTTTAAAAGTTGCGCCGAAGTTGGAAAAGCCCTGCGCGAGAAGGTTTAGGGCAAGGAACATGCACGTGAAAATGAGACCATGGAGCTCTGGGAACTCTTGCAACGATGCATTAGAACATGGGACAGCCAGTTGTCCGGAATGGTGCAGCGTCTCCTGCTTGAGCAGGGAATTGGACTAGAAAACTTCCAACGTCCCTATTCTATTCCATTCCATTCTATTCTACTGTACCCTACCCTACTAATTCTATTATATTCTACCCTACCCTATCCCAGGGGTGGGATTCAAATTTTTTAACAACTGGTTCTGTGGGCGTGGCTTAGTTGGTGGGCGTGGCTTGGTGGTCATGTGACTGGCTGGGGTGGCCAGCTCAACATCACTCACATTGAGGCACGCATCTCCTCACCTGGCCTCTCATGACTGTGGGGATGCTGCAGCAGTCGTAAGTGTGAAAAATGGTCATAAGCCACTTTTTTCAGTGCCATTCTAACTTTGAATGGTCATTCCGCACAAGCAAAATACCAGCAAAGGAGGGGAAAAAAACTCCAGGGACGTTCCAGAGACAGGAAGTCCAGTCCTGCCAAGAATGTAATAAGGGTTAACGGAGAGGCAGTTATTGTAAGCAACACCAGAATGTTTCCTTCCTGCCTTCCTTATAGGATTGGACCAGTAATTTCTTCTAACAACCGATTCTCCGAACTGCTTAGAATGTTAACAACCGGTTCTAAAGAATAGGTGCGAACCTGAAGAATCCCACCCCTTCCCTACCCTATTCTCTATTCTACTCTACTAATTCAATTCTACTCTACTAATTCTATTCCATTCTATTCTACCGTACCCTACCTATTTTACCCTACCCTACCCTATTCCCTATTCTACTCTACTAATTCAATTCTACTCTACTAATTCTGTTGTATTCCAGTCCATCCCATCCCATGACATTGACAATACATTGAATCATACGGTAGGGTTGGAAGGGACCTTGGACGTCCTCTAGTCCAACCCTGTGCTGAAGCAGGACAGGACACCCTATAATAGTGGCGGCAAACTTTTCAGCACCGAGTGGTGACATGGAAGGATGCTTGTGCGCTGGAAATCGGAAGAGCAGCTCCCTGATGTGCTACGTGGGAGCGCTGGAAACAGGAAGCCATATCAACATACAAGGTTCAAACATGTATTACCAATAAAATCCTACACAAACAATTTAAAATAAGAGTGGGGTAAAGTACCATAGTTATAGGGTAAAATACAATAATTCAATACATAAATATGTAAAATAGAATAAAATGACATAAAATTATATTTCTGTATCTGTATTACCTCCTGCAATCTACCCCAATCAGGCCCACATATGCCGAATTCAGATGGACCATTTTAGTCAGAAATCATGCTATATTAAATATCATTTTCAAATTCTGGCCACACATGAGGTATATGTTGTTTGAATATGGGCCTCCCATTGGGCCATAAGTTTAAAATATGGATCAAGGTACTTATCTCTCACTCCCTTATATAAAAAAACAAATAATATATGAGTCAGATCTTCTACCTCTACAGCGCCACAAATACATGTTACAAATACAAAAATACATGTATGTTCATTATATGGGATAGAATGGAATCTCCCAAATCTAACCATTGTATTAAGCTGTTTGAATCTTGCTCAGATAAATATCTCCCTGAGATGTTTTTAGGAAGTTTCTGCAAGTCCTCTACTAGAGTTTGGCCAACATCTGATATATGATGTTGGGTTAAATGGGCCTTTGGCCCAAAGATGAAATGATTATAGTAGCATTGTGGTATTCCATAATCCTGTTGCACCACTCAACCTCTTATCTTCAGGCTAAAATGTAGACTTCAGAAGTCTGGCAGTAGTGGGATTAAAAATTTTTTTACTACTGGCTCTGTGAGCGTGGCTTGGCATGGCGTGGCTTGGTGGGCGTGGCGGGGAAGATTACTGCAAAATCCCCATTCCCTCCCCACCCCACTAACCTGCTTTCCAGCTCCGTTCTCCTGTGCTGGGCAACCAAAGAAGACCCAGCCAATCAGCTGGGACTCGGGAGCAGAGAATAGAGGGGGGCGGGGCCAGTCAGGGGTGGTATTTGCTGGTTCTCCGAACTACTCCAAATTTCCGCTACCGGTTCTCCAGAACTGGTCAGAACCTGCTGAATACCACCTTTGAAGTCTGGTTATCTTTCTTAATTATTCCATGCTGAAAGTCCTCACTTCCTTCATCTGCTTCCTCGCTGAGTTATGTATGAGCCCAGGGCTTCTCAGTTTTGGCAACAAAAATTGGAAAAGATGCATGGACTTCAACTTCCAGAATTCCCCAGCCAATTTGCTGACTGGGGAATTCTGGGAGTTGAAGTCCACATATTTTAGAGTTGCCAAGTTGAAAAAAAAACACTTCACCAAAAACCTAATGAAGAATTTAGGAGACGCAATGGAATCTTGGAGTCTCTTGTGGCATTTTTAATTTTTAAAAGTTGTGTTCAGCTGTGACTTTTTTCTTCTCTTTTTCCTGCCTCTGACTTAAGGTCCATGGTTATTCAGTTTGTGGAAGCCTCCCATCATTTCTTTAAAGACAGAACTTCACAAGCTGAGGCAGGTGCCAACACAGCTGCCGTAAAGATTGTCGCCAGAGGAAGAAAACTATTATTTCGATGAGTAATTCCGTCTTAAGGCTGTTTGGAATTGAAGTTAAACATAACTAAGTTATTTGATTTTTTTTAAACCTCACTTCACGCACTTCCTTTTCCTGATCACACTGCCATTCCGACTCAAGGTGTGTGTAGTGTATTGTGTGTAGGCTGTCTCACTACCCTAAAATTGAGCAGTCCTGGTTATGCATTCTTCACTCCATTTTTGGGGTGCTCCAGTTGTTGCAGTGAATCCAAAAGTTATCAAGTTAATACAATGGTAGAATCTAATTACTAATTCCTTTCCTCATCTATTTATTTGTATCCCGCTGTTATTGTTTTTACAAATAACTCAAGGTAGCAAATCTATCCCACACACAACTCCTCCTATTTTCCTAATGCACAAAACAACACTGTGAAATGGGTTTGGCTGAGAGAGAGCTATTGTCAAGATTACCCATCTGGCTTTCATGACTAAAGTGGGACTAGAACTCACAGTCTCCTGGTGATTGGCTGAAAGTCACCCAATCAATCTTCATGGCTAAGGCGGGACTAGAACTCCTGGTCACCTGGTGATTGGCTCCAAATCACCCGTTGGCTTTCATGCCTAAGATTGGACTAGAACTCACCATCTCCTGGTGTCACTCAGCTAGTTTTCATGGCTACAGAAGGTCTAGAACTCATGTCTCCCGCTTTCTAGCCTATATATATCTATAAAAGCGAAATACCACTCACGCATCATCACAAAATCTCCAGAACCATAAAGCCTACAAACTTGAAATTAAACACTTATGCTCCTCTTGGTTTCTAGATGGTCACTATGAAAGGATTTTTCGAAATGAAAAATCAGAGCTTGTATTTCCTATATTATTATTATTATTACGCTCTGATCCTAAGGAGTTCTACTCGTCCTCCCCACCTGAAAAGAAATTTGCTCCAAATGCAAAATCCAAGCAGAGGAGAGGAGTTTCAGCTTTAGTTTTGGTTTCACAGCAGCAACCATCTTTAGTACAGAACAGTTGAGCTAAGCCACACCCAGACTCCTTGCTGTCTCCATCTTACTCACATAGCAAATACTGCTTCAGTTTCCAAACAGCCCTCAATTGTCTGACACACTGACAGGATGCTAGCCAGATGAATACCAATGGGTGCTGGTAGGCAGAGGCAGAATTTTTTCCCCTTATTTTCCTCTCCAAAAACTAAGCCCGATCACATAGTTTCATAGTGAAGCACGGGTATCGAGCTAGCAACTGTATAACATGAAGAAACCTCTACTAGATGCTACTGACTAAATTCCCCACAGTTTATCAACATCTCCATGTCCTGGTCCTGATATACTTCTTGGGTTTTTGCAAATTCTTTACTTTCCAGCTAGGCGTAATAATATATGGGGCTATAATAACAGTCCAGACATCTTACACTGATGTTATAAATGAAGCTACGGATGTGGTTATTATTTTTCAGGAACTTAACTAGCACCTTTAAACTCGGCCAAGAGGTAGAAACTGATTGATCTTCAAGAAAGTGAGAAAGGAGGTCAGAATAGAAAGAGTTTAGAATGGCCCAAGGACACCCAGCTTACTTTCACGCCTAAGGCAGGATTAGAACTCACAGTCTCCTGTTTTTTAGGTGGACGCCTTATCCACTAGACCAAAGTGGCTCTAGTATACGCATGTTTCTAAAATTGGGTGAACAACTTGACATCCTAAGGATAGACAGACTTCCAGACATCCCCAAGTCTAGACAACGACCATGAGGGTGTGATCAAATCTCCATTTGGCTTTTGGTGGACTGATAGTCCTTGAGTTATGACCAGTTGCTTAGTTGCATTTACAAAGCCTAACCTGTGAAACATCCCTTCCCCCAGCCATGTTCACAAATGGTCATACTGCCCTCCTCCCAACCATGGTCACATGATCTTTACAACAGGTTGCAGCGTTCTATAGTTGTGAGTCGTCATGCGTTTTGCTACTTTTCGGCAAAAAACACCCATTCAAATTAATGGCTTCACACCAGTTGTAGGATTCAAAAATTTTTACTACTGGTTCTGGTGGGCGTGGCTTGGTGGGTGTGACAGGGGAAAGTTACTGCAAAACCTCCATTCCCTCCCCACCTCACTAACCTGCTTTCCAGCTCCGTTCTCCTGTGCAGGGCAACCAAAGAAGACCCAGCCAGTCAGCTGGGACTCGGGAGGCAGAAAATAGATAGGGGCAGGGCCAATCAGAAGTGGGATTTGCCAGTTCTCAGAACTATTCAAAATCTTCACTACCGGTTCTCCAGAACTGATCAGAACTGGCTGAATACCACCTCTGATTCACACGTCCGACTGCCATATTTGTTGATCGACCGCCATACAAAAGGTCATAAAATCATTTCTGTTCATGAGTGCCCCTCGACATATGACGGTAATGACTTAACGACCAGATTTCCAGCCTAAACTGCCATCGTAAGTAAAGGACTACCTGTACTGTATATGTGGGAGGATTTCCTTGAAGACATTCCTGGAGTTTTCCAGAGCCCTCTTACAAATAACCAAATTGATGTGCAATTTAACTGTGTCTCCTCCCCAAAAAAGGGAAACTTTTTAATCCACAGGGATTAATGTTGGGGTGTTCCATTAATTTGGTTCATTTAAGACGACAAGGATTTATTTGTTATTCTGCAGTGGTGAATCAATTTGAATTAAATGTTTTGAAGCCCAAAGATGGCAAGGAGATCTGCAAAACCTTGTTAAAATTTGCCACTGATTCATAATTTAAGATGAGGCAAAAGAGAAACACGATTATACCGATAGGGAGTAGCCCTATTGTCTTTAATTAATTGCCGAAATACAATTTGAATAAGACAAACTCAACTTTTGTTTGTTTGTCCTAGCCGCAGGAATTTCTTTTTTTGTTGGTCACACACACACACACACACACACACATATATACACACACATTCTTCTTGCTCACACAGCAAATACTGTTTCACTTTCCAAACAGCCCTGAACTCTCTCACTCCCCACCTGAAAAGAAATCTGTTCCAACTGCAATTGAGCTAAGCCACACCCAGGCTCCTTGCTGTCTCCTTCTTGCTCACACAGCAAATATGGTTTCAGTTTCCAAACAGCCCTGAACTCTCTCACACATACTGACAGGACGCTAACCAGATGAATAGCCAGATGCTGGTAGGCAGAGGCAGACATTTTTTCCCCTTATTTTCCTATCCAAAAACTTGCCCAATCACATAGTCTCTCTCTCTCTCTCTCTCTCTCTCTCTCTCTCTCTCCCTCCCTCCCTCCTACATATAATTTACAAATAGTCTTTGAATTACAGCGGTTCCTTTAGTGACCACTCAAAGTTACAACGACAGTTTTAAAAAGTGTCTTGTGACCCTTTTTCACACTTAACAACTATTGCAGCTATGCTTGGCTGGAGAATTCTGGGAGTTGAAGACCACAAGTCTTAAAGTTGCCAAATTTGGAGACCTCTGAATTAGAGGAAGGCAGGTCTCAGCTGGAAGTTAGGCAATGCTTTGTAACAGTAATATTTCAACAATGGAATGAAACATTGAAGGGAGTTGTGAACTCTTTTTTGTTATGTCAGGTGAATGTTGATATCTATCTCTTATGGATGTTCTCATTTGGATTCCTATGCTGAACAAGGGCTGGACTTCCTAACGAAGGGTGTATATCAGGTTAGTGATCAATTAAAGGCTCATTGCCCAAATGTACATGCCTGAATGTTAAAGTCATATTCTCGGACTTAAAATGTGTTGGATATTGCTCCATCTGGCCTACTTGTTGTCGGTATCAATAGCTTCGCCAAGTGAGCAGGTGAGAATTTGGCACCTTCTCCATACAAAACAAACTCTTTAACCGTTGTGCTATGCTATCTCCTTCATCTGGAGAACATCAGCAATTTTTATCTAATCTAAAGGAAGGAATCTTTTATTTATTGATTTGATTTGATTTGATGTGTCAGTCGCTTACAAGGTAATAGATATAAGTATAAACTTGAGTAAGAATACAGGAAATAGGTACGATTAAATGGGGATAATAGGACAGGGACGGTGGGCACAATTGTGCATTTATGCAGGCCCCTTACAGACCACTTAGGAATGGGATGAGGTCAATAGAGATTAATTTGAGGTTAAAGGAGTGGGGATTTGAGGATGTAACTACAGAGTCAGGTAGTGCATTCCAGGCATTGACCACTCTGTTGCTGAAGTCGTACTTTCTGCAATCAAGTTTGAAGTGGTTTACATTGAGTTTGTATCTGTTGTGTGCTCTTGTGTTGTTATGGTTGAAGCTGAAGTAGTCATTGACTGGTAGGACAGATAATTGTAGCAGATAATTTTGTGTGCTACGCTTAAGTCTAATCGTAGGCGGCTAATCTGGTTTAATGAATTTAATCTAATCTAGCCTAATCAAGAGAAGGACTAGGGGGTGACATGATAGCAGTGTTCCAATATTTGAGGGACTGCTACAAGAAGAGGGAGTCAAGCTATTCTCCAAAGCACCTGAAGGCAGGACAAGAAGCAATAGATGGACACTTCAAGGAGAGAAGCAACCTAGAAATGAGGAGAAAATTCTGACAGTGAGAACAATCAACCAATGGAACAACTGGCCTTCAGAAGTTGTGGCTGCTATATCACTGGAGGCTTTTAAGAAGAGACTGGATAACCATTTGTCTGAAATGGTATAGGATCTCCTGCTTAAGCAGGGGGTTGGACTAGAAGATCTCCAAGTCCCTTCCAATTCTGTTATTCTGAATTAAAAGTAATAAGATATATCCTTGAATCCACGTCCAATCCATTATATACTCAAAGTGTTGAAGATTTTAAATCGTTTCATTTGGTTCTTCTTTTCTGAATTTATTTACAATAATCAGCAAAGCAACATGTTAAATTATACACATCCAATCAATGCAGTAAAATAAAACTTTTTTCTCCCCAGGGAATTGGCAGAAATCAGTTTCCACCACTGAGAAAAAATAACTTCAGTTGAAATGGAAGCCATGCTTTCTTTTGGGGAGCCCATTGAGATTGTACAGCAGGATTGTGAAGCAGGGGGTGCAGGAGCCAATCTTTCATGGCTGTTGAAACATTACTCCGTGGATTTTCCTGATTAAACTATACATGGTCATATACGTATTTATTTCAATAAGAAAAATGAAGATTTTGAACAAATGGACGGTTTTTGTTAAAGGCTTCGAAAGCAGAATGTAACAGAAAAAGATGCAACTTATATTTAATATCTGACCAAAATTTGGTGGGCATATATGTGTATTTATTAAATTATTAAGCACAGATTTCGGTTTAGTAAGCTGTGTAAACAGAGCCAATTGTCAATTTGTTTAAATGGAGTCACTCTTTGCACTCAGCCATAAATTTCTTAACCATGGCTTATTGGAGATACCACCCTTTTTTATTTTCACATAGCATGCTAAATCCATAAACAAGTGAGCCGTGTTATGACTCCCAGTGATGTGGGAATTCTTTTTTTTTTAATAAAAGTTTTATTTAAGTTTTCACAAAACATACGAATACAAATAAAATATCTTTTTTTTTTGAGAACAGCGTACCCCCGGGTTGTCACGTCTCCATACAAACATAAGCTCAATACATATTTATCTTATACATTCTAATCCATCTCTTATAACTATTTTTGCAATTTTTTCAATAGCTTTTCCCTTTCTTTACTTCCTATGGCCTTATTTTAAATTATCTCATTCCTTTCTTAATTCAATTACATATCTTTTTCTAATCGTTAAAATCTTTCTAATCAATCTTTTTATACTTTCGTCTGTCCTGTTTAGAATTTCATGTTAACTTTTCTCATAAAACAAATTTTCCCCTGTAATTACTAGACTGGAGTATAATACCTTTGTATCTTTTTTCAAATCTTGTTTAAAAATTAGTTACACCTTTACATTCATTTTCTAACCTCTATTTTATAACAGATACTTATTTTCAGTCAAATTCTGCTTGGTACATTCCCTTAAAAATACACACTAAATTCTTAAAAGAAAAAGGTATATATGTATATATATCTGTGTATATATGTATAATAATAGTAAATGGAATAATTATTCTATTCAAGCATAGCTCTGCCATTAATATTAATATCAATCTTTTACATTTCTATTTCTTTTAACAAACATTACCTAGTAATATCAGTTGTCTTTCACTTTAATCATCTATATTTCATATTTTACTTATTACTGTATTTAAATAAAAAACCAAACAATAGTTATTAACAGTAGTCAATAAAGTTATTATTCTTATTCAAGTATCTCATCAACTGATAACAATCTTCCATGTTTCTTTTCAGTTTTTTTAAACTTTCTTTTTAAATCATTGAGAGCCTTATTCTCTTTACAAACAAATATTCCACTACACATCAATAGAAATTTTTTCTATCACTTTAATCATCTAACATATTTTCTAACCCTTTTCTATTTCTAATATAACAATGCTATCCCATGCGGAATCCTCTCATTAAGTTAAATTTTAACCATTGTCTCTGTGTCTTTTAAATAGGTTTATACCTTTAATTCTTGTACGCTTTTCCTGTACCTCTATATCTTGTTTCTGTCCTTGGTAGCTTCTTTTCCTTTCCCTCTTCCCTCTCTTCTTCTCCCTCCCCTTTTTATTCCCTTTTCTTTCTGATTCTCCCTTCTGTGGTCCTCCCTTCTGCTTCTTCTTATGATTACTTTTCAAATTACTCTTTTTTTTTAGTTGTTGCTTCAATGCTTAAATTTTTAACTCCCTTTCCCCCCCTTTCCCTTTTTTACCCCGCTTAAAATTGCTTGGTCATTAAAGATGGCTTCTTCATTGTCCCGCCCTTCTTGTTCTGCCAGCGTTTCTTGTTGTTTTTCATAGTTCAAGATCTCCATTTCTAAAAATTGAAATACGAAGCCAAAAGATCCTCTTCCCTCTTGTGCTTCTTCTTTTTGTTCTTTAAGTCTCATTTTTAACTCTTCAAGGAGTGATGCTATTTTAAAAAATTTTAAACAGTCCCCAATTGCTTTTATTTTGTTTCATTAGGATCCACCATCCAAATTTCCAGGAATCATCTAATAATCCAAGACTGTTTCTTGCTTCTTTTATCACTTTTTCTTTCCAGGGCCTTTATTATCTTGTAACACGGTTTCAACTACAATGTATCTTTTGCAAGCCTTGTTAAAATTCCACTATCGATCGATTTTTTTTTAAAGTTCCAGGTGGTCTCCTCCATTTTCCAGATTCCACCCTCTTTTTTTCCATTTTCCCTCCTCTGCTTTCTTTCTTTTTTCAAAGAAAAAAATTTAAATTATCCAAAAATCTTTATCCCTTTAATACTTTATTTTCAGCTAGAAATAGCCTATTAATGTCAAAGTGGATTAATATCAATTTCTTATTCGAATCTTTCTTCTTAACGTTTCAAGTCAATTAAAACTGTCAATGTGAGAGGAGAAAAAGCCAGTTCCGTTTCCTTTCCCTTTCTCTTTTGCTGCTTAAAATCTTTTTTAGGAATAATATTATTCTTTAAAATTCAGATTCCAGGTACCTTAAGTAGATGTTCTCCGTTCAACCCGGTCAATCAAACTTTCTCCTTTAAACTTCCTCCTGCACAATCTTGTCCGGTCGGGTTCTTCTTTGAGGTGGCCATTTCTGACCACCGCTGCAACTACCTTTGGGAAAGGGAGTAATGGCCAGCCAAAGAGGAGAGATGCGGCTCTCCTCAACCCCACTGACGGCTTTCCAGTGATGTGGGAATTTTTAAGCCTTTCACTGAATCATAGAACAGAGAAGCATAGGAATAGAAGGTCTCCTAATCCAACCTCTGCTCAAAGCAGGAGCATTATGTCATCCCAGTCAAATGGTTCTCCGGTCCATTTTTGAAAACCTTTCGTGATGGAGCACTCAGAACTCCGGAAAGCAAGCTGTTCCATTGATTATTTGTTCTCGCAGATAGAAATTCCTCCTAATTCTAGGTTGGATCACTCTTTTATGATCTTCCACCCATTTCTTCTTGTCCTGCCCTCTGGTGCTTGGAGAACAGATCCAGAAGTGGTATTCGGCAGGTTCTGACCAGTTCTGGAGAACCGGTAGTGGAAATTTTGAGTAGTTGGGAGAACCGGCAAATCCCACCTCTGACTGGCCCCGCCCCCATCTCTTCTCTGCCTCCCATTGAGTCCCAGCTGATTGGCTGGGTCTTCTTTGGTTGCCCTGCACAGGAGAACGGAGCTGGAAAACAGGTTAGTGGGGTGGGGAGGGAATGGAGATTTTAGAGTATCCTTCCCCTGCCACGCCCACCAAGCCACACCCACAGAACCAGTAGTAAAAAAAATTTGAATCCCATCACAGTTCCTCTTGTTTGTGACAGCCTCTCAAGTACTGGATGTCAGCCTTCAAGAATCTTTCTTCTGCTTGTCTTTCCAGCTGCCATAGTAACGGAGGGAGGGAGGATAAATTAGGCTTTGTGGGCGGGGGAAGAATGCTGGAGGCTTGAAAGGGTGAATTGAAAAACGTGGGAAAACTTTCTTGTTTATGTTTACTTGCTTGCTGCCCAGCCGCAACATCTTATCTATCCAGGCCAAGGTCAACGTCTGAATCACCACCTGAAGATGCCCCATATGAGATTATACACACCTCACATTGGATGGCCAGTTTGAACTATTGTGGATGGGAACGTTGTATATGTGATTTTCGTGCCTAATGCCTCAGGTCTTGAATTCTTTTGATGCTACCACTTTTGATTTCCAGTAAAAGTCCTTTTCTCTAAAACAATGGAGTCTAAGGGTATCTTTCTTGGATTTTGAGTGGAGCCTCACCTGACATTATTCAAGATCTGAGGCAATGGGTGCAAAAAATCACATATGCAAAGTCACGTATACAAAGCCTCACCTGACACTGGAAGACAATTAATCATGTCCCCTCAATCCTTTTCTTCATTAGGCTAGACCAGGGCTGTCAAACTCAAGGCCCGCAGGCCAGATCCTGCCCTCTTGTCCATAGGGCCACCCTGGAAACAGCAAAAGACTAGCCGCTGTTACTATGCCAGGGAAAATGGAGCTGGAGGCCCTGCATGCAGCCTCCCAGGCCCCGTTTTCACTTTGCAGAGGGCTGCAGGAGGCCATTGTGGCTGAAAACGGGGCATGGGGAGGGATCGTGCGGGGCCCGTTTTCACTGGCAGAGGGCCAGCAAAACAAATTTGAAAAAACAAAAGGAGAAATGTTTCCCCTTTTGCATTTGAGCATGCAAGAAGGGGCCGAAAAGGAGAAAGGGAAGAAGGGAAGAAGGAAAGCCAAAGGAAAAAGAAGGAGAGATGGGAAGAGAGCAAGGAAGGAGAAATAAGGAAAGAGGGGAAGGAAGAAGAAAGAATGAAGAGGGAAGGAAAAAGAAGAAGAGGAAGGAAGGGAGTGCAGGAAGGAAGCAAGTAGAGTGCAGGCAGGCAGGCAGGCAGGCGGGCAGGCAGGCAGGCAGGAAGGAAAGAAGGAAGGAAGGAAGGAAGGAAGGAAGGAAGGAAGGAAGGAAGGAAGGAAGGAAGGAAGGAAGGAAGGAAGGAAGGAAGGAAGGAAAAGAAGGAAGGAAGGAAGGGAGTGCAGGAAGGAAGCAAGTAAAGTGCAGGAAGGATGGAAGGAAGGAAGGATTATTCTGAGAGGGAGGGAGGGTCTGTGGGAAGTCCTGCCTTAGCACTTGGCCACCACAGGTGCCCCTGACACAAGTGATGTCATGCTAACCACTCTCCTGGCCACACACACACAGCCACACCAGTGGTGGGATTCAGATTTTTTTTACTACCAGTTCTGTGGGCGAGGCTTAGTGGGCATGGCTTAGTGGGCGTGGCCTGATTTGGAGGGTGTGGCTTGGTGGGCATGGCATGGCTTGGTGGCCGTGGCTTGGTGGGCATAGCATGACTTGGTGGGTGTGGCTTGATGGGCGTGGCCTGATTTGGAGGGTGTGGCTTGGTGGACATGGCGATGGCTTGGTGGGCATGGCAGGGGAAGGATCCTGTAAAATCTCCATTCCCTCCCCACTCCTGGGAGAAAGTTACCACTGGTTCTCCGAACTACTCAAAATTTCCGCTACCGGTTCTCTAGAACTGGTCAGAACCTGCTGAGCCACATACACCCTGGCCCCACAAGGCCAAACATAACCCCGATGTGCCCCTCAATGAAATCAAGTTTGACACCCTTGGGCTAGACAGACCTAACTCCCTCCTTTGGGTTTACATACATGTGAAGCCAACACCCAAAATTAATTATTTAAGTTAACAGGCACTCAACAAACACCAAATCCCAGCAAACGATGGCAGTCGATAAGTAGCCCAAAACTTGGAATTTGTGTATAACTTACAATTTCTGTGCCCTTCGTGTTAGCCAACAAAATGCCTGAGATAGCCAAAGCATAATAGAAAAACATGGTATTCTTGCTCGACTTCCCAAAAGGCGCTGAATTAAAGAGATGTTGAATTAGCAGCGTGGTTTGGTCTATCAGAGGTGTTTCTTCGAAATTGTTCTTTTATGACAGTGAGGAGAATACCTGACTGAGGTGGATGACATGTCTCATTGTAGGTTTCAAATGTATCAGAAGAACTGTCTGGCTGTTGAAGAATGAAATTCCTTTCAAAACAAGGTTTGACAACTGTCTTTTCCCCACCCACAAATGCAAGAGAAAGGCGTTCTTTAAAAAATGCTTGATGGAGCAAGAGAGAAAAGAGGAGGATAAACTGGCCAGGGCGAAAAGCTCAAGAGATTAATTCTTCAAAGTTACTCTTTGACCTCACCACCTGTGATCTACAATTCAGCCATGCCAAAAGCTGGAACAGATAGTTTCTCTTTAAACAGAGATGGATTAATTAAAAAAAAATTAAAAAGGAGGAGAAAGAAAGAAAAAGGATGCGTTTATCAAATGCATATAATTCCAACCATTTCTTTGATAGTTTATTCGATGGCAGCTCTCAGGAATTCAGTCTTGAAGAAAGTGGTTTGTCAAAGATCTCACCTATTGTCCCACTTGAGAGTGGGGATAAATCCATGTATTTTCCTGAAGGGAAAAATGGCACAAGGAAAACATTGAAGCAACCCAAACTTTGAGCTGCAGCTCTCTTCTTGGTTCACACATCCCACTAAACCCAGACTGGCTTGTGTGATTGTTTCATGGTTGTAAAACCAGGTTTATAGCATAGCTGTAAAAGTGATGGTTGTCACCTTCAAAGCCTTACATGACCTGGGGCCAGGGTTATTTTTGAAGGACTGTCTTTTCCCAGCTATATCTATCCAACCAATCAGTTATGCTCTGGGTTCAGGGCTGGGGCTGCTGGGAGTTCACAGGGGTTCAGGAGAGCCCCTAGCTAAGATTCTGTGCAGTTTGGAGAACCCCCAAATCCCACTCCTGGCTGGTCCCCCCATCTCACCCCACCCTTCCCAGGAATCCCCATGCGGCCTGTTTTGGATGCAGGTAAGTGGAGGCCACGGATGGAGGATCGGGGAGGGTAAAAAACAGGTCTCCCAGAAGTTCGGGAAGGCCAGAAATGGGCCCGTTTCCAGCTTCCAGAGACCTTCCGGAGCCCTGGGAAGCCATTTTCACCCTCCCGGAGACTCAAGGAAAACCTCAGGAGCCCGAGGAGAGCAAAAATGTGCCCCCCCCCCTGCATGGTTCAGGAGGCCGACTGGGCAGAGAACCCTTTGCTAAAAGTTTTGAAGGCCACCCCTGCCTAGGTTCCCTCCTTTAAGGAAGTCCATCTGATGGGACGAAGCAGAGTCTTCTCCATGGTGGCTCCTTCCCTGTGGAACATCATCGCTGTGGAGATAAGATAGGCCTCCACCCTGATATTTTCCAGAAGGCCATGAAGACATGATTTTGCCAGTGGGCCTGGGGACCCCAGTAGTGATATGGAGCTCATCAAGTGGATGGCTGGATTGTCATCCCCATGGGTATGTGGATTTAGTGTATTGGGATTTTGGTTCTGTAATCCACCCGGAGTCACCATGACTGGGTTGGGCAGCCATATAAATTTTCTTAAACAAAAAATAAAATCAATATCATCTGATCACAGCTGACTGTAACTTATTCAGTAAATCACAGTTAAACAAGCCATAGCTTAACACAATAACCAGCCTGAGGAAACTTAGTACGTGCTTAAGCTAAAAAGAGGTAATAGCACCACAGCCGAGGAACCAAAGGCTAGCTAGCTTCACACCCCAAGTTCTTAACCATCGTTGTTTAATGCCCCAAACTTGACAAGGGACCCAAGGAGTTCATTCTAGAATTTGCATTCCCCACAATCTTTAGGCAGTTAGCTTATGTTCTTCTCAGCAAGAGATGAAGAGCTGCAGGACTCCTGAAGAAATAATTGTATAATTGGGAGTCAAACTGGTTCCACAGAAAATCCACCCACCCGGGATCAAAGAAAACTATGCACCCTCACGACGGGAGAGAGAATATTTAGACAGGCCTACACCTATTGTATAAAGAACGGGTGTTGATTTCGACCTCATAAAATAAATTGCCTTAAATCCCCAGATGATAGGATGCTTAGGCAGCAATGAGAAGCAACCCTAATTTGCTCTGCTGCCATCACAATGGGTAGTCATCATCTTGACAAGGCTACTGCTACCGCTTCTACACCGGGATGCCCATCAAAAGCAATTTCATCATCTCCTCCAGGAAGTTTTCAAAGGATGGGCTGGTTTTGGTTGGTTTTGCACAGGTGCCTCTAACCTGTTTGCTAGGCAGAGAGGTGTGTGCAATTTGGGAGAGGAAGCGGTGTGCTCCCCAGGCCCAGAGGCCAGGCAGCTACTGGTGGGAGTGGAAGGACTGGAAAAGCATAAGGGCCTGGGTTCATAAATCACGTTGACAGCTATAGTTGGCCTGGGTTGGGCTGAGCACTGCATGCGTTTGGGGGCTTATCATTATGTGAACCAGGCTGTCACGTCTTTCAAAACTAGCACTCAGTGTGATGTGTTAATGCAAAGATAATGTGAAAGAGTAAGAACCCGTTTATTCTGTATTGTAAGTCTTGGTGTTGAAGAAGACTCTTCAACACCAAGTGGCGTTGAGACAGCATGGACAACCAAGAAAACAAACCAATGGATTCATAGAATAAGTCAACCCAAAATCTTCATTCAAGGAACACATGACCAGACTCATATTATCCTCCTTCAGATACATTATGCAAAGACCTGGTTCCCTGGAGAAACTTTTAAAGCTAAGTGGATTAGTAGAAGGAAAGAGTAGCAGACGGCAACCACAAGCAGGGTGTCTGAACTCAATTATTGTTAGCAAGGAGTGCATTGTTGGAACATCAGGTGAGGTACTAATACCACTCTATAAAATCTTAGTAAGACCAAATCTAGAGTATTGCATCCAGGTTTGATCACCACACTATAATGTTGAGACTCTAAAAAGAGTGCAGAGAAGAGCAACCAGGATGATTAGGGGACGGGAGGCTAAACCATATGATGAACGGTTGCAGGAATTGGGCCTGGCCAGTCTGGGGAAGAGAAGGACCAGGGGAGGCATGATAGCAGTCTTCCAATGTTTGAACGCCTGCCACAGAGAGGAGGGGGGTCAAGCCAGAGATGGTCTTCAGCAGTTCTGACCAGTTCTGGAGAACCGGTAATGGAAATTTTGAGTAGTTCAGAGAACCGGCAAATAGCACTTCTGACTGGCCCCGCCCCCATCTGTTCTCTGCCTCCTGAGTCCCAGCTGATTGGCTGGGTCTTCTTTGGTTGCCCTGCACAGGGGAACGGAGCTGGAAAGCAGGTTAGTGGGGTGTGGGAGAGAATGGGATATTGCAGTAACCTTCCCCTGCCACGCCCACTAAGCCACGCCCACAGAACCAGTAGTAAAAAAATTTGAATCACATCACTGAGTCAAGCTATTTTCCAAAGTGCCAGAAGGTCAGACAAGGAATAATGGATGGAAACTGACCAAGGAGAGATTCAACCTGGAAATGAGATATTTCCTGACAATGAGACCAGCAATCAACCCATGGAACAGAAGTTGCTTTCGGAAGTTGTGGCAGTTTCATCACTGGAAGCTTTCAAGAAGAAACTGGACTGCCATCTGTCAGAAATGATGTAGGGTCTCCTGTTTGGGCAGGGGGTTGGATTAGATGACCTACAAGATTCCTTCCAACTCCGTTAATATACAGTATGTAATATGTAATGTCATTTTGGAGAAGCTAAGAGTTGCTAAGAGTCAACACATCATAGCACATAACCAGTCAACCAGTCAGTCAATCAAACTTTCAAGTACAGGTAGTCCTTGACTTACAAACATTCATTTAGTGACCGTTCAAAGTTATAGTGGCACTGAAAAAGGTGACTCATGATCATTTTTCACACTTCTGACCTTTGCCGCATCCTTGTGGTCATGTGATCAAAATTCAGATGTTTGGCTCATATTTATGACGGTTGCAGTGTCCTGGGGTCATGTGATCACTTTTTGCAATCTTCCGACAAGCGAAGTCAATGGGGAAGCCAGATTCACCTAATGTTCTGGCCCTTTTCCAATAAGACAAACATGAACCAAAAGGAACAGAAATCTTTTAATGATTCTTACGAATCCTCGGTTAAAAGTCTGCTGTAAACTAATTAACTTTGATAAGCAGAAGCCTCGCCAAAACTGTGTGAAACTGCCAAGAATAACAGATAAGGTTACCTAGAGATATTTTCCAACACAAGAGTCTTCAAATACCAACTATAATGTCCACGAGACTGAGTTTCAAAACTTCTTTGCTTCCTGCAAAGAACATTCGCTTCACAGCTGGTTTTTATCTTCTTGAAGGAGGGGCCATTACCTTGCAGCCTTAATCCCGAGTCACCCGTGCTGCTGCAGCTTCTCTTTCCTGCAAGCAACCCTGCATGTATGTGCACTTGGCACAGGCTCCTCGGGAACCTCTTCATCGCTACTGCCAGCCCTCACAATCTCTGAAGGCAGCAGTCCACTCCCTGATGGTCCTGGCCCCTCATCTGAGTCCTCGCTCTCCTCAGCCGTCCGCACCTGCTGCCGACTAACCACAACACTTAACAACCGGGCTATTAAGTTAACCACAGCAGTGATTCACTTAACAGCTGTGTCAAGAAAGGTTGTAAAATGGGGCAAAACTCCCTTAACAAATGTCTCACTTAGTAGCAATTTTAGGCTCAATTGTGGTCTTATCTTGAGGACTACCTCTAGTACTACCCTGGTCTCCCCTACTTCCCTTTCCCGTCAACAATGCCTTTGAAAATAACTCAAAAATAATGTTGTGTAAGATTTGCAAACACAGCATTATGCGATTATGTTTATTTTTTTATTAGATTTTTTTCAACTACAAAATGTTGACAAGCTCAACATCTTTTTTGTGCACACACAAACACACAAACACACACACACACACACACAAAGAGCCATTACAAATTGCATTTCACGAATGGTCTACTGAGGACTTAGTTCTCTCAATGAGATCAATTTTTGGTTATAATTCCCCCAGCATCATCTTGTCTTAGTGTGGAAAAGACAACAATTGAGACAATAGTAATTATATTATTGCTGTGCAAATTATATTATCCTCCTCTTAAAACAAAGCTAGCATTTCAGTCACGAGCATGGTTATCGCCGCCTTCTCTTTTAGTTTGCACTGTAGTAATTGAATTTTAAAAATTACATAATGTCAAGAAAGTAAACGAACCAAAAATAATAACCATTTGATATAAAAGCAATATAGCAGAAAATGTGCAAAAAGGAGGGTGGGAAGAAATGGCCACTTATTGCAAATAAAATATGGCGCAGGATAATATCATTGGGAAATTTCAATTTAATTTTGCACTTGAAATCTTTTAGCACCAAATTTAATGGCTTTTCCCTGCTTCTGATTTTCAGCAAAAATAAAAATGTATAGATTAGCATTTGGTTAATGACACTCAGATGCCACGATGCGTCCACTTTTGCAAATATCAGTCCCGTACAATCCCAGAGGTTTTCCCTGTGAACCTCCATGGAAGCAAAGATCAGATCGGAATAAGGTGCAAATCCAGAGAATTTGTCTGAAATAATCACAGAGAACAGACTTTGAAGAGGCAAGATAGAAAGAGTATTGCAACTCTTGAAGTTGGATTTTAGAGAAAACTTCTGAGAATACTTAGAGAGCAGGTGTCTTCAACCTTGGCAAAGTGAAGACTTGTGGACTTCAACTCCCAGAATTTCTCAGCCAGCCATTTGAAAGGCATATGGGAGTTGAAGAACACAAGACTTAAAGTTGCCAATATTGGAGGTCAATGCTATAGAGAATGAAGAAAACAACCAAAAAAGCCAATGCAATCCTAAATTGCATTAACAGAGGGATATAATCAAGATCATGTGAGGTACTAATACCACTCTATAAGGCCTTAGTAAGACCACACCTAGAGTACTGCATCCAGGTTTGGTCACCACACTATAAAAAAAGATGTTGAGACTCTAGAAAGAGTGCAGAGAATAGCAACCAGGATTTATGGGGACTGGAGACTAAAACATACGACAAATGGTTGCAGGAATTGGGCATGGGTAGTCTAGTGAAGAGAAGGACCAGAGGAGACAAGAGAGCAATCTTCCAGTATTTGAGGGGCTGCCACAGAGAGGAGGAAGGGGTCGAGCTATTTTCCAAGACAAGGAATAATGGATGGAAGCTGATCAAGGAGAGATTCAAACTGGAAATAAGGAAAGGTTTTCTGACAGTGAGAACAATCAATCAATGGAACTTCTTGCCTTCAGAAATTGTGGGAGCTTCATCACTGGAGGCTTTCAAGAAGAGACTAGACTGCCATCTGTCAGAAATGGTGTAAGATCTCCTGGTTGGGCAGGGGGTTGGACTAGATGACCTACAAGATCCCTTCCAACTCTGCTCATTTCTAATCTAAAACAAACAAAGGGATCATTGACATTTTGATGTCTCACTTGAGGCACACATGACCCAGGTTCAGATTAATAGAACTTTGGACACCTGACGTGAAGGTTCAACTTCAGAAATTCATCATGCTGAGAAAAATGGAAGGAAAGAGAACGATAAGCAGCAAAGTTGTTGGACAGGATTACAACAGGGACAGGTGCAAAATTGGAAGTTCTCAAGGTTAAGGAGAGATCATCCTAAATATCTTTGTTGTTGATAATCATAGATACATGCTATATATGTAGTTGCTAAAAGTTGATGCACCCTTGATGGCACATTAACAGACAACCAATCAATAATTTTTAAAAAAAACCTCTTTGGTAATTCAATATTGGTAATGCAACATTCCACTCTGATGAAACCAAGTTTAAGGCAGACCTGAACTTTACATGCAAAGTAAATTACCTACTTCTCTCTTGAATCACTCCTTGATTTATCCATCACCTTTTTCACTTCCTGCTCCTTCCTGTTGATCAGGAAGGGAGAAAATATCCAATGAGCACATCATCCAATACTTTTACAACCTGGGACAATTTACCCTGTTGCCACAACAAGAGGAGAATTTGATACTGTTTGGGACCGTCATCCAAAGTCAAGAACAAAGAAATTACCTTGTTCATTGATTAAAATCCTCCTTAACAAATTCTTCTGGCTCATGTTCTAAGAATGTCTGTTAACTTCACATACTCTTTTAGCTTCAAGTGGCCAGTATTATTATTACCCTGTTTCTCTGAAAATACAACCTACCCCAAAAGTAAGTCCTAGCTTGATTTTTACACATTTGTCCAATATAAGCCCTACCCCGCAAAATAAGCCCTAACTAACATCTTGCCCATTCCAGAGTCCATGGGTAAAAATTAAGCTAGGGTGGGAATGAAGAGGTGGAACTGCCCTACTATTTACCTTTGGACAGTTGTAGCCAGGCCTTGTGCACTTCAACATCTGCCTTGCTGGTCCATTTCTTCTGCACCTGGCATGGCTTTCCTGAAGGCTTCTGGAGCTGATAACAAAGCTCCAGATTGATCCAGAACTCTCTTATTGGCTGCAGAGGCCTTCAGGAAAGCCTTGCCAGCTGCAGAAGACAAAGTTCCTGAAGGCCTCTGACAAGTGAGATAGTCAGTGGCTGACATTCCCCCCGCATTTTTTGGTGGCAAAAAAATGTAAGACAGGGTCTTATCTTCAGGGAAACATGGTATTAGCATATAGCATTGTTATATTACAATGCAATCACAGAGTAGTAGTTATATTACAATGCAATCACAGAGTAGTAGTTTGGCTACCTGTTTATGAGTTCTGTAAGGTACATCTTTGCACGCTTCCCAAGGTGCACCATAAGAGGGGAGCTGGCTTTGCACCAGCGAGAAAGACAAGTGGCTCTTCCTGCAGTGCCGTCCATGGCCCCTTCCCTTCCCGGAGCTGTCTCACAAGAGAGCACCACAACCAGAAAGGTTCAGAGCCATCCAGAATCTGACTGACTGCACAGAGCACCAGCTCATCTTCCTCATCGCTGAAGTGGTATTTAATTATTTACTTGCATAGACAATGCTTTCAAACTGTTAGGTGAACAGAAGCTGACGGGAGCTCATCCTGACACGCAGTGCTAGGACTCGAACCGCTGGAGCAGAGACCATCTCCAGAGTCATTAAGCCACTGAACCACCATTCCTCTCTATGTGGCCAGTTAGGCATTGTGAAGGAACTGGAAATACATCACCGTAAGGAAGAGGGGAAATATGATACAAATGAATGTATTAATATATATGTATGCATGCTAATTTAGAAAAACAATACATCACACCATAACATAATACATGACCTTGAGTCAGACTATTCACAGCTCTTCCTACTTCCTACATTTTCCCTTCCATTGTTTGCTCATCTGTCAGGCAATTTTTTCCATGTCTTGCAAAAGTTCACATCAGCAACCAATTTGACTTTCTTTACGATAAGGACCATCTTACGAAACAAATTGCCACTGGTGTTTGAAGCAACCCACCTCCATATGAGAATATGCAAAATAAATTTGCTTTCTGGGGTTATTTGATGCTGGTGTTTGGGCTCTTTTGTCTGTTTTAACAGATGTTCATCTTCTTACTGCACCTAACAGAATGTGAGTAAATATATTAATATACACACCCAAACAACTTATGATGTAAATCCTAACTTGAATGAAATCCTATTCTGTTTGATGGAACAAGCTCACTTGCAAATATGAACAGAATTCCTGCCTGCTTTTTAATTTTAAAAACAATTTTTTAAAAAAAACCCAAAATGAAGAAAAAATAATTCATTGAGTTATAAAGAAAAAAAGATTCTTAAAAAACAGGCACAAAACATACAGAGTGCATATTCCTGGACACTTACATATATATATAAATGCCACCAATGTTTCATTACAATTGTCCCTAGTAATTCTCCATTGATGAATAATGCATATATCACTAATAACATCAATTCTGTAGACCACTGACTAGTTGCTATGTTATCCTTCCAGTCAAAAAATAAGTCTTTTAGCTCCAAAATTAAGCACGGAGAATCCATTTTCTTTGTCCAAATGTTAATTTCCATGTGATAGGAAGATAATTCAAATAAGAATGTGAAAATTTGGAAATATTAAATCTTATCTCACAGTGGAATAAATATATGTGATCACTTCCTCAATTTTAGGACACTGAATCAACATAGGTTTACATGAACCATTCATTCATTCATCTCCAACATAATGAGAATTTATTCAAGTCATTTCTGTCTAAGTTAATGATGTCCAATAGAGTTGAGGGTTTTTTTTTTTTCATTGAATAAGACATAATTCAAACTTTAAATGGAAATGTTGGTATTCGTACTAGCATCTCTTGTTAGTGCATAGCATTGCAAGCTTTAATCCAGGGGTCCCCAAACTTGGCAACTTTAAGACTTGTGGACTTCAACTCCCAGAATTCTCCAGCCAGCTGGAGAATTCTGGGAGTTGAAATCCACAAGTCTTAAAGTTGTCAAGTTTGAAGACCTCTGCTTTAATCAATTGAGATGTTTTATTAATCTGAAGCCTTAATCAGATAGAAGCCGATTTAACCCAGCTATCCATTACCTAACCGTAGCTTATTACCAGTGGTTCTGGCAACACACCAGCACCCTAACTAGGTCAAGAACCACCATTTCTACCAGCCCTATTCAGTAACCCAGTAAATCCCTTCACTATGAGAATTCTAGATGTTGGTGGTCCATTGGTGATGCAATCAGCAGTAAGTCTGATTTGAGCACTGCAGCTAATCATGGGAAGTACATTCTAAACAGAAGTGGCATTCAGCAGGTTCTGACCAGTTCTGGAGAAGTGGTAGCGGAAAATTTTGAGTAGTTCGGAGAACTGACAAATACCACCTCTGGTTGGCCCCGCCCCCATCTATTCTCTGCCTCCCATTGAGTCCCAGCTGATTGGCTGGGTCTTCTTTGGTTGCCCTGCACAGGAGAACGGAGCTGGAAAGCAGGTTAGTGGGGTGGGGAGGGAATGGGGATTTTGCAGTAACCTTCTTCCTGGAGTGCAGAGGGAATGGAGATTTTACAGTATCCTCCCATTGCCACACTCACCAAGCCATGCCTACCAAGCCACGCCCACAGAACCGGTAGTAAAAAAAAAATTAAATCCCACCACTGATTCTAAAGGTGGCAGACCTTGTGATCATCACGGAATACTTTCTATTTTTCCATTTTGTTTCCTTGAAGGACCAACAGTTCACTCAAAGTTGGAGTTCACACTGTATAGTTGATTTGGCAAAGGGTGTGGTGGAACCACCTGTTGAAGGAGAAGAGGCCCAGGATTGCTGCTAGTGGTTAAATAAATCATTTTAGCTTCGAGTCCATTTAGGAGAGGAAACATTTGAGGTCACACCCTTTGGTCTGTACCTGCTGTTTCCCAAGAGATGGCAGACAGTTTAGTGAGATTCTTACAAACTGGTGATCAGCAACAAAGAAACGTATTTCACCCATCCTTGGATCTGTTCTGGTTACTTACTTAGTGTTGATAGAGGGCTACCCAATTGATTACTGGCTCTGGCCTTTGAAGCTTTGACTTCAAACTGGCCTTCACCGGTTATGGTTCTGTCAGATTTAATGTCTTCATACAGTGTGTGTCAACTCATAAAATATGTCTGTGGTCTTTTTAGAGTTGCCAACAGAAAGGGAGGGGGAAGCAGTGGGCAACTTGCATTCCACAAATGTTTTCAAAGATAGTTTCTAGGTGACTGAAGTTTCTGCCATGCAAAATTATAACTGGAGAGCATGATTGATAACTCTTGGCTGTGGATGTGTCCCATTGGAGAATATGAATTACGATACACCCAGGGAGTGGAGGGAAAACCCGGGTCAAAGGTGACAGTGAATGATGTGTCTCAGAGTCTGCTACACCCAGGCAGCACCAGCATATTTACTCCTAATAAATCTTCTTTAAGTTTTGAAAATCCAGCTAGAGACTCATGATTTAAATGGGGGTAACTACCAGAGCCTGCTACAAATAGGTTGTTAATGGAGCTATATTGTTGAATGCTGTAACTATCTAGATCAGAGGTGTCAAACTTAAGGATCGGGAGCTGGATCCAACCTGCGGGATGCTTAAATCTGGCCTGTGGGGCCTCCCTAGAAACAGTGGACTGGCCCTCATTGCTTCTGCCAGCAAAAACATAGCTTGTGCACGGTCCTCCCAAGCTCCATTTTCACTAACAGATGGTTGCAGGAGGCCATCGCAGCCGAAAATGGAGCTCGCGTGGGCTGCGAGTGGACCTCCCGAGTTCCGTTTTCACTAGCAGAAGGTTGCAGGAGGCTATCGCAGCCGTGAACAGAGCTCGGGAGCCCATTTTCACCAGCTGAGCGCTGGGGCTCCACAGGTGCCCTGACACGAGTGATGTCAAGCTGGCCACGCCCACACTGGCTATACACACCCCGGCCCCCGAGGTCAGACATAACCCTGATGCAGCCTTTAATGAAATCAAGTTCACCCCTGATCTAGATATATACAGGAATGGACACCTCGACACGAAGTGGAAAAACCTTCAAATCTCAGGTGGATTGAGTGTCCCACAACCAATCTTCGATCCCCCAAATGGATGGATTCGGGCTTTCTTGTTTTCTTCCACGCATATTAAGCAGCGCATGATGTGCTGTGAGAAAAGGACCAGAATTACTTCTGCCTGATACTATTTAGTACTGTTTCTCACACTTCGCCAGTGCTATGCAGTTGACAAATCTGGGTTGTTCTTGGAACGGTGCCTATAGAAACTGAAGAGCAATGTGTTTGCAAGATATATATATAATTAGGCGCATGTTGCAACTGGTCCTTGGCTTCTGAAGAATATCTTGCCCTATCAAAATTTCACATATCCATAAATTAGAGCTGGTCTTAGACACTTCATCCTAGCTTTACCCCCAAATCTTTGAGAATTATCCTGAAATACAAGATTAGAAGAAGAAAAGATAGTATGGATGACGGAAAGAGAGAAGCTGTTTATGACATCACTCTTCCCAGCCTTTTCCAGCTTCTTCAGTTCCCAAATGTCACATCAAGTGGATCCATCCTGGTTAATAAGTGAGATTACAGGTAGTCCTTGACTTACAATAGTTTGTTTAATGACCATTTGAAGTTACAATGCCACTAAAAAAAGGTGACTTATGACCATTTTTCACCACTGCAGTATCCTCGTGGCCATGTGATCAAAATTATCAACTCAAAATTATGATGGCTGCAGAGTCCGGAGGTCACGTGGTTCCCCTTTTGTGACCTTCTGACAAGCAAAGATTCACTTAACAACCGGGTTATTTACTTAACAACTGCAGTGATTCACTTAACAATTGTGGCCAAAAAAAAAGATCATCAAAGTAAGAGAGGAACAGCTCACTAGAAAAGTTGCATTTATCTATTATCTTACCTGTGTTTCTTTTAACCTTTGGTGAACAAACCACAATTGTCTGGGCTCACCTAAACTCCTGAGCCGTAAAACCAACATGGCTGCGTTCGTATGAGGGACTAAACTAAAAATGAAGAAAACTACATGGAATCTTAGCACAAGAAATTGACCCAGATACTATTTTTTAAAAATAATATCTTTTCCATTCTCAAGAGAAAGAAAAATCTACCCATAGTAGAAATGGTTACGAACGACAATCCTCACAAGGTGTGTTGACCTCAAACAACCATTCTACCTTCTAGAAGGTATGGACCACAATTTGCATAAACTCCAGCTCCATTACCAATGTTGCTGCCATTTTGAAACTTAAATCTTGCAATCTAGGAGTCCTCCTAGATGTACGGCTGTCATTAGAAGAGCATATTACGGCCGTCTCCAGGGGGGCATTTCATCAGGTTCGCCTGATGCGCCAGTTGCGGCCCTTTCTTGATTGGGATGCCTTATGCACGGTCACTCATGCCCTGGTTACCTCCCGCCTGGATTACTGTAATGCCCTCTACATGGGGCTCCCCTTGGGGAGCACCCGGAGGTTGCAACTGGTAAAAAATGCGGCCGCGCGGGTGGTTAAGGGGGCGTCTAAAAGCTCTCATGTGACGCCTCTCCTGCACGAGCTGCATTGGTTGCCGGTGGCCTTCCGGGTGCACTTTAAGGTTCTGGTTTTGACCTTTAAAGCGCTCCATGGCATCGGACCAGGCTATCTGCAAGATGGCGTTCTGCCGGTAGTCTCCCACCGACCTGTGTGCTCCCACAGGGAGGGCCTCCTTTGGGTCCCGATGGCCTCTATGTGCCTCCTGGCGACCCCAAGGAACAGGGCCTTCTCTGTGGGGGCACCCACTCTCTGGAATGGGCTCCCCCCTGAGTTGAGAATGACCACCGACCTGAGGGTGTTCAGGCGTGATTTGAAGACCTGGCTCTTTGAGCAGGCCGGCCTGGGCTGATCCTAAATTGATTTTAATGGGGTTTAAGTATTGAATTTTAAGGTTGGGATTTTAGATTCAGTTACAGCCCTTATTTAATTCTATTTTAACTTTTATATATATGTGGTTTTTGTAGGCTGTGCATTTTAATTTCACTCTGCCGGTGAAATTTTAATAATAAATAAATAAATAAAATCAAATTTGAATGGAGAGCCACCTAGGATCCATTGTACAGGCCCCAAAGACATAAATAAAATAAAGATGAATAATTGGACAAGGTTTCGGTACTTGTGGCTCACCATTGACCATTTTATGGCTCATAGCATGCTATAATTCAGAATCCATGTGAACTACAAAAAATTATTTATGCTTTTTTTTTCATGCCCTAATTCTCTGAGATGATGAGCAATATCCAAATAATTATAATGAAGGCTTTAAAAAAAATTCCTAAAGGGGAGACAATTCAAAAGTAACTTACAATGAATTGAAACTAATTCGCAGGTGGATGATAAAAAGGTTGAAAACCATACAAAGTGTACAATGAACTAAATGTGGCTTGCAAATCCTGAAGACTATAAATATTCTTTTCAGATCCTTTATATTTTTAAAATATTGAAGAAGAAAAAGATAGAATCAGATTAATGTTTCATCAGAAGACTCTGTTCAGATTTGAATGTTTGGCTGGTACTTTCATTGCAAACTGCTGAAATGTTTTTTTTTCAGAAAACATGGAAGCAACATGGAAATGTTTTAATTATAAAATAAAAATAGGGTGACGAAGATGATGGAGCTTGCTGAGACTGTTAAATATACATCTTTCGATCAGAAAAAAAATAAATCAAAATTTATATTTATGGGGAATGGAAAACCCCCGACGGACGTTTTGCCTGAAATGGGGAAAAATGCATTTCTGTCTTGATTGGGGGGGGGGGGAGAATAATAAAAAGTAGGCTTTTTTTAGAAATCAAATAGTGAGAAATAATTTTGCAAAAATGGAGCTCGCAGGGTCCTCCTGAGCACCATTTTCTAGAAAACCTCCACTCCAACCAATAACTCCGAGACAGGCGTCTTCTCAAAAGTTCTATTTTAATTGGATAGCAAATTGGCACAACTGGGGAATCCCGAATCTGAAAGTTCCAGGCTTCCTTGCAATAAGTAAAAACTTACAAATCCATCTCCTGCACCCATCATCACATCACATGCCCCAATTACCATCCGTCCCAACTTGAGACTTCCCCTCACTTATGTGCAAACTAACATGACCTTGAATTAGAAAAAGAATGTTATTATGCCTAACTGCATACACTTCAAGAAATCCCCCCTCCCATTTTCCCGGGCTCAAAATGTGGCAGTGTGGGAGCATCTGGTCTCAGTATGGCTTCCAAAGTGGACATTTTTGCTGGTAAAGGCACCGTGGGCCGGTCCTTCGATGTTTCCAGGGTGGCCCCACAGGTCAGAACTAAGCACCCCGTGGGCTGCATCCGGCCCACAGGCTTTGAGTTTGACACCCCTGCCTTAGTTGCTCTACATGTTCTTAGTTGCTCTTCATCTTCAATTCCTTCGGGACTCAAGGAGAACCAGTGCCAAGTGGGATGGGCAAAGAGACTTCTAGGCTCAGCAGCTTCTAAGGGCCAGGGTGAGGCTGGATCACGCTGATACTTCATCTAAGACATCCACATTTCTGGAGCAAGAAGATCTGGGAATCACAGTTGGTCAGATGCCATTTTCTCTGTGTAAACGTATGACTCAGAGCCCTCACTTGGCTTCTTCTAAGAACTCAAATCAAAGGATGGAGTTAAGGTACATTCTTAGGCAAGTTTCAGCTTATTAGACTCTTTGATCTTTGAAGGCTGGTGCTGAGAATAATATAGACCTAATTTTTTCTTTTTAAAAGATGGTCTGCGGAGACATTTAAGCAGGAGATCTCTCATTCCTAGGGTATTGCTCTCCTTCTGGAACAAATCAACATGCATTCATGATGTGTTTTGGGTACATCACAGCTTAATTGTTTAAATTAATTTCAACTTATTAATGTTCTTATAACTGGTCCTCAGGGAAAGGTGAACTAAATAAAAACAGGAAAACAACAACAACATAGAGGAAGCACAGCTTAATGTTACCAAGATTCCAAAACATAGTTAGAAAGTTTTCATGGGTATCTGGATGAACTTTGGATTGGTGCCAGTAGAGTGATCCTTAATTTATAAAACAGCATTATTAATGGTGAGAGACAAAAGAACCGAAGCACCCTTTCCTCCTAGAAGATCTTTTTTTTTTTTTTGCAGTAAATTTCTTATTTTTTGTTTCAACAAACATATCATTGTGTAAACAGTGTGGTTCTGGAGTGTCTTACATTTTAAAACAAATATGACAATATTCTTCATATGAAATACAGTTGACAGTTAATATGAATACGCATATTTTGTTAAATTATCAATCTTAATTATCTGGGCAGAGATATCTGAAAAAAGGTGTTCTGTCAAATATCCATATACTTTTGATTCTAAAGCTTCTTTAAGCATGATGGTTTGGACAAGGAGCAATCAAATTTCTCTTGTCTTTCACACACAGCCTTTCCAGCTAATATGGCTTTTTGAGAGTATAATATTATTCTTGTCAGGCCCAAGCAACCAGATCCACATGTGAAGGATTCAAGTTGACTATTCTATTGGGTTCTACCTATAGTACAAGAATTTCCCCAGACTGATTGCCTTCTCATGGGAACAAACAGATCAGGTCCTATGGAACTTAGGAAGAGTTAGGTGTATGCCTCTTGTGGCTGCACAAAGACTCAGGGCTACATCCCTGCTTGATTCCTTCCTCCTTGTCTGACTGGGGATTTCTCAACAACTATGCATTTCAGAGCATATTTTGGTATTATTACTAATTATGAGATTGCCTTCATATTTTGCCTTTTTCTAAGGTGCTCGTAAGCCTCCCAGAGTTGCTGGACAACGAGAAGGCCAATATATAAATTTAATAATAAATGAATAAAGCACCATCCATTGTTTCACCTTTTTGCGACAATCAAATGAACTAGATGGGACCAATCTGTTTTCAGATTACCAATGTTGTATTCGTTTATCAAAACATAAACTACAGAAATACAAAAGCAATGAGAATAGTAGGGGAAAGGGGAAGGAGGAAGGAAAGAGAAAGAAGTGTAGTTGGAAAAACATTGACTTCCAACTTTTGGGGGGCAATATAATAAGATAACATACAACCTCAACTTTTTACTTTATATATTTGCATAATAATATATACTAACCATTCTTTTTTCTAACCTCAAGCACAAAGTCCAGAATCGGTTTCCCAATAGAAACAGAATAGAATAAATAGAATTCTTTATTGGCCAAGTGTGATTGGACACACAAGGAATTTGTCTTAGTGTAAATACTCTCAGTATACATAAAGAAGGAACATTCGTTAAGAATCAAGAATCATAA
The DNA here is from genome assembly GCA_023653725.1 of Bungarus multicinctus. Classification (NCBI taxonomy): domain Eukaryota; kingdom Metazoa; phylum Chordata; class Lepidosauria; order Squamata; family Elapidae; genus Bungarus; species Bungarus multicinctus. Next base: position 11,544,033 of record CM042841.1, read on the forward strand.
TGTACAATCAACATCAAATTATGCTAGGAAACAGAGGATACAAGGAACAAAGTTACAGTCACAAGTGGGAGGGGATGGGTGATAAGGAGTGATGAGAAGATTAATAGGAATAGTAGTGCAGACTTTGTAAATAGTTGAACAGTGTTGAGGGAATTATTTGTTTAGCAGAGTGATGGCTTTCGGGAAAAAACCGTCCTTGTGTCTAGTTGTTCTGGTGTACAGTGCTCTGTAATGTCGTTTTGAGGGAAGGAGTTGAAACAGTTTATGTCCAGGATGTGAGGGGTCTGTAAATATTTTCACAGCCCTCTTTTTGATTCGTGCAGAAGCCATTTATGTCAAATTGAGCAGTCCTCTCTCAACAGAGGAGGAAGGATTCAACATCATCTCTCTCCAATCTACAACACAGTCCTTTCAGCAGTTCCAAGAAGGCTCCCCAGCCATTTGTACCACTCAGGTGACCCTGAGGACACAGATCAATCTCCAGGTGACCTTAATGACCTGCTAAAAGGATCCAAATGACCAGCTGTCTGCAAGGTGTATAAATCCTTCCATTCTCTACCGTCCAGTCAGAGTTGAAGAAGCTTCTTGGATGAGAAGCGAAGGGTCTTCAGACAAAAACCAGCAAGTCCAGTTGAAAAAATACCTTTGGGACAACCATGGCCTGGATGACTGAGAATCTCCATAGACAATAGAAAGAAAAGAAATTGACCAATCATCTTTCAACTGAAAGTCATCCAATGAGCTCAGGGGGCGCTATGGGACCCAAAGCTGTCTTCTCCTCTTCGAGGCTGGCAACTTCTCAGCTACCCTACACTGATTGTGAATACGGTAATTCAGTCTTAATGAACCTGGATAAAAGTTGAATTGTACTGTGTTGAAGCTGGTCGGATCTCAAGTTCTTTTGTTATACTCAGAAAGAGAACTGTCATGGAGTTGTATTGGTCTGAAGTCATTCAATTCCATCACAATGTGGAGCAGTGGTTGCCAACCAGTGGGCCGGGGACCACTGGTGGTCTGCAAGAAAATTTTGGTGGTCTGCAGAGAAATGTTCCCCCCAAATCCAGGCTGCGCAGGAACACAAGGCTGTGCTGCCCACATGGCCTGTGGGAACATAAGGCTTGCATCACTTGCATTGTTGAACAACACAAGGTAGTGAGGGGAAGGAGGAAAGGGAGGAGGGGACAACTTGTCCCACTTGCCCCACGTGCCTCGTCTGGCCACCAGGCTGCTTCTTTCTTCTCTTGCTTTTGGCTGCACGCAAGGAAAGCAGCAAAAGTCTTTCTTTCTCTCCCCCAAACTCCACCAGAAATGAGTCTTTGGGATCCTGCAAGGCCTCCTGCTCCAAGAGGCTGCGCCGGCGTGACAAATCTCACAAAAACTCATTTCTAGCAGAGTTTGGTGGAGAGAAAGAAAGACTTCTGCTGCTTCTGCTGCTTTCCTTGCATGAAGCCAAAAGTCTCTCTCTCTCTCCCTGAGAATGGAGCTGGAGACGGTGTCTTGAGATCCCAAATAAAGAATGATCGATCGGTAGGAAAACGGGGTGGGGAATTTTCCTGCAGACTTTTTTTGGGATTTTCCCAGGGTCTCTTGGTCCGCGGGATTTAAAATGATGAGTTTGGTGGTCCCTGAGGTCCAAAAGGTTGGCGACCCCTGATGTGGAGGACATGACAAAATGTTTAGGGATTAAAAGAAGCCACCAGAAATGATGGCAGCATTTCCTAGAGGATCTTTCTTTCATCAGTCTGGAATGTACAACTGTTCTCCTTCTCTGGCAATGATCACAGGAATAAGCCACGAATATTTCTTAATCTATCTGATAAGGAGAAACTTCCTTGCAAAGAAGTATTGTAAAGAAATAGCCAGCACATTCTTGAAGCCTTTGAAACTAATGGAGGCATAAAAATGAGGCTTGGGTGAATGTCAGCACCTTTCCTACTTGCTCAAGACAACACAAAGTGCTGATTTGATCCTTCAGGCTAGCATTTCCCCATCCCTGCATTACAGCAGAAGTGGCCCATTCGCTTTAGCTGATGAGATCTACAATTCATGGTTGTAGGAAACAGCTCAGGAGTAGAATGGACCAAAACTTGAATAGATAGTCATGTTTCATACCTGAGTGTTCAATATTTCCTTCCTTCCTTTTCTCCTCCCTCCCTCCTTCCTTTTCTTCCTCCTTCTTCTCCCTCCTATCTTTCCTTTCTTTCTTCCTCTTTGTCTTCCCTCCCTACTTCCTTCCTTTTTCCTCCCTCCCTCCTTCCTTTTCCTTCCTTCCTTTTTTCTCTTCCTTCCTTCCTCTCTCCCTTCCTTTTCCCTCCCTCCTTTCTTTCTTTCTTCTTCTTCCTTATTTCTTCCTCCCTCCCTCCCTCCCTCCCTCTTCCTTTTCCTTCCTTTCTTCTCCCTCCTATCTTTCCTTTCTTCCTTCCTCTTTGTCCTCCCTCCCTACTTCCTTCCTTTTTCCTCCCTCCCTCCTTCCTTTTTTCTTTTCCTTCCTTCCTCTCTCCCTTCCTTTTCCCTCTCCTTTCTTTCTTCTCCTTCCTTACTTCTTCCTCCCTCCCTCCCTCTTCCTTTTCCTTCCTTTCTTCTCCTTCCCTCCTTCCTTTTCCTTCCTTCCCATTCTATTTGTTTATGGCCAGTATGTCAGTTGTTTTCTCTCTCAAGTTTTCAGAAAAACACACTGCAGATCATTAACAAGAATGGAGAAGGAATGTTTTAGGCTATGGGCTAGAAAGTCAGAGGGTTTCATATTGCTGAACCCCGCCCTGAAAGGTATATTGTTTAAGTTTTAATCTAGGTGCTAATTTTTGCTTCTTCCCGACAGTATTTCTGCTTTAATTAGCTTTCCCAGATCTCATCTTGTCTGGCTGGTGGTCTGATAGTTAAGCAAGATGCTTTTGCCAAGAGCTAGGATTTTTTTGGCTGCTCAGCATGAGGGAAGGGCTACAGGGTGTGTTTAATGAAAAATGAGGGCTAGCTGAGAGAACAGCGAGATAAACATCTGTGGGGATGAAACAACTGTGGGATCTGAAGAAAAGCCAAAGCCAGCCATGAGAAAACATCCCAACAGTTGGTATAGTCGCTGAGTTAGAAGTCACAGAAATTTTCTCATCTTCTTGTTAAATGAAATAAATCACCTTTTATTTTTTTATATAATTTATCTGCTTCCTTTGTGGCTTGGATGTTAACCAGTTCTTTTAGAAAAGTTTTATAAAACTAGTAAAAAAAGGGAGAGGCATATAAAGGTGTATGAGTGTGTCATATATATTGTGGTCAACAGTGCATCTCTTAAAAGTAGAACAAAATTCCTTAATTTGAACTCTCAGAACTAAAACTCAGATTTCCTCAGTCAAAAAAAAAAAAATCTCCTATCTAGGTTTGTTTAAGTTGGGTTCCTCAATCTGATGTCCTCCTGTGGGTATAATAACTTTCAAATTAGCACTTACTTAATCTTCTAAATGAAGAATATACAAGTTGGACAGCACAGGGAGAGGGAAAAAAATCACAATCCTTTGCAGAGGGCTAAAAAGCAATATTCATAATGGAAAGCTACATTTTGAATAGCACACCGACCATGTTCCTAAGAGTGCATTAAAATTGGGGAGGAGGCACAGCCTAATTTTTACACTTGGAAACCATAATGTGTGTAAAGAAAAGTATCTAAAAAGTAGGGAAGCAGCGCCCTCTGCTGGAGAATTTCTTTGTTTTTCAAAAGATCATTTCTAGATCATCATTAGCTTTGAAAACGGCACTTAAGATCCATGTCTTCGTTTTCCATCCATTTCTTAACCAATTAACTCCATATTTCCTCCAATAAAATCTTTCCCACATGTTCCCAACTGCAAGTGGTCATCTTTCTGTGTTAAAGTTAGCGTGATTTCTGGTGACCACGTGGACAAATATCTAACCTTCTAGCTAGAGCAGAGATCTCCAAACTTGGGAACTTTAAGAGTCGTGGACTTCCAACTCCAAAAATTCCTAAGCATCTTATTCTTATTTCCATTCCTCTGTTTTCCATCTTATCAATAAGGGGGACCCAATCAGAGCTTTTGATGGGACTACCCCCAGAATCATTGAAGTTCCTGAGCCCCTTCCATCAGAATTATTAGAAGAATTGTTAGATTATTAACCCACTTTTTTAAAAAATCAAGATTGTAAACACACCTCCTGCTTCCTATTTTCATCACAACAATAATCCTTGAGATGCCTGGGCTGAGAGAGAAGGAGCTTTCCAAAGAGCATCTCCAAAAAGTAGCCTCTGCAAGGATTTCTATGTATTAAGTATCCATTTAATTTATTTGTTTAGTTGACATCATTTTAATTGTTTATTTTTTAAAATCCTGCATCATCAACTTTTTGGAGTGGAACTCTCAGCATTACCTCTCAATCAGTAGCTCTGAGTTTAAAATACTTTCTCTTCTTTTCTTTTGTTTAATTTATATGCACACAATTAAGACAATCTTCAATCTTAAAAAGAAAATTTTTAAAAATGAATTATAAACTAAAAACACAAGCTAAGAAAGAAAAAAACCAAAAGTAATCTACCTTACATTTTACATTTATCAACTGGTTTATTGGCATACTAAAAAAATTCACTACTATATAATATGAACTGAACAAAACATTGCAAGATATCATGAAATCTCAGCCAGAGTAACACATAGATTGCTGTGTCTGCTGGCTAGTAGAAAATATTGCCTTTTCCAAAAATAGATCAACCATGCATTTCCAACAGCCTTTCTTTGACCGTAATGTGTTTAATAGCACTAGTAGCAATAGTAGTATTTACGTAAATTTGTCATTCGAAATAAAAACCTAGGAAGATTCTGTTCAATTTACTAAAACCCATCAGATTTTCAAGTTGATTCAGACAGTAGATTGTGTCTGAAGAACGCAGTAAGTTTACAATGGAAGTTTTGGCACAGCCTGAACTCACAGGATTCAAAATTTAAAAAGAAAGAGATCTCTTTTAAACATTTCCCAGCAGGGGTCACTATTAAGCAATAGTAGTTTGATTTCAAATAGAAACCCAAATCCAAAGCTTGTGATGGGACATAGGAAATAAATTTGAAGAGAGCTGGAAGTATAGTTTAAGGGATTGAATTCTTTTTTTTCCCCCCAAAAAAGAGGTTTTATCTGAAAAAAGTTTGGAGAATGAGACTGCCTGATGCTCAACCAGATGCTTCTCTCACCAGGTTTAGGAAGTTACCTGTTACTTTCATTTCACTATAAAGCCAACAGGTGTGGGGGCTGCCGGGGTGCGAGAAACGGTGTTCCATGAAGTCTTGCTGAATTGCACAGTGAGAATCTCTCTCGCTTCCAGCTGTCATATAGACCTGCCTGTCAGGCCTAAGGATGGATGGTCCCCAGTGAATGAGGCAGCTATTCAATTGTTTCTTTTCATCTTCATCTTTTGGCGTGCAGACTCCACTCCTGGCCCTGGCTACACAACCATTCATTTCCTCGCTGCTTTTGGAAGGAGGCTTCTTATCACCATGGAGCTGACATCTCCCTTGCATTAATGAGTTTCCCCCTTGTCCAGATGCAATGCTCATGCGAGCCATGGTTGGCCAATGGAGAGCCCGAGGGTCTGGGAGCAGTGTTCGGATCTGGGGACCTTAAATCCTCAAAGTATTTGGGGAATCTCAACCTGGGAAAAATGTGAGTTGGGTTCAGGATCCTTTACCTTCCGAAAATGTGTCCCATTGTTCCATTCTTGGCTGTTTGTCTAGACCAAAGCTCTCTAAATTTGGCAACTTTAAGGCTTGGGGACTTCAGCTCCCAGAATTCCCCAGTTGAAGTCCACAAGTCTTAATTTTGCCACGTTTGGATACTCTTGGTCTAGAGCGGGGTCAGCAACCTGTGGCTCTGGAGCTACATATGGCTCTTTCACCTCTTTTGTTGTGGTTCGCCGGCAACCTGTGCAGACAACAGCAGAATCGGACAGTGGGGAAGAACGGGGGCCAGTCCGGGAGTCTGGAGAGGACCCGGATGAGGGTCCTGCATCTGAGGCAGAGATGGGGCCAGGACCATCTGGGAGTGGGGTGCTGACTCCGGAGCCTCCAGAATCTGACAGCAGCAAGGCAGGGAACAAGGGGAGCCTGTTCCCAGTGCGTGTGTGTGCAGAGCTGCTAGAAGGCAAGAGCAGCTGAGACAAAAGGGGTGACTCGGGAGTAAGACAGGGAGGTGATTGCCCCTCCCATAAGGTATAAAGGACAGGCAAAGGTGAAGAAACCTTTGCAGGAAGCAAAGTGGTTTGCTCTGTTCGGATTAAACCTTGAAGCTCTGTGTGGACTTCGGTGTTTTTTTTTTTTATAGTTCATTTGGCACTTTTGTTGTTGGCAGCAATTCAAAGGAGAGAAAGGTGAGTGCTTATCTCGAGGGACTGTTTGGGACTCATTACAGGCTGGGAATGAACATAATTCCCACATTGAAATAAAACAAGAGTTGTTTTAACTAAGCATGTGCTTAATTATGGTCTCAGAAGCCTTGGTCAGAACACCTTTGCTGTGGCTCCCTGTCACTCAAAATATTTATTTTATTTATGTATTTATTTATTTTGTCAAATGCTTACAGTATAATAGAAATAAGAATAAACATAAGTTTAAATACATGAAATAGGAACTAATAATTGAGGACAATAGGTCAGGGATGGTAGGCACGATTGTGTGCTTATGTATGCTCTTTAATAAGCTGCTAATGTGTGACACCCACCGGCACACGATTGATTGAGGATGATGGCACACAGAAGCAGACAGCATTTTTGGTTTGCTGCAGGTGGATAATTTAAGTTCGGCTTTTCATTTCATAAATACTATAGGACTTTTTAAAATACATAGCATAAAGGTAAAAAAAACAATATATGCAGTGTTATCTTCATTTTAGATTTTGTGGCTCCCGGTGTTTTCTTTTCTGTGGGAAATGGGTTCAAATGGCTCTTTGAGTATTTAAGGTTGCCGACCCCTGGCCTAGAAGCATGGATGAAAATGGATAAGAAGCTGGTTTTAGGTGGCCAACTCTCTAATGGAAGAGTTGTTTCAGAGTGCAGTAGAGATGGTACTAGAAGACAACAGGGTCCTTTTCATTGAAGGCCTGCAATTAGATCTTGTGATAGCCCATGGACTTGTGTTGGACAAGGGATTGGGCTAAATGGCCTCTTTCTCCAAGCATCCCATTCATGGATTTGATTCAATGCCAGGGATTAAAGATTGCACTAAGCCTCAACGTGGTCTGGTTGGTTTGGGTTTGGCTTGTTGTGTCAATCCAGCCCTGATGTTTTGTAAATTTTAGAAGTATGTGCATGAATCCAGACAATTGCAGCTTATTAGTTACAAGAATGAGAGTTTAATCAGGAGACCTTTCAATCCTCCTTAATCATCTAGCAATCAATTTACATCTGTGGTTTGCAAAGGAAAAATTCAATATGCGTTTTTCATTTTAACTTTAAAACAGCAGTCGTATCCAGTTCAATGGGGTATTATTGTATCCCATAATAGCTATCTCATGTTAGAATGCAAGCTTACTATCCTTGCAAAGTAATGTGAAACATAAATAGAATAGAATAGAATAGAATGGAATAGAATAGAATAGAATTCTTTATTGGCCAAGTGTGATTGGACGCACAAGGAATTTGTCTTGGTGTAAATACTCTCAGTGTACATAAAAGAAAAGATACATTCGTCAAGAGACAAGAATCATAACGTATAACACTTAATGATAGCCATAGGGTACAATCAACAATCAAATCATACTAGGAAACAGTCAATATAAATTGTAAGTATACAAGCAACAAAGTTACAGTCCTACAATCACAAGTGGGAGGGGATGGGTGATAAGGAGTGATGAGAAGATTAGCAGTAATAGTAGTGCAGACTTTGTAATACTTGAACAGTGTTGAGGGAATTATTTGTTTAGCAGAGTGATAGCTTTTGGGAAAAAAACTGTTCTTGTCTGTAGTTGTTCTGGTGTGCAGTGCTCTATAGCGTCGTTTTGAGGGAAGGAGTTGAAACAGTTTATGTCCAGGATGTGAGGGGTGTGTAGATATTTTCACAGCCCTCTTTTTGACTCGTGCAGCATACAAGTCCTCAATGGAAGGCAGGTTGGTAGCCATTGTTTTTTCTGCAGTCCTAATTATCCTCTGAAGTCTGTGTCTGTCCTGTTGGGTTGCAGAACCAAACCAGACAGTTATAGAGGTGCAGATGATAGACTCAATAATTCCTCTGTAGAACTGGATCAGCAGCTCCTTGGGCAGTTTGAGCTTTCTGAGTTGGTGCAGAAAGAACATTCTTTGTTGTGCTTTTTTGATGGAAAAAAAACCATAAATTATTAAACGCATTTAATACTTGAGTACAACTGTATATAAATGTACGCGAACAAACACATCTATATTTAATGAGTGTGGGGAAATGAAGCAATAGCACACAAATCATGTCATTGCACAAAGTTATGTAATTTCCATCAGTTGTGTTGTGACGAATACAAATTATGTCACATGGTATCATTAGTGCAATGATGTCACAAGGCAAACGACATCATCACAGCTTCTTTGTTGTTGTTGTTGTTAGTTGCAAAGTCATGTCCGATCCATCGCGACCCTATGGACAACGTTCCTCCAGGCCTTCCTGTCCTCTACCATCCTCCAGAGTCCATTTAAGCTCATGCCAACTGCTTCAGAGACTTCATCCAGCCACCTCCTTCTCTGTCTTCTTCTTCTTTTACCCTCAATCGTTCCCAGCATGAGGCTCTTCTCCAGGGAATCCTTCCTTCTCATTAGGTGGCCAAAGTATTTGAGTTTCATCTTCAGGATCTGGCCTTCTAAATACCAGTCAGGGTTAATCTCTTCTAGGACTGACCAGTTTGACAGCTTCTTAGGGACATGATATATATATTTGCATTAGCCACCTGATGGTATCTTAATAGCTTGGACAGATTGGTCAGCCATTTGTCTGGAATGATGTAAGATCTCCTGCTTGGGCAGGGGGGTTGGACTAGAAGACCTCCAAGGTCCCTTCCAACTTTGTTTTTCTTTGTTCTGTGTTCTTAATAGCTTTGGTTCTAGATTTCTACTCAATCCACCTATTGGTCATCACCCACTGTCCTATGTAATGGATACGTCTTCTATGAATATAATTTATTGACAGTTCCATCTCTTGTCTACGGAGTTAGCCATTTTATTGGGAGGCAGCATTGAAGGGGAGAGAGATTAAAAGACTTATGGAAAAAATCACTGAAGCTTGTTTTTAATTGGGGATGCTCAACCTTTTAAGTCCAGATGTAATTCATCAAGCCTTGCAAATTATTGAATTCTAATTCTTAATGAGACCAGATGAGGGATGTTTAACTATCACAGAACTAATCATATGATCTACAGTTAATGTTTTTCATGTATTTCAATGAACTGAATCAATTTCCTTTTCTTTTGTCCTGATCTCAACCAACTTTGATGAACGGGAATGGCAACTGTTTCATTTCTTCCATCATGATAAAAACAAAATAAGTCCTGATGTACTGAGCGCGTGGTGCATAGCTCTCTCCATACATTGTCCATTAAGCATCTCCTGCCAGTGGGTTTTCTCTTGCAAAGGTAGTTTTCCATTGGGGGAAAAGTGTCCATCCCTGAAAGATAGGAAGATCCTCCTCCAAAATGGGCAACCTACAGTCACCATCTTGAAGAACACAACAGAAAAGAGCCACGGTGGCACAGTGGTTAGAGTGCAGTACTGCAAGCTACTTCTGCTGACTGCTGGCTGACTGCAATTTGGCAGTTTGAATTTCACCAGGCTCAAGGTTGATTGAGCCTTCCATCCTTCTGAGGTGGGTCAAATGAGGACCCAGATTGTTGGGAGCAATATACTCACTCTGTGAGGCAGTAAGTCTAGGTCAAGGGTCTTCAAACTTGACAAGTTTAAGACTTGTGGACTTCAACTCCCAGAATTCCTAAACTAACATGACTGGAGGAGGAATTCTGGGAGTTGAAGTCCACAAGTCTTAAAAGTTGTCAAGTTTGAAGACCCTGGTCTAAGTACAATAGCTATTTTCCTTCCTTCCTTCCTTCCTTTCCTTCCTTCCCTCCCTCCCAGTGGTTAGAATGCAGTACTGCAGGGTAATTCTGCCCACTGTCAGCAGTTTGATCCTGACCGGCTCAAGACTGACTCAGCCTTCCATCTTTCCGAGGTGAGTAAAATGAGGACCCAGATTGTTGGCGGCAATATGATGATTCTGTAAAACCACTTAGCGAGAGCTTTAAACGCACCATGAAGTGGTATATAAGTCTAAGCGCTATTGCTATCTTGGCTTCTCAGAGTTCGAAGTAGTTACAACATTCAGACCAACCCAATAGAAGCCACATTCCACCCAGAGCTCCCATCGCTGGATGTAAAAGCTGGTGGTAACTTTCTTGTTTGATTGAAGAGCTTTGCAAACCAGTGGTAGAGAGAGGAGATATCTACATGAGTAAAAATCTTGATGAAGGAAAGCCTCAGAAGCTGAGACGAAAGTGAAGAAGCCCCCAAGCTGGTAAATCATTTCGATATTTACGTTAATGCTGAAAGGACATTTTCTGCATCTTTGGGGTGGCTTTCTCCCTTTCTATTCTTTCTCCATTCTGCTGACTGCAGGACAGGTGACAAGAGAATCCTTCCATTTTTGCTGCTGACACAAGAGGGGGACTGCAAACGCGTGGGAGTTTTGATGCTGAGAAAGCAAGCTTTAGTGGAGAGAAGGAACGCAGCTGTCAGGATCCATCCTTTATTTTGGTTTCTAAATTATGACTTCGAAAGGCTGCAGTCTTCAGCAAAAAACTTGGCCTGGGTCGAAGGAAGCTCCACAGAGTTCAGTTTTAAATAGGCATCTACTCCAATTGCATGGAAAGCCTGACTAATCTTGACAAGACAGCTGTATAAAAGGATGTTCTTGGATTTCTCCAAAGTTTTTGCAAAGACATTTTTCCTTGTTTCGTTTTCAACTTAATTCAAAATTCCTTTTTTCTTTTTTCCTTCCCTTTCTTCTTTCTCTCCTTTCCTTTCCTGTGTGCATGCATGTGTATGTATATGTATGCATACACGTGTATGTGTATATATGATATATGCATACATATATGTCTGAGAAATTGCTTTTAGAATAAGAGCAGAGTTGTAAAGAAAGCAGTAGGTAGGGAAATAGTTTTTCATATGATAAGAGCTGGGAAATTGATATAATCCCTTAAAAACTAATTCCGCATTACAATTTTATCCAATGTTGTAGGTTCTTTATTTACACACCATGTTCTAACATCTTTTTCAAATCTTGACTGAATTAGAAAATATGGCCACCAAGCTACATTAACCCCTTGGTCCTATATATATGTATGTATGTATGTATATGTATGTATGTATGTATGTATATATAGAATTATATATATATATAATTATTTACTGAACTATAAAATGGAGGAAGAAATAGTCAAAGAAACGATAATTGTCTGGGTAAAAAACTTTGGCTATAATATAGAATTAGAGAGCTGGCAAAAACTTTGGGACACAAATTACAAAATGACTATGGCCTCAGCTTACAAAGAAAATCTTTAAAAGATGTTTTACAGGTGGCATTTACCACCTGCAAGATTGGTGAAAATGTTCAGCAGCCTATCTGCTAAATGTTGGAAATGCAACCAGGTCATAGGCACCTATTACCATATGTGGTGGACATGTGATAAAGCAAGAAAATATTGGGAGAACATACATAAATGGCTGGAAATGATAACTGAACAAAATATTGAGTTTAAACTAGAAATGTGCCTTTTAGGTATACTATCAGAGGATTATGACAAAGCGACCACATACTTAGTGTTACACATATTAATGGCAGAAAGGATTACATTTGCTAAATACTGGAAAAATATGAATACCCCACTGGATGAGGTTATAATTAGGAAAATTTGGGACTGTGCTGAAATGGATAGATTAACTTTAAAAATTAAAAGACAGATGATTCAGAATACTTTTGGACATGGAATAAATTCTATGGATAGAGAAAAGAGGTAGAAATTAGAGAAAGTAAGATTATGAAGGTTAATATTATACATAGGGAAAGTAAAGAGGTAGAGAAATATAAATGTAATAATTGATAAAAAATGTAATTAACTTAATGCAAGAAGAAACCTAGATCAATTCTCTTGGTTATACTAGTAGTACCTTTATTATACCATTACTATTGCTATTAGTTTGTTGGTTATGTTTTATTTGTAAATAATGCTCTGCCAATGCAGTTATTCAAAAATGTTTATGAATGAAAATGTATAAAAATAAATTAAAAAAAAAAAAACCTAAGGTAACCTAGCTTTGAATAGTACTCTTTTATTGCTGCCTCCCTTTGTAGTTATTATTGCCTCATTATACAGTCATTTGTACCATGTTTTGGCAGAAATTCCCTATTACATAAATTAAAGTCACTGCACTAATTTTTGCCTACAGGTCGCTGATGAAAATGCCAGGAACATTTTTATTTGAATGCCAAAGTTTGTCAACCATTAAACAGATTGATTTTTCATTATATAATTCAATAGGAGAGGCAATCTTCAGCTTGTACGCCACATTACACGGAGAGAGATGCCCTCGTGTCTGGGAAAGGAGGGGAGAAAAATCTTCCCTGCTTCTGCCTTTAAAAATACGATCTTCCTAGCACAGACAAGCTAACATGTTCCTAAAGTCATTGTGTACATGAATTGTTTTGTTAATACATGCCTGCGACAGCTATACTGCCCCGAAAGTCATACAAGAGGCTACCACAATTCGCTTTGAACAACTTTTGGATGGGTTTCGGAAATCAGAGGCTAACTGAGGGTTGCTGGAATCAGCTACGGAAGTGATCGGCGTGCGTGTGGTTGGAATTGCATGTGCGTGCATTAAGAGCAGTGTGCGTGCAAACAGAAGATGCTGCTGCTGCCGCCGCCTCCGATTTCCTGTGAAATGCAGTGTAAAATTTAGATTATCGATACATGATTATATAATTAAATTGACAGGCCTGCGTGTCATCCCGATTCCCACGAGGCTTGCAACAAAATAAAGGAAGAATATTCACGCTTTACGGATTTATGGATGTTCAGGAGCTGCTTCAAAAAAGAAAAAACATCAATCTCGGTTCCAGGGGCTCTTTTGAAGTGTGCCAATTCATGGCCCTCGTTTAAGCCCATAATGGAGCCTCTGTTGTAAAGCGGCTGCCACAGTTAAGCAAATGTAATAAGTCATTAAGTAAACAAATAGTTCACTATGGGCGCAAGTTTTTACTGAAACCCTGAAGGAAATGCCGGGTTTGAGCAAAAAAAACCCATCACAACACAAGGTCACGTGACGGTGGATGTTGCAAATTACCATGTGTCCCAGTTGCTCAATGCCCAAAGTTGGGTCATGTGACTGCAGGGGAGGGGAGGAGCCTGGACCATGGGAACTTCGAATCCAGGTTATAAGCAAGTCGGCCTGTTGTTTAGGTGACTCGTTGCAAGTCAAGGACTATTTATATGAAGTTACTTGACTACCATATTCGGAAGGTTCTGACTGGTTCTGAAGAACCGGTAGTGGAAATTTTGAGTAGTTTGAAGAAACGACAAATCCCACCTCTAACTGGCCCCGCCAATCCCATCTATTCTCTGTCTCCCGAATCCCAGCTGATTGGCTGGGTCTTCTTTGGTTGCCCTGCACAGGAGAATGGAGCTGGAAAGCAGGTTAGTGGGGTGGGGAGGGAATGGGGATTTTACAGTATCCTTCCCCTGCCATGCCCACCAAGCCACGCCCACAGAGCCGGTAGTAAAAAAATTTGAATCCCACCATTGGGTGGTACCCCACAGGTGGCGTCACCACCTCCCTCAACCAAGGTGTGTACCAAGGCCCTCCTCAAGACATTTGCTCATAAATACAGTTTTTATTTTAGAACTGTCACTTAAAAGGATTCATTTTCCACTGGATCACTTCAGCAGCAGGGGAATAAAAAGGTGTGAATAGTGAATGAACTTCAACGGGTTTGAAGGATAACACCGCCGCTCGTTAAAAAATTCAATTAACCTTATCTTTCTTTAACATGATTAATTATCCTACAGATAAATGACTCCTTTGAAAAAAAAAAAGAAATATCATCTTTTGAACTGTACCTGTCTAACATGCCTTGTTTGTCCTCTTTTCTTTTCCAAAAACCAAGTTGTCCTTTTTTGGCATATTTGTATGTATGTAATTCATAAAGAGGGGAAATCCACAATGGTTCTAGAACACTCTTTTTGTAAACAGTTCAAAACCGGCTAGCAGCAAATTTAATACACAGGTGTTTGAACGTTTAAAAATCAATCCACTCCACCCTTTCCAAGAAAGCTACGCTATCTACTTTATTATGCAATTTGACTGAGTTTAAGACATTGAGTTTTAAAGCCACTTCAGATATTATTCTGTACAGCAAGTCAAATGGGCAACCGTGTAATATTGAAAGGTGTTCCTTTCAGGAAGAAGAATTTGTGCCCTAACAGAAGACATATGTTCCCAACAAGAGGGGACTGGGGAAGTGGGAACCCATGGGAATCAGTTGGCCCTTCTTTTGAAAACAAGCCAAATGACATATGGAGCTACTGTTGACTTTGGCCAACCGGCCTAATCCACTGAATTTTGGCAAGCCTTATTTTACAAGATATTGACATGGATTTCTAGGAGAAATGAGTCAAGCATGTAATACTTTTTTTAACCCAATGACTGGAAGGCCCTTCATAGTTCCAGCTCAATTCAGTCTATTAAACCAACTCTGCAAAGGCCCCACCCTAATTCCTTGGAGCTACACATGATGCATGACAACTGTTGGAACTCTCCTCAGAGCCTGGAGCCACGTGACTTCAATTCTGGCTTTGTTGCTGCCTCATTCCTCAGGTGGTCGTTCTTCAAGGTTCTCCTCAGGCATCTTCTCCGCCTTGCCTTCGGATGGATTGCTGAACCCAGGATCCTCTGGCTGAGTTCCATCTCCATCGTAGATGATATCTTCTGGGTTTGGAGGCGGGGGGCAGAATTCTTCACTGGGGAACATTTCTTGAAAGATGGCTTCGGCCTGTTGGAAAGCCAATATATATTATTTTGGAAGTCTCGGGGGGCTTCTTGGCAATCTTTCATTTTTATCTGGGTCTCCTCCTGTGTAATATTGTTCTTTTATCAAATCACAAATAGGTTATCAAGAGGGTTTTACAACAGATGGTGGCCAATGCAATTTAGCATCCAGATGCTTTGACTCCTCTCTTTCTCCTTCCTTCCTTCCTTCCTTCCTTCCTTCCTTCCTTCCTTCCTTCCTTCCTTCCTTCCTTCCTTCCTTCCTTCCTTCCTTTCTTCCTTCCTTCCTTCCTTCCTTCCTTTCCTTCTACCCTCCCATGTTTTCTGTTCCCTCCTAGGCTGCAGAATAGTTTTTACCTGAATACACTGTCAGCAGAAGATTTTAAGTGAGTTACTTACAGACCCTGGGCTATAAGTAGCTCACCTCTGTGTTAAAAAGACAGGGAACAATATAAAGGTATATGAACACAATGCCTTAGACTTTAAATCCAATTGATATCAAATGGAGAAGAGTCAAAGGGAAAATGTTGATCCTTCCCCATACCATAACATGGATAGTTTTTAACCTAGAAATCGGCTCAGAGCATATAAATATGCTTGAGGCTTCATTAATACCTGGTTCTGTATGAGCACACAAGTGAAGTTTTCAAGTTCTGAAACCACAAAGAATCTAGCCACCATTCATTCTTAAACAATACAGGCAAGGGAATAGACATGCAAGGTATTTTAAATTAGCATTCAGGTTTTTTCTCTCTCTCCCCCCACCCCCCATACCTGATATCTGTTTGGCCTGAGAGAAGTAGCTTGCCTTAGTCATCTACATTCCTACCTAACCCAGAAAAGTGAATGATTTACCTGTTTGACAGCACAGTCATTCCCTAGTGCCCCATCTGGCCCAGAACAAACATACATGTTGGAGGGCAAATTGTCATACGAAGACCGGTCAAGGCTGGAGGAATCCCTCATGTTGAAATACACGGACCAGAGAACCTGGGGTTTGGCTCCTTCCTCTTCCTCTTCCCCTTCTGAAACCACAAGGCAACTGTCTTAGCGTCCAGCTTTCAAAAGAACTGGAACTTGGAAGAATTCAGCAAAATGTGAAAAGCAAAGCATTGGGGATTATCTTTAAAGGAAGAGGGTAGAAAACGTTTCCGTCTCTGCGGACCGGTAAGGGCAGCTGGAGGGAGGAGCGTGTTTTCCCACATATGCCTGCCACTTAACAGAGTTGGAAGGGACCTTGTAGGTCATCTAGTCCAACCCCACGCCCAAGCAAAAGACTCTACACCATTGCTGACAGACAGCAGCCCAGTTTCTTCTTGAAAACTTCCAAGTAATGAAGCTCTCACAACTTTTGAAGGTATCTTCTGTTCCATTGGTTGATTATTCTGTCAGAAAATTCCTCCTTATTTCCAGGTTGAATCTCTCCTTGTTCGGTCTCCATCCATTATTCCCTCTCTGGCCTTTGGGTGCTTTGGAAAATAGCTTGACCCCCTCCTCTCTGTGGCAGCCCCTCAAATACTGGAACACTGCTATTCTGTCTCCCCTGGTCCTTCTCTTCACTAGACTAACCATGCCCAGGTCCTGAAATTGTTCATCGTATATTTTAGCCTCCAGTCCCCTAATCATCCTGGTTGCTCTTCTCTGTACTCTTTCTAGAGTCACAACATCTTCTTTATAGTGTGGTGGTCAAAACTGGATGCAGTACTCTAGGTGTGGTCTTACTAAGGCTTTATAGAATGGCATTAGTACCTTACTTGATCTTGATTGTATCCCTCTGTTAATGCAACTTAGGATTGCATTGGCTTTTTTGTTTGTTTTCTTCATTCTCCATAGCAGGGGCCGCTGCTATCCTTCTCTTCACTAGACTAGCCATGCCCAGTTCCTGAAACCATTCAGCATCAAGAAAAGTCCCCTAATCCTCTTGGTTGCTCTTCTCTGCCCTCTTTCTAAAGAGTCCCAGCAAATGGAGATTTGTGAGTTCACCCATTTGCTTGCTGTTTGTGTGGCCTGGTTCCCAAAGGGCCACGACCCGGTATTGGGCCACGGATCGGAGGTTGGGGCCCCTTGCTTCATGGGAAAGAAGAACAATATGGAATTGAAAGAGATTACGCACACAAATTCGTTGCCCTGAAGGACCTCCTCGCAGTGGGCAGAGCCAGCTTGAGAACTTCCGTTTACCAGAAGACAAGCTAAATTATTGTAGTCCACTAATGTTTTCTGCCATCTAGGGAGGAATTTTGCAAGGCCCCAAAGAAGAGACGGCTTCTTTGTTTTGCAACCACTCAGATTCCTGTCTTTTTTTTTTTCTTCAGTATTATGGTTCGCCGCACAGCCAGCCAGGTGTTCAGACTGGATTTGGCATTTTTTTTCTCCTACGTCTATTGAGTCCTTCCCTGGGACAGGCAGGTGTGGACGTTTGGTGGTGTTAAAAGTATTGTTGCAAGATGTAAACACCTCCGAACCAAACAGCCTTTTGCAACTGACCGATGGTGATTTTTGTCAATGGCGACCAAATGGTGCTCCAGTTGTTTAAGGATTGCACCAAAGGCGCCTATTACAAGGATGGTGATTGGTCACATTACCATTTAGGTCTTTAGATGAAATTTGGCATTTCTATCCATCTATCCACTCTTCATGTTCTTCCCAAAGACATGAGATATGTAGAGGTTGCCTGATGGTATTAGAGATATTTATTATTATTATTATTATTATTGTTGTTGTTGTTGTTGTTATTATTATTATAACAATAGTACAGTCAGCCAGATATTCAGACTGGGTTTGGCATTTTTGTCTACCTATCGAGTCCTTACAAAGGACCTGGGATAGGCAGATCTGGATGTTTGACAGTGTTGCAGATATTATCACAGGATGGAAGCTATTCCAAGGAAAGCTGCCTTCTGCAATTGACTGATGGCAAATTTGTCAATGCTGAATTTGTCAGTGCCAATAAAAGGTAAAGGTTCACCTCACATATACGTGTTAGTTGTTTCTGACTCTAGGGGGCGGTGCTCATCTCCATTACAAAGCCAAAGAGCCAGCACTGTCCAAAGATGTCTCCGTGGTCATGTGGCCAACAGGACTAAATGCCGAAGGCGTACTGAACGCTGTTACCTTCCTACCAAAGTGGTCCCTGTTTTTCTACTTGCATTTTTACATGCTTTCGAACTGCTAGGTTGACAGAAGCTGGGACAAGTAACGGGAGCTCACTCCGTTACGCAGTGCTAGGGATTCGAACCGCTGAGCGGCTGACCTTTCTGATCGACAAGCTCAGCATCTTAGCCACTGAGCCACTGCATCCCTTCAATACCAATGGCGCTCTATTATTATTATTATTATCTTTTATTCCTTAAATGTGAAATTCAGTCAACTGAACATTTAAAAACGTATCGCAAATATCATCGACTGGCTCTGATGGTTGATATGGGATGTGGACAGCATCCTAGGTATCAACCAACCTTCTTACTACTACTACCACCATTATTATTATTATTATTATTATTATGTTTTTCTTTCCTTTTTTAAAGGTAGGTGGGGCAGAGCATCTAGGAGGCAACAAGAGAGATTATCCACAGTCTTATCTGTCCCTGCAAATAAATTGTTGCCTGTAATCTTCAAACAACTTTTCCCCAAAATAATAGTTCATTTCTTCTCGTATTGTGTGGGAGGGATCGTCCGCCAGGAGAGAATGGGGCCTTTTGTCGAATATTATTAAAAGTTCCTACTGCTCCTATTTAAAAAGAAAAAAAAGTTACTTCTTCATAATTTAGGCAGGAAAATGAATAAAGTCCTCTTCCTTTAGGTGACTTTGCTTCTGTGACCTGCCATGGCCCAGTGCTTGCTTTATCTGGTGATTCATTTTCAATAACTCCAACAGTATTTGTTCTGACATTTTAATTAAAATACGACTACTACCTCATCTTGATGATAAAAAGGCCTATGTGTCAGTGAAAACTACCTTCTCAGTGCCTCAGTGCACCTGAGGACTCTTCTGATCAGAGGCTTCCTCTGAAACGAACTTCGGGCAGCTTCTAAACAATACATCACTTCAAAACTAGACCATTTTAAACATTAAGATTAATGCTAAGAAAGAAAGGGGAGGGGAAGCCGGGAGGAAAGAGAAGGGAAGGCGATGTTCAGAGGCAGCCTGGGTTTCGCCCCCCCACCCCTACTGTTTGGGCTCTGCTAGTTCTTGATCGCAGTAAAAGTTAGAAAATTAAGTTTAAGAAGCTCTGTTTGAAGCAAAGGATCTAGAGCAAGGTTTGTTTCAACTCTCTGCTAGTGACAACAGAGTAGAAAACTACTTTTTCTTCTACCTCCTCCTCCTTCTTCTCATTTCTCTTCTTCCTCCTCCTCTTCTTCCTCTTCTTCTCCTCTTCCTTCTTCTACTTCTTCCTCTTCCTCCTTCTATTCCTCTTGTACTTCTTTCTTCTCTTCTTCTTCTTCCTCTTCTCCTCCTCCTCCTCCACTTCTCCCCCTCCTCTTCTCCTCCCCCCTCCTCCTTCTTCAACTGATCCTGGGGATCTTTTCCAGTCTGCATTATAGGTAATCCTCAACTTACAACAGTACATTTAGAGACGAAGTTAACTGGAAAAAAACACTTTTACCCACTTATGACCGTTGCAGCGTTCCCATGGTCACGTCATCAAAATTTGGATGCTTGGCAACTGCTTCATATTTATGATGATTACAATGTCCCAGGGTTATTCAATCCATCTTTTGCGACCTTCTAGCAAGCAAAGTCAATGGGGTTGCTCACTTAACAATTGTGGTACTAACTTAATCACTGTAGCAATTCCCTTAGCAACCATGGTGAGAAAGGTTGTAAAATGGAGGAAAATTCATTTAACAACTGTCTCACTTAGAAACAGAACTCTTGGGCTCGATTGTGGTCATAAGTCAAGGATTACTGTAAGTGTAGGATCAGGGGCTACAACTTTGCTCTCAAATAGCTGGAAGTACACAGCTAATATTCATTGGAGGAGCAAAATCCCTTAGAACAGGGCTGGGCAACTATGGCCCCTTTATGACCTGTGGACTTCACTTCCCAGAATTCCCGAGACAGTCATGAATCCGTTGAGAAAGGCTGGCTTGGGAATCCTGGGAGTTGAAGTCCACAAGTGGTAAACAGGCTATAGATGGTGAAATATTTTGGGGTGGAAAGATTTGAAACCTTCATGCCCCTTTCGAACTTGGGGAAAAAAAAATACAAGGACACACATTTGGCAGAAAAGGAGGAGGGGAAAAAAAACACATTTAGCCAGATGATGATTACAGAATGGGTATCAGGCACCTTGAATGGGGAGAAAAATGGCAAATCTTCCATTTTTGTTTAATCTTAAAATTCCCAGCCCCTCCCTACCCCCAACTTCACCTGTTTCTGCAACACTGAATAACTGCTCCACTACGGGTGTCAAGTCTTCTTTAGCAGTTTGAGTGGAAGGACAGGTCAAATGAACCAAATCTGTTGAAAGAATGGAAGAGCAAAATGGTTATTCAAGGCACTGATTCGTTCACTCAATTTATATCCTGTCTTGCTGTTGGTAATGAAAACTCAAGGTGACCAGCGACGATGATGCAGAAGGACCCCCAAAACCACAAGACTCAAAAGATTAACAAAGAAGGTTTAACCAGCAACTATGGAGGATTGAAGACCTGGTGGAAGAGATGGATGTTGGCTGAATTAGAGCAAAGAGTGTATGGACCCATGAATTGACTGGTTTCAATTATTCGAATGTTTTGACAACTCAGAATGATTTGGCTGGAAGCCCAGCATGCTTGGAAACAATGCAAGTGAAGATGACAGGTTGCCTATGGAAGCCATGGGATCTCCTACAGGTTTCAATGTCTGGACAGATTCTTGTGATAGAAGTAGAATCGGTATGCTTTGAGTCTTGAAGGGCTACCCCTCTATCTTAACTTCTGTTTCTCCAAAGCAACGGCGACTTGTTACAGATTAACAGAGTTGGAAGGGACCTTGTAGGTCATCTAGTCCAACCCCTCACCCAACCAGGAGACCCTACACCATTTCTGACAAATGGCGGTCCAACCTCAGTAATGAAGCTCCCACAACTTCTGAAGGCAGCTTCTGTTGATTGCTCTCATTGTCAGAAATATTCTCCTTATTTCCAGGTTGAATCTCTCCTTGATCAGTTTCCATCCATTATTCCTTGTTTGGTCTTCAGGTGCTTTGGAGAATAGCTTGATCCCTTTCTTCCTGTCCGTGGCAGCCCCTCAAATACTGGAAGACTGCTATCCTGTCTCCTCTGGTCCTTCTCTTCATTAGACTAGCCATGCCCAGTTCCTGCAACCGTTCATCGTATGTTTTAGCTTCCAGTCTCCCAAACATCCTGGTTGCTCTTCTCTGTACTTTTTCTAGAGTCTCAACATCTTTTTTATAGTGTGGTGACCAAAATGATATGATGACTCAGAACACAGCATTCAAAACTGAATATTTTTTCTTAAAAAGTTGGAAAAGGGGAGGAAGGAGAGAAGGGGAAGGAGGAAGAGGAGGAGGAGGAGGAAGAGAAGGAAGGAAGGAAGGAAGGAAGGAAGGAAGGAAGGAAGGAAGGAAGGAAGGAAGGAAGGAAGGAAGGAAGGAAGGTAAGGATGAAGGACTTATCTTGAATCTAATCCTCTCTATCTGGCTGGAATTCAGAAGAACAAAGTATATTAATAGATCTAATTACCTCACATTAATAACAGGTCCTGAATTTTTATGCTAAGATGAGGCCAAGGAGGAAAAATAGAGAGGCAGCAACACAACTGGGGAACACAGGACAACCTGAAGACAATTTTTTCCCCTCCATCCTGTTTAGGACCGATCCATGGTTCAAGATTCAACTGTTTTTTATTAGTTTGTCATAATATAAAATACAAAGGAGAATGAAAAAAAGGGGAAAGTAAGGGAGGAAAAAGAAAGGAAGGGAGAGTGTAGAGTGTAAAGGGGAGAAATTAAAAAAGAACATTGACTTCCAGCACAGTAGAAGATAGTAAACTTTTTGCTTTTGCATGTTAAGATATAATAGCTCTTTCTGTAGCCACAAATCCGTTCTAATCAGCAAAAGCCAAAATCAAGACAACTTAACGATTCAGGATACTGATGGGCTATTGGAGATATGGGGACAGGTGAAATAACTGAGAACAAAATGGAGCTATTGAGGAAAATAGTGGCTGGTTACAACACCAAACAGTCATTGTGCAATATTCTCACCTGTTTTAATGTTTTTCCCCCCTTAATGCAATACAGGTAGTCCTTGATTTACAACCATTTGCTTAATGGCCATTCAAAGTTACAACAGCAATAGAAAAAGTTACTTGTGACCGTTTTTCACCCTTACGACTGTTGCAACCACCCCCATGGGGTCAACATTCAGGCGTTTGGCAACTAGCTTGTATTTATGACCGTCGCTTAGTCCCAGGGTCACGAGATCCTCTTTTGCGACCTTCTGACCAGCAAAGTCTATGGAGAGGGAGCAGATTCACTTAGCGACTGGGTTGCTAACTTAAGCAATGCAGGGACTGTGGCGAGAAAGGTCATAAAATGGGGCAAAACTCAGTCAGCGTCTCGTTTAGCAACAGAAATGTTGGGCTCGATTGCGGTCGTAAGTCAAGGACTACCTGTAAATAGGTTTTTTTTTTTAAAAAAATTTCTTCCTGGGCTTGAGAACCTTCAGCCTACGTTGAGCTTAAGAGTCCAAGCAGCCGTGTTGAGCCAAAGCACCTGGGAATTCCTGCCAAGGTTTTTCCTGCATTTTTCATTTGACAGTGCAAGTCATAATTCAGGAGGGCTTTTAAAAAGAGCAGAGTGTCAAATGCTCCTTACGAGTTTAAAAAATTAAGACAACCATCTGTCATTCTAATGAATGAGCATTAACAGTCCCGTTGACCTGAAGTGTAAATACATAATTAGAGCCTTTTCTCCAAAGCTTATTAAAATGACTTTAATAATAGAGGGGAAGAAAATAGGCAGAGAAAAGCACGTGCAGGTAAGTAATGAGGCGAATGGCGTCTTACGCTACAGCAGAATCCCCCAATTTACAACGTCGGTTGCAAAAAAGGGGAAGGGGGTCCCACCAAATTTCTAATCCAAGGATTGGCAGCATTTGGAGGGGGGGGGGAAACGGGCACCCCCGTGGGACCTCGCTGAAAAGTGGCGACAACGATTTCTACAAAGGGAGGGAATAAGTGTCTTATTCGCAGCATGTAAGTAACCTGCAATCCCCACAAATATGAAAGCAGGGAGAAATCGGAAAAGTATTTCCGTTTCTTTTCCCAACATTTTCTAGTCCTTATAACAATGCAGTTTTAAGTGTGGTATTTCTGATCCTTACAGAGTTTTGACTGTGACTGAACTGAACTGTTCTTTCTGCACCAACTCAGAAAGCTCAAACTGCCCAAGGAGCTGCTGATCCAATTCTATAGAGGAATGATTGAGTCTGTCATCTGCACCTCTATATAACTGTCTGGTTTGGTTCTGCAACCCAACAGGACAGACACAGACTTCAGAGGATAATTAGGACTGCAGAAAAAACAATTACTACCAACCTGCCTTCAACTGTATATTGCACGAGTCAAAGAGAGGGCTGTGAAAATATTTACAGATTCCTCACATCTCGGACATAAATTGTTTCAACCCCTTTCCTCAAGACGACGCTATAGAGCACTGCACATCAGAACAACTAGACACAAGGACAGTTTTTTCCCAAACGCCATCACTCTGCTAAACAAATAATTCCCTCAACACTGTCCAACTATTTACAAAATCTGAATTACTATTACTATTAATCTTCTCATCACTCCTTCTCACCCATCCCTTTCTCACTTGTGATTGTATGACTGTAACTTTGTTGCTTGTATCCTTACGATTTATATTGATTGTTTCCTAGTATGATTTGATTGCTTATTGTGCCCTATGACTATCATTAAGCATTGTACCTGATGATTCTTGACTCTTGACGAATGTATCTTATTTTATGTACACTGAGAGTCTTTGCACCAAGACAAATTCCTTGTGTGTCCAATCACACTCACAATAAAGAATTCTATTCTATTCTATTCTGAGCACAAGAAAATAATAAACGATAAAAACAAGAAAGGGATGAAGGATTAACAATGAGCACTGGGAACTCAATGTTTTTATAAAGGAGCTAATGCTGAAATAACAGCTTTAGATACTAAACTACTTTATTTAAATCCAGGGGTATCCAATCTCGGTAACTTTAAGATGTCTGGACTTCAACTCCCAAAATTCCCCAGCCAACATGGAATTCAGATCTCCGTTCTTAAAGTTGCCAAGGTTGGACACCCTTGATTTAATCCAAAGAATCCACCAGACCATTGTAAGCTAAGGTGTGATGACCCAGGGCGTGGCACAAAAGGCAACACAGTCAGATGATCCATAAGAGTCCCTTTATTAGCTCCAACTTTGCCCCCAATGTCCTGGTTACCTTCTGGCTGGAGAAAAACTCTCCCAGGAACAGCCTTTGGCTGCAGAGAATTAAGTCCAAAACGTGGTCAACAAAAACTGTAACTTTAAGTCCAATCAAGGCAAACTAAGGTAATTAGTACTGCAGGGCAAGAGCATGAATTCCAGACATGAAGGCACAGCAAAACTCACACGGTTAGGAAGATGCCGGGAACATAGATAAGCAACGACAACACAGGATAAAGTCACGTTTGCTCCCAGCAACTGCCACAGTCAGCATTCAGTTCTTATAAACTCTCTTCCCAGGTGTGGCTAATGAAGGGAATCAGGGCCCTTTCCTCCCCTGTAAGCCATGCAACCCATGTTGCGCTCTTTTCCGTTCCTCCCTGCGTGCCGTAGGATGAAGAGGGGGTGGGCCAGGGTCTTCCTTTCAACGTCCTCTCCCTTGTTCTACCTCTCTCCTGCTCTGCCCAGCCGGACTTTGCCCTTCCACTGCCTCCTCCACAGCCAACGGAACTATACTCCTACTCCCTGTCAGCTGTTCATCTTCCTCCTTGGATTCAGACTCTGACAGGGGCATGACATAAGGAGAACAGCACAAGAAATTCCTGCTGATGATGTCAACTAGTAACAAACGATGATGGTAATGAAATGTTCAGAAATTAAATTGAAACAGGCTTTGGAGAGCAAACCACTGCCAGAATCCGAAGGATCCATTTTATAGAAGAAGTGTAACTTCATCCATTCCTTATAATAAATGTCAATACACATATGAATTAATCTAATCATCAAGGTTAACCCAATGAGCGGCGTGGTGGCCTAGAGGCGGAGCTCTCGCCTCACAATCAGGCGGTGGCGAGTTCGATCCTAGGTAGAGGCAGGTATTTCTCTCTCTGGGCACAATGAGAATATATCTGCTGGGAGGGAAAACCTCCGCATTGGCAACAAGAAGGGCATCTGGCCAGTAAACACTCAG